>JAEQBH010001309.1:0-463313 GCA_016808115.1 Tetrastigma voinierianum
TGAAGTCTAGATGGTCCGGGCCCTTCACAGTGACCAAGGTCTTTTCACATGGCGGAGCCGAGATTACACATCCTGAGAAGGGCACATTCACAGTCACCACCCAACGGTTGAAGCCGTATTTCGGAGGCGAGTTCCATGCAAATAAGCAGATCATTCCTTTGACCGTATTAGATAAAGTGCAGTAAGAGATCATAAGAGCTCGTCCCGAAAGCAATTTCCAGATTCAGGCGCCGAAAGCAACGACGTTAAACATAAAGGCTTCGGGAGGCAAACCCAAGTTTATTTTCATGCAATTTTACTTTTTGTGTCTCGATTTTTAGTTATTTTCGCTTAAGTTAGGTCAAGGTTGCCGTGGTCGCTCTGATCGTAATCAAGTTTCAGGGTTGTTACTTTCGTGACTCTACAATGCAGTACGAGAGGATCCGTTTATATGCACGAAGAAAGTCCGAGAGTCCCACCGCAGAGGGAGTTTCATCTTAGACCTATGTTGAATTTTTATGCATTTCAAGCCTTCTCTGTAACGTCCCGACGTTGGCTTTCCACGTCACGACGCGAAACGCCGCGAATGTTGCCATCGCGACGCCAAGCTTCATCTCTTCGAACGTCAGCGACGTGAGACCCCACCGCCGCGATGTCGATTTTCGATATTAACGCCGCCACGCGTTGATCTCCAATGTCGCTGACGCTGATTTTCTCCATCATCCGTGAACGCCGCGACGGACTCCAACTCGTCACATGATTTTGGGTGTCTCCGAACGCCGCACGTGAGTTCCCAACGCCACGACGCCGAGCCATTGCTATCCTCCGAACATCGCTGACATCGATCGGCGACGCGTTGGAATATGCGTCCTCCGAACGTCATACGCTGCTCGGAACCGCGACGCTTGCCCCCGCTTAAGGCTCAAACCCCTTCATTTGTCGCTCTACCTACCCCCGCCTTGCCGAACCTAGCCTCCCCCGCCCATCGCTCACCCCGATCTCTCACGAATCCTCCCACACTAGTCAGAGATCAGTGTTTGCATTCCGACATCATCTCTGACACCACCGTCACCACCACACACGCACATTCTCCCCCCATCTCACACCCCAGCCCATCGTACCGGGCTTCCCTCCGCACGCACAGTGTCTTTCTTCCTGCCTAGTCATCTTCCTCGAGTCTAGCTTTAGTCCGGTGTAGGGTGGCCGAAAGTGTGTCCCACGCCCTGGGGCCGGTGTTCGCGGCTCACGACTCCTTTGGCCTTAGGGTGTACAGTGCCTTGTAGGTGTTCGACATTTTGCCGGGCCAACCTAGGAGTACCAACTTAGTACCTTTCGAGTTCATTGACCTTCTAGGAGCTCTAGGTCGTGTACCTATGTCTGGAAAAAGGCAGAAATTGCCCACCAAGCGGGGTCGGTCCAGCGAGGACCCGACCCCAAATTATGATGTCACGCGGTTCGTGAATGAGGGTGCCGCCGATCGGTTCGGCACCATCTGTAAGAACCGTTCGTTTATCAAGGAGAAGGGTTTTCACCACCTTGATGACTTTTTCCGCAAGACAATAGCGTACACTTGACGGGCGTGATTTTGCCAAAACTCATCTCATCCAGCGCGATGACAGGGTGCACTTGGCGCTGACCTTTGCTCCACGCCTTAAGAAAGTCCGGTATGGGAGTATTGCTGGCTCTGACTTCAGCGAGTCGATCAATAGTTATAGTCTAGATCATGTCCTCTCTGAGTCAGCTAACCGCTTTGACGAGCACTCGACTACCCTCAGGTCATTCGGCATCGACTCAATGGTCGGGTGAGTGGAAGGTTAATAGTGAGGGCCATGCAGTCCATTTCAAGGCCAAGCATTTGGCCTTTATACCTAAAGGTCTTCCATCACTTCATCATGTCGCCTTATTCGACTTTCTGACCGAATGTGTGAAGCATGCCTAAACACTCACCGCCAACTATGCCATCATACGAGATATACCTGATAGTCAGGGCGTGTTATAGAGGATGCTATCCTCCATAACCGGACGCTAGGCTGAATGGGCAATCTTTCTCATCTTTAGCTTATGCAAACGAGCCTGGTGCCCTCGACGACACCAATGAGGCGTGCCGCACCCCATTAAAGCCATATCTATCAAGCGAGAAAAACCGGTGCCACGACCGTGGGGCGCCCATGACCGCCACGCATATTCCCTGACGAGGATGAGCTTCACGACTATCGTGCTCGTTGACTCCCGGGCGATCCCTGTGAGTGACACTGCCGCCCCTCATCCACCTCCACCACCCCCACAGCCACCCACGACGGCTGCTCCCTCCAGCCACTCACCCGACCTCGAGGACCCGGTGCTCTCACTTACTGAGCGCTTTGATGCATTCTCGACCTAGACCGTGAGCACCAGTCCATCTCACGACATGCAGGCACCGCTCTCGATCTACGACAGCCGCCAATCAGCCACCATTTCAGCAGCCAGCAGCCCCGGCAGCCTGTGATCGCACGCCTTCTCGCTTACCACTGTACCGCCACCACCTTCCACCGCAAATGATCACCAAGGAGTCCTCTTTACCTCTATCGTTCAGTTAGGCTGCCGCTGAGGACACCGGATATTTTGCTCGGGGGTGTGGGTGGTGATCGAAGTGCTGTTAGATTTGTTTAGTTGTGTTTTGATTTTCGTGATTTCGTGTAGTATTTTTCTTCGCTAAGCATGTTAGTTGTATTTCCGCTTAGTTTCAGCTTTCATTTTTTCATTTCGATTTAATGAGTCATGTGTTGCTTTTGTTTGCGATGTGCTAGGGTCATTCTTGGTACGAGTAGCTCCATGTGTAGGTAGTCCGTGTACGTGTGCCATGTCGAGTCGAAGATCGCTTTGGACCGACCACCATTGACATGGAAGAACGGATGCATATGATGTTCTCCGATGCTCTAATTAGGTTGAATAGGTGGGGAGGCTTAGTGAACCAATTCCGGGTGGTCAAGAAACTAATTCTCAATGACCCTATCACACTCACACACTAATGACCTTCAGGGTATGCATAGGTGCCAAGACCAACAACTAAAGCTCGACAAACCTTGGGAGTCTCTAACCATCTAAGTGGTGGGACACCCAATCAAAAGAGGATTGCCATTGAGCCCCAACTAAAAAGAAAAAAAAAAAATATATATATATATATATATATATATATATATATATATATATATATATATATATATATATATATATATATATAGGCTTGTGAATTCGAATAAGTGGTCATCCACCTAATCCCGGCACATCCGAGGGCCTTTCAAAACCTAATGCCCTAAGCCAATCGTCGAGTCATTGACTCACGCCCGCTACATGGGACGTAGATGGATCATTCCCACAAACCTAGCCTTTGAGTTTGCTGAGTGTCTTGGGTGAAGTTTGAAGGGAATTTAAATGCCCGTGCCCTTAACCAATCATGGGGAGTCACCACGATTCTCGCCACAGAACACTCATCTAAAGTCCTCGCACTAGTTCTCCTTTCCTTTTAGGTATTTAGGAAATTTTAGTATTTCTGCATGAATAAAAAGGGTGCGTTTCTTATCCTTTCTTAGTTAGCTTCTTCCAAATAGGTGAGTTGAGCCTGCTCAGTGTTTGAACCTAGATATACACCAGGAGGTCATTCATTCGACGCACATAGGATCCTTTTGGGAAGGTTATTGAATACCATGGAATTCCTGAGGCACTAGTCACTTTTACCTATTTCAACCGAGTTTTTCCGAAAGTCAAACACCTATATGCATCCTGTGAACTTCGAATAAAGACAAAGAGCAATATGAGCCTGGCCCAATTTGATCCCCTACGATTCCAAGATGCATCACTATCTTAGTGTTAATTTCGCATGTCGCAGTGTGTGTCCTGCTTAGAGTCCATTCTGTTTCTGTGGACAAGTAAGAAACTAAGTTCGGGGGGGTGTGATGAGTGCCTAAAACACTCATATTATACCCGCGTTTCTGCCTTCATTTTCACGCTTATTTTATATTTAATTTCATAGTTTTTGTGGCTGGATACCTGATTTGGTGTGATCGGGTGCGGATGTAGGTGCATTGAGCAAAAAAGGCAAACGCAAAGCAATTTCGAGCGGCGAGGCATCGCATGAAGATAACCGGAACGCGCCGCGGTCGCCTTCAACGCCGCGACGCCCCATCGCCGCGGACACGCCCCAACGCCGCGACGCTAGTCAACTATCGCGTGTCAAAGAACAGCAACGCCGCTGATTCCTCAACGCCGCGATCGCCAACGCCGCAATGCCGCATCGCCGCTGACGCCGCCACGACCCGCCCTCCATCATTAAAAACACCATAATAATTCGCACGGGAAACGTGATCGACTAGGCACGGAACGTATGCAGCCACATCGATCTAGAAGAAGTATTCGCGGATTTGTATCGCTTTCTTCTCGCTTTTGACAATAGAACTGATGTTTAATATATTACATATTAAAGATTTTATTAGTCAAGATGTTCTAGATTTATATTCTAGGGTGCCATGAACCTCGTCATATTTTCATGGATTAAAGATCGTTGATTTTATATTATTCATTTGTTTATAAATTGTTTGAATCTGCCTTATATCCGTAATTCATTTACATGGTGATGTCTGGCCAACATTAGCATAATCATACTCGAGATCCGAGATTCAAGATGAGGATATTCAGGATCTGGCAGAAAGGAAATTCTTCGCCTGATTCTGCTAATAGAGATATTCGATCCCGAGGTAGACAGGGTAGAACATTTAAGCGTTCTGCATCACCAAGTTGGGGTGTAGATACACTCAACTCTATTCACGAATAAAGTGATATAGCCTCGAGAGAGGATATCTCGTAAGTAAGATCTCCTCGCCATCAACAAATTATAAATACATTGAATAATAGCATTTTTAATAAATAATCCATCGAAAGTGACAAGGGGAAATATCACCCTAGTCTTCAATTGAAGGATCCCGACCCGGATTAACCTCATGAACCCGAGGGACCTCCTAAGACTCCAAATCTGATATATAGTCCTTTCCCTCAAAACAAATAAATAAAATCCACGGAGCGAACCCCTTTTACAATCCTTAACATATCTTTAGAAAATAATGTAGTTAAGTAAAATTTTTTTTCTTTTCTTTTATTTATTTATTTTTTTCCAACATTTGATTTTTTCAGAATATAGGCCGTAGTTTCTCTCGTTTTTCACTTTCCCAAATTTACAAAACCTCGCTAAAACATTTAAAAACACTTCTAATTTTCAAATTTTCAACTTCCGTTTGACTTCTCGTCCACAACTCAATCAACATAATATATACAATATATACATTTATTCATTTCAATCATCAAACATTCCAAACTTCTTCAATTCCATGCATTTTTTTATCAAAAGATTGGGCTTGAGCCAGACTTAAGCCGACCGCCTACGTACCTCGTCCACTGAGGATCAAAGCCCACGTAGTTCATTTTCAAAAAATATACATCTATACATATATACATGACAAAATATTCAATATACACAATATGCAAAATGTATATACAATGCAATCACAATACTGCCTCCTCAGCGCCGACCATCGCACAGAGGCCCTATCGCGCACCTCGTCTCTAAGTCCTGGAAAATGTTTTAAAACATACGGAAAGAATGAAAGGAAGGAGCCCAAGAGTGTACATTTTCATTAAAATAACATTCAAGATATATCAAAGTAATAAATACTTATACAATTAAAATCAGTTTATATCTTAAGCATTTATGCCTTAAACTTTCTTTCTTTCTTTATAATAAATACTTATACTATTAAAATCAATTTATGCCATAAACATTTATGCCTCAAACTTTCTTTTATTTCCTTCTTTCCTCGATGGAACTCAGGAATAAACACAATCGAACAAGCTTCCGGTAATCGGATTCAAGTGGAGGGACAAGAGTATCTCAAGCCATAACCACTACGCCGCGAGAGTTCACGCTTTGCATAGTATCTGTACCATAGCACTTTATCACGGTGTAAGGATATTACCTAGACACCTATTTCCTCCCCGCTAGTAACCTATAACTTACCTCTAAATCCTTACACGCTAAAGCACTTCTACGATATCAGTCATAATAGTCATAAGTGCTTAGTAACCATCAAGTAGAAAACATTTCTTCAAAATACATTTATAAATCCATTTAAATCCTTTTTTTTACTCTTATCATTAAAACACATATGCATTCTTACACATTTTTTAAACTTTCATAATACCTTAACATATGCATACATATTTAATATACATGTAAATATATATATTGATGCAAGATAAACATTTGATATGCCTTAACATTTACATAAACATTTCCATTAAACTTTCAGTTTAACATTAAAACCATTCTTTTAAAAACTCACTTTCAAAATATCATTTTCACTCACACACCCGCCAATCCCGCTTGCTTCCCATCGAGTTCCTGCCTCCGTCCGATGCATCCTTTTCACCTTTTCAAGAAAACCACAACCTACACATTAACCATAATTTCCATTTAATCCACCATACACACTATTCCTATATTCTTATTCCTCTAGGAATCTATTTTACTTAGAATTGGAATCAATCCACCGATCATCCCAATTAAAGTTATGGCATTTTCATGCCAATCCAGTCAATTTACCGACATATCATAGGGACAGCTTGTGGCTACTAAATTTTTTCAGGGTCTTAACTTCATATTTGACATTATCTCTTTGTACTATTTTAAAGTTAAGGTGCTAAGGGTTCTTCTCCAATTGGAATCACCCAAATCGGAGCACCGAAACTCACGTTACATCCAAAACAACCGGGCTAACCTATATTCAAAAACTGAACCAGACAGTGGCTTACACATGACCCTACTTTGAGTAAATTTTTAGGCCACTTATAATCAGAATTTGATGATTCCTATTTCTATATGTTTGATTCTCCTTGAAGTCTAGTTTAACCTGCAACTTGAATCACTCAAATCGGATCAGAAATGAGCAAGTTATGGTAAAAATACAACAAATGGTCGAAACAGAAAAACAGAGCATTTCCTGTACCGAGAACCAGATAGTGGCTTACACATGGCCCTACTTTGAGTAAATTTTTAGGCCACTTATAATCAGAATTTGACGATGCCTATTTCTATATGTTTGATTCTCATTGAAGTTTACTTTAACCAACAACTTGAATCACTCAAATCGGATCATAAATGAGCAAGCAGGTCAAATACGAAAATGGTCGAAATAGAAAACATAGTATTTCCCGCACCGAAAATTCCTGAATTTTTTTTCCGTAATTTGTACTTTGGCTTCCATTTTTCCATATTTTTCCATCCAATTCAACTCTATAGTCCATATATTAACTTCAAGCAAAAACCATTTCATTCTCATCTCGACATCTCTTTCTATTCAAATCCTTCACTACTTCTATCTTCTTTCAAAACCTTCCATAAATTTCTCCAATACCATTCTAATATGGGTTATGACCCATACTCAACCCAAATATGATAATTAGTTAGGTTTAGAACGAAACCCTAATTCAATTACTCTAATTTACCCATGAATCCAATTTAAAGAGAGGATCACAACTATCATATACCTCATGTGGGTTTTACCACCCTATTTTCAAGAAATCTAAGGGTTTGTAGGATCTCTCAACTAAACCCAGTTTTGAAACAACCCAATCTCCATAGAAAAACCTCAAAGAATCACACCAATGTCCCTAGACATCTAAAAGACATTTGGATTCCATAATGAAAAACATACCTTTCGATCTCCTTCTTCTTCTTCTCCTTCTTCTTCCTCTCCTTCTTCTTCTTTCTTCTCCCCTTCACGCTTGCCTCTCTCCAAAATGACCAATTTTGGTCTTTAAATCCCATGTTTGCTATGCCTTGTTCGCCTTCCAAAACCCATTTTTTTTTGCTTTTAAATCTTTTCATTTTTGCATTTCGTCCCCCATTTCTTATTTCTATTCCATCTTTTCTTATTTGCCTTATCCTCATAAATATTTCTATTTCACATTTACTTTCAAGCATTTTAGATATTAACTCCTAGTCTTTTCTCATTTATGACCACTAGTCCTCAAGTGGTAAATTACCTAGTTACCCTCGTTTATTATTAATTCCCAGTTCTGTTTTAGTTCCCTAAAATTTTATTTAAGCTTCTAATATACCCACAAGTCCTAAAATCCAGCAGCAGATATTTCGGGTGTTACATCAATACACAACATTCATTAAGATCACGCTTGGGCTGAAATTACACACTTGACTTCTTTTTCACAATACGTTTATTCAGATAATATCTAAAAAGCAAATCTTGTATTCAACCCAATTCGGTCCTCGTGATCGATATCCGCACTCATTGGTACACTATATTACTGGGGCGACGTTGGCACTTGCGCACATAAAGCATACCTCTACACACACACATCACGCCTTTACGCCTCTATCACCAACACAGCCTATAGAAGCCCACCCAAGTAGTTTTGATTTGTTTTTGTATATAAATGTAGAGTTTTGTAATAGTGAAATTGTATAAGAACTAGTAAATGGATTCTGATATATGTACAAAATATTATGAACGCCTGGTCGCTTTATATGCATATGGTATGTTCTATTTCTTTATGAAAATATATATAAATCAGCCCACCAATTAAAACAGTTAAAGAGTCCTAGTCCTGGTCGCAGACCCACTCTCTTTCACTTGTATGGGGTCGGGGGCCACACTGGGTTCATTTTCTTCGATAGAGTTCATTTCATTACACTTCACTCACTTTCCACACCTTCGTTACACTTCATTGTTCGTGTTCGTTACACTTATGAACCCTATCGAAGAGGGGCATATTTATAGACCCTAATTTCTCCTAGTAAGTGCTTCTTTTATTTACTTAATTTTATCTATACGTATGATAATTGTTGAGAACTTTTGGCTTATTCATAGGATGACACATAGGTTCATAGGGTGCCTTTGTTCATAGGGGGCATTCTTTGTCCATAAGGGGCATTCTAGGGGGCATTCTGGGGTTCATAAAGAGGTTATAAAAAAGAAAGGTTAGACTTTTTTTTTTTTTGGAAGGAAGGGATCGAGGAGGAAGCTTGGAGGAAGAAGCTTCAGGGAGAGAGCTTCATAGGATTAATCAAACACTCCTTATGTATGCCAACTGTAAGTCAGTAAGGTCTTTGCGAATCTCTCTAACCAAACCTAATTCTCATTTCATTTACTTGTTTTTTTTAATTCTTTTCAAGATATTTTTTTTCTCTCTCTCTCTCTTACTTCTTTCTTTATTAAAAAGGAAATAATTTTATTTGACATCCATAAAAACACAAATACAAATTGTCTAAAACACAATATTAGGTTAATTACATTATAATGAGGTCAAAGACTATAAATTTGATAATACTATAATGATTAGAATATATATGACTCCCACTATGCAACATATTGACGATCATATAATTTGATTTGTTATCCTCACCGATCAATATAGTTTTGTCTATGAAATCGCTCAGATATTAAATTAAACATCGTAATAAGATCGATGGAAACAAAAAGTCATGCAACAAGGAGCGGTGACAAAAACAAACACCGCATCAAGATCGACAACAAAATCAATGAAAAATAAAATAAAACTTAGATCCATGTATAAAAACCACTTTATTAAGAAATAAATTGATAGAAATAGGTGTATGATGATAATTAAAGGTTAAGAATGACAAAAAATCAACCCTTTTTTGCTTAAGAAAGATAAGTGGTTTAAAGAAAAAGTTAAGAGAAAATGAAACCAAAGTTTTCTATTTAATTTTATTTTTATGCTCTTTTTCTGTCTCTTACTTCTTTAAAATGATTACAAGGTCTTATTTATTTGCTATACCTTATTATAAAGTCCTTGCTTTCCACATGGCGGAGCTGATTACTTTCTGGCATGCTGCACCTGCGACACACTGAATCCCATTAGAGGTTTTTGTTGGAGGTGTGTTTAATATCCTTATTCTTTTTTCCCACCTTACCCATCTCCCTGATCCAGCTGTTCATTCTTTGATCAGGAAACAGGAAATCATCCCCGCCCTTCAAAAGCTCTCTTCTTTGATCCAATTACCATTGTTGATTTGTTAATCAGAATTGACATCGAATATTGCATCTTACTTGCACACTGATCTTATTATGTTAGTAGTCGGGCTTTGATTTATGTTTTTTAAAATGCGCTTTTTATTCTTAAAATAAGGAAAAGATAAAGAACATGTTTGATTTTCAATTTTTTACTGTTAAAAAAACACATAAAACATTAAATCAAAATTTGAAATGGATGCCTTAGTTAATTAATCTCTCGAAGTGAAGCCTACTTCGTTCAGTCAAATCACTCATTTCATGGACCATGCCAACCCAACAACGTGTTTGTTACTTCCCGCATATCTGTATCCTTAATTTCATGGATCCACTCATTTCGTTCAGTCAAACCGCTAATAGTGAATTGGAAAAAGTGGAAGCAAGGTCTCCCAAGTAACAACCTAGAAATGTACTTCTTGTTAGATTTGTCTAATAACCAACTATCCAGTGAAATCCCAGCCTCGCTAAGCGCTCTTAAGGCTCTTAAGATGCTCAACCTCTCCTATAACAAACTCTCTGGAAAAATACCAGCAAGCTTAAGTGATTTACAAAATTTAGAGGGTTTGGACTTAACAACCTCTCCTATTGTGCCAACGGAAGCTTTGATGTAGATGATAATAATTAAAAAATAAAGAATAACTCATACAAATATACACGAGGTTTTAACGTGGTTGACCAATCATGCCTACATCCACGAATTAGAGAAAATCTTTCAATTATACGATAGAAAATATTATAGAGGTAGAACAACATACAATGGGATTCCCCAAACATCCCATGTTTCCTCATTCCTTGTATCCATACCCTGAACCACGAAACTTGCTCCATTAGGTATTCCCGTTTTTCCTCACATCTCTATAAAACCCTTATAGCCTTTACAAGTCCATCTCTCTCATAACTTTTTTCCCTCATGACCCAAAAAATTTATGATGATATTCCTAACTACTTTCATTATTCTATAAGGAAACCTAATATTACAATAATATAACAACCTAAGAATTATCCTATAAAATATTATTTATAAATAGTAATTAATACTAGTTACGAATTTGAGATATATTCCAACAATCTCCCATCAAATTCCATCATTAGCTTCACCTTGAACTAAAATTCATTTTTGTCTTCATCTTGTGTGCTTTGAAATATTTGTTCTTCTAGAGATCTTCAATTTGAAGCTCTAACAATCCTCCCATCGTAGAAGTATAACCGAACCTCCTCTAAGACGATCATCCATTAATCCACTCTCTGCACTCTAGGATTTTTTTCAGGGCTTGGCTGCATTCTAGCACACTCCTTATATGAAGCACCACCTGCCTTAAGAGTTTGCTCTTATCTAGGACAACTCCTCTTCATCGTGGAGCAACAACACGTATATGAAGATCCATAGCACACCGTCTATTCAATAGAGTATAACCATGGATCTATCGCCAACTAATTATGGCTCACCACCTATGTTTGACATCCTAGGATGTCACATACATGGTAAAGTCTCGAATCCTCGCTCGATACCTACGCTGGTTGTGTTACTAGCTTTGATGTAGATGATAATAATTCAAGAACAAAAAGATAAAGAATAACTCATACAAAGATGCACGAGGTTTTAATGTGGTTCGGCCAACCATGTCTACATCCACGGATGAGAGAGAATATTTCCATTATACGATAGAAAATATTACTGAGGTAGATCACCATACAATTGGGTTCTTGAAACATCCCATGTTTCCCCATTCGTTGTATCCATACCTTGAACCGCAAAACTCCTCGCTCCATCGGGTATTCCCGTTCTTCTTCACATCTCTATAAACCCCTTATAGCTTTTACAAGCCCATCTCTTTCTCTCATAATTTTTTCCCCTCATGACCTAAAATATTTATAGTGATATTCTTAACTATTGTCCTTATTCTACAAGGAAATCTAATATTACGATAATATAACAACCTAAGAATTATCTTATAAAATATTTTTACAAATAGGAATTAATACTAATTAGGATTTTGAGACATATTCCAACAATTTCCACCTTTGATCAAATTCCATCATTGACTCAATTTAACCGGAATTCCTTTGCCTTTCATCTCAGGTGCTTTGAAAGTTTTGTTCTTTTAAAATCTTCAATTTGAAGATCTAACAATCATCTGAAGAAGCACAACTGAACCTCATCTAAAACGAGCATCCATCAATCCACTCTCTACACCCTAAGATTTTTCTTGGCTTCTATTGCATTCTAGCACACTCCTTATATGAAACACCACTTGCCTCGAGAGCTTGCTCTAATCTATGTATCAACCTCTTTCATCGTGGAGAAAGAACATGCACACATGAAGAAGATCTGGAGCATATCGTCTATTTGATAGAGCATAACCATGGATCTATCGCTAACCACCTGAAAGTTCATCACCCATGTTCGACATTCAAGGATTTCACTCACACGCCAAGTCTAAACCTCGCTTTGATACCAATTGATGAGCCACACGAAAGCTTTGATGTAAACATACACCAAAAAACAAAAAATAAAGAATAACTCATACAAATATGCACGAGGTTTCAACGTGGTACAAATCCTCAATCATGCCTACATCCACTGGACATGAGAGAATGCTTGGCTATACTATAGAAAATATTATAGAGGTAGAACAACATATAACAGGGTGCCCGAAACATCTCATGTTTCCCCATTTCTTGTATCCATACCATGAACTGCGAAACTCCTTGCTTCATCGAGTATTCTCATTCTTCCTCACATCTCTATAAACCCCTTATAGCCTTTATAAGTCCATTTCTCTCTCATAACTTTTTCCCCTTATAACCTAAAATATTTATAATGATATTCCTAACTACTTTCCTTATTATATAAGGAAACATAATATTACAATAATATAACAATATAAGAATTATCCTATAAAATATTATTTATAAATAGGAATTAATACTAATAAAAAATTTGAGACATATTCAAACAAATCCTAAGCCTTCTTGGAAGAGAAGAAAGGGAGTACGTGTGCGAGTGTGACCCCATTGTTGTCTTTGTTCTTCACTAAAAATCACAATGATATTCCCATTGTCTCCTAGCAATGCTTATGATCTCTCCCAAGGTTGTATTGATATGGATCCATCAATTCTCAAGATAATTAATCATTAACAGATTCTTCAATTATTGTGGAGTGGAAGATCTTGAATTCAAGATTTTATTAATCATTATAACTTCAATTTTTTACTTTTATTTATTTCTATATATTGGTTTGTATTACTATGCTCTTATAAGGATTTTATCATGATTCACGTATGCCAATTCCACCCTTTCATTACTTTGGCCGAAATGCCAATTCCTCGTATTTGAATACAAGACACTTATCGCCCCTCTCTTATTTTTCTCTCATATTGTTCTCTTCTAGCCAATTTTCTTCAAGTAAGAAAAGGTGATTTTTTGGTTATTTTGTAGAACTTGAATCTTTTGAATTCTAGTCACTATAGAATTTTCAAATGTATAGGCTTTGTGTCGAGTCATTATATTAGTTCTATTAACTTGGATGTTACGTCATCCTTTAGTGTTTTTAGTGAATTTCAGACTTCAATCGAATGTATTAATTTGAATCAATAAATTTTATTTAAAAAAAAAAGAAAAAAAATAGAATACAAAAAGCTTTAGTGAAGCGCAGGGCCACATATTTATCAACCAAAAAAAGTAAGTTTTTAGCTTGTATCTCGTAGGGAGCTATTTATAACCCAAAAAAAAAAAAAAAAGAAAGAAAGAGAGAAAGGGCGATTTCCAGAGAAAAAAACCTCATCGGGCTCCCGCTTAAACCGGCGCAAATGTCATCATCCTCCAACTACTACGTATCTTTACCGAACTCGTGGAATCCAAAACCAAACCCAAGCCAAGAAGCTCCACCGCCTCATACTCAAAAACCATAGCACACTCGAAACCTTTTTATCATCACCCCATCTCCACTTATAGCAAATTAGGCAATTTAGCATATGCCCACCACGTGTTCGATCATATTCCTCAATCAAATCTCTTCTCATGGAACGCCATCCACTCCATTTATTCAAAACTAGGACGTCTTTCTCAAATTCAACAAATCTTTGATCTGATGCCATTTCGAGATTGTATTTCGGAATTCGCTATATCGGTTATGCTAATTATGGCTCACACGATGTTGTCAGAGTTTATAAGTTGATGTCAAGGAAGTAGCTAGCGAATTCAACCAATTTCACATTTCTTCGACAATGCTTATATTGTGTCTCGAATTCGTCGACTCCGATGATTCGGGTAGGCAAATTCACGGGCGATACCGAAATTTGGTTTCGATCTTACAGATTCAGGTAGTCCTTTCGCCGGACATGTATGCGAATCGTCGATCTTTGATGCAAGGGGTACTATGATGAAATGCCTGAGAGGAATGTGCTTATGTGTAACACAATGATCTATCGTTTATGTGGCGTGGATGGTTGAAGAGTCTAAACGTTTGTTTCATGCCTAAAGGAAAGATTCCATTTCGACAACCATGATCTTAGTGGCTACGTAATGGGATGGAGAGAGAGGCGCTGATATGTTCGTAGATGATACAAGGATTCACCATGGATCGCTTTACATTTGGAAGCATCACTACTAGAAAAGTACTTTTAGTCGCGCCATCGACCCCACTAAAAACAAGATATACGCAAACTATAAAATATAAATGCTGTAAACCCTAGAAAATTCAAATTTTCTGAAAATGGTAATATGGTAATTTCGGGTCAAAATTCGAAATTTTCTAGATCTTGGATGATGAAACTTGACTCTCATCAGTTGGAATCGCTCGCCAAATCTAACTACCACGCCTAATTTCTCGGGCCGACTCCGAGATACCGAATTAATGCTTTTCGTGACACTGAACAGCGCCGAAACGGCTTGTGAAAGACATGTGATGTGAAAAAAGTCACCTACTACATGTACCCATGTGACACATGTTGCATGACTAGTGAGATGATGGAGATGAATGGCTTAGATTAAGCCATGTGTCAAAAATCTAAAACTTAAGGACACAAATGGAATTTTTGAAAAGTTTAATTGAATAGGACAAAGAAGAAATAGTTTTCTTCTTCAATGGAAGAGCAAAAACGTGCAGTGAGTTATGGATCCAGTTTTTAGAGAGAGAAAATATGACTCTCTCAGATTTCTACTGTCGATCGTCTGCTCTCAACTGAGCATGAAGCACGCTTGTTCTATTTATGCGGCTACTTATCGGACACCGACGTGGAGTTCGACAACTCCAAGAGGTACGGATCTTTTCCTACTTGATTTATTCTTTGGCTAAGAGCCATTTTATGGATGGTGGATTTGCCGGTAGCCTAGAAGGGCCGGTTATCTGGCCTCAAAATCTTTGAACCGAGTGGAGAAAATCCTCATTGTGTGGCCGTGAACAGTGCCAACCCGAGGGTTTCATTGTTCACGTGGTGTGTTGTGTGAATTTTGTGTGGTTTGGGTGATTCAAAAATGAATTGTTTGATTTGTTAATTAGCCCATGTGAGCTAATTTTGATGTTATTATTGTGAATTGAATAATGTGAATTATGTGAATTAATTATGTTAATATATGCATGTAAAATATATTAGGATGAATTGTTAGGAATTGGCATAATGCATTCCATATGCACCGGGGCACCCTAGATGGTAGGCGTGAGTGCATGACATGAAAAAAATGAAAGAAAAGTGAAAATGATTGTGAAAAGGAAATTTCGGCGGAAGATTTTCTCCGAAGACCGCTGAGAGTTGTCCCAATTCATCTCGGAGGTAATCGCATGACTGGTGTTTCGAGATTTACCCAGTTAATTCACCTCGGAGAAATGTCCACCGTATTATCGAATTCTAGAGGTTTTCGAGAACAAAAGCTTTTTGTTTTGAAAACCGTATTTTTGCTCGCATTTGGCTTCGCATGTGTGAGGTGCCTGAGGACTCGAGACATGGGATTGAGCATGAATATTATTCAAGTAGACGCTTATTTGCTTGATGTGATTGTTTTGCCATGACATGTGCACTTAAAGGAGTAACCCAAGGTGAAATTATCACTACTGGGCATTGCTCACCCTGTCGAGGGATCACTATTTCAAGTAGAGAGAGTGTGCAGGAGAACGACGCTCACTAGAGGCCGCGTTTTAGAAGAAAACCGGATTGTGGCTTTGACATTTTCTTTGTCTAGCATGTATTATAACTTTAAATTTTGATATATACTGGTTGCTATGGCTGTAATAATCCTTGAACCATGGTATATAGTTGCGTATTTTGTGAGTATTGATGCATGGGCCTATGGGCCATATTTTATCGCATGTGGATCCTGGTGGTCGTTGTAAAACCTGTTGGGGACATAGCTAGACAGAGAGCCCCGCACAAAGTGGTAGCCTTCCCATGTGGAAACAAGGTCGCTGCCATTCCCATGATCCACTGAAAGATTCGCAGATCGACGGTTGTCGTAACTGACTCCCGATTGTGGCGTCACAGCCTGGTACTTAATCCTAGGGTTTGCACGACCCTGCAAACTCAATTTTGCCGACACAGAGCGTAGCTTTAGTATCAATAATGAAAAAATGACACTAGAAACTGATAGCACCTTAGATCGCCATTCCTTGTGCACTTTGATGATTGATGTGTAATTCATGTGTTGTATAAATTTTGTGTATATGTCAGGTGAATCGGTGCTTGGTGAATAGCACATAGGAAAAAAAAATGTGTTGATTTATTTTTTTGCTGAGGTTTTACAGTGTGTAAAACTGGAAAAAAATAAATATATATATTTGCCAAATTTAATAAATTTATTGATATATATATATATATATATATATATATATATATATAAGTATATATATATATAGTATATATATATATATATATATATATGGAAAAATATTTTTGAGTTTTTTTTATTTTTATTTTTTTTTTTTGTGTCTTCCAATAGGTGGAATAAAAAATAAAAAAATAAAAAAAGAGAAGCAGAGGGTCGGATGGGCCATCACGACCGCTTGCTAGGTCAATGATGGCAGGAATTATATCGCGGACACGTAGTTTGGGAGGTCGGGCCCGGGCGTGCCAGAGGCGACATCGTCGGCTGTGCGCGTGTGGGCACGAAGCAGCAAGCCACAATACAGCCAGACGGGCCACGGCCACCCACCGGGCTCTGCACGGAAATAGTGCAACAGCCGCGGCGCCACACGCCTAGCCGGGCGGGTGTGTCACGATACAATCAATCGCATGGTGACAGAGGGCGGCCCGGGCCACTCAAGGCGTGTCACATACAAATCGCTGTGGTCGTGACAGAGGACCGGTCAAGCAGATCGAGTCGCGACACAAATTTCAGACATGACGGAGGGGCGACCTTGTTGCGATATCAAGGCAAAGACGACCACGATACGGCCAGAAGAAGACCCGGCGACACGGGCGCAGGGGTGCTACTTTGACACGCACGGCAACAAGACAGTGGCCCGCGGTCGCGATACAATGCGGTATCGCGGGCGGAGAGATCGCGACACTCCGCCAAAGACGCCAAGGCGCCGCAAAGACACTACGCGGAGTTTAATACGCCAGGCGCATCTAATTCGGCCCAAGCAGCGTAGGCCCTGCGGGTGCAGCTGGGGCTATGGGTGGGTGCACTGCACTAACCGCTTTGACTTAGTAATCGCTTCCGAGTCATTGTTCGGGGACACTGCTCATGAGCACTGCTCACACTAGGTTTTAAAATAAAAAAATAAAATAAAATTTTAAAATGAAACGAATAAAATAAAAAAATTTTTGTCAATATGATTTAATATATGAACTTATTGTTCAGATTACCTACGAATGTAATGGACATCATGAAATGTTTTTAGTATGTAAATAGTGTCTCAAGGTCAGTTTACACCTGAGAGATATTCGGTGATTGAATCTAACTGCCATTTGACACGTGTATACTGGCTAGCCGAGGGCGAGGACGAGAGGTTGTCCAAAGTGACAGCCACACCACCAAGATTCGACCGAACAGGCTCACGAGGTCAGCAGGATTGCCACGTCAGAATTCCAAGCTAGTGAGCCGTGAGTCCGGAAAACCTTCTCGTAGGTTCAAAAATACTCATCCTCCGATATTCACTGTGGGGAGTGAGATCCGAGCTGGTGCGCACCATCAAGGTTCACTTGTGTCGAGAAGGTATCGAGGCCATGATATTGCCTCCGATACACCGAATCACTAGTCGTATTCCACTAGAGGGTGATACCTGCACGTGAATTGGGCAAAGACCCTAGAGATCTAGGAGGCAATGACATGGGCAGTTCCATGATCTTTTCATAAGCAAGTATTTTCCGATAATCGTCACGCCGAAGGCCCCAGAGTTCCTAGAGCCACAGTGGGACGATGATCGTGATGGGATGCGGGCTAGATCTCACCTGAGTTAGCTCGCTTGCTGATGACCACAGCCACCCGACACGCCAAGGTCATATTCATAATCACAGCTGTCCATTCTGGGCAAGATTATAGACTTCTCATTTATTGAAGACACGGACTCCATGGTCAGACGGCCCCGACCATGAGAAAGAGATCGAGATGCTCTGGAGCACCAGGATGCGGGTGTTAGTAGCAAGAGGAAGGACGTCTTCTTCTAGTCGAAAGAAGTGTATACTTCTAGTCTCACGCTGGTTTCAAGGCTACGCCTACTCGGGGCCGTGACAAGATCGGTCTAATCGTGTCAAGGGTATGGTGCTAAACATTGCCAACAACCTCATGAGTAGAGGAGGATTGGCCCCAGAGACGTATCCTGTGCTTTGACGCAACCCACACGATGACAGAGAGGATACAGCCCATTCCCTCCATACCCTAGTACGCCAGGAGCCTGTCGCTGGAGCTGCACGCACATCCCGCGCCATTACCAAACAAAGCCGAGGAGCTCGACTAAGGGTCGAGGTTGCAGGACTGAGCCCACGTGGACGTCAGGGTTCGTGGCGTGTTCATGCCATGTGACACCACCTACCGAAATGCCAGACGTACCATCATGCGGTACGTTTATCTCACACGGGCAAGAGTGTTATTTGATTCTGGGTGCTCTTATTCATTTATCGCCAGATCGTCAGGATAGAGTCAGGACTTCTAGAGGTCGAGGCCTCGAGGAGCCTCAGAGCGTGAGTCTCTCCCTATTGCGGATTAAAGTGAGACAGGACTGGCACGTGGTTGGGCGGTGTTGTAGATCCCTGGATCTTATCGGGACTCCAGGGTCATGGACATGTTAGAGTTCTGACATCATCCTCGTGGATGGATTGACCGACAGCTTTTACGAGTCGTTATCGATTGCGGAGCGTAGTAGGGCATCTTCACATGCAGACTTTATCAAGCTCTGACTGTGGGGACAAGCATGATTTCATCCCAAACAAGGTAACAATGGTGCTTAAGGTCGTGACGCTTAGTGGCTACTAGCAAGCCTACCATAGAGGACGAGGAGAGATCTGCACTTCAGATCTACCTCGAAAGAAGATTTAGTATGAGGATGTTTTTCCATGAGCTAGCTGATTTGCTCCGCAGCAGGGTCAGAGGACTCTAGATCGAGTTACACCCCGTACTTCATTCGCATCTCAAGACCCCTGACAAGATGGTGCAATGAGCTCAGAAATCCCGTAGTCCGTGCCATGTGAGCCACCAACAAGGGGTTCATTAGACCAGCACTTCACCACGGGTCTCAGGCTCTATATTTGGCGAAGAAGAAGGAGTGCAAGACCCTTCGACCGTATTGACTACAGTAGCTTGGAACAAGGTTACGATCAAGAATCGATACCCATCAAGCCGAGAGGATCGACTATTCGCTTGATCGCCGAGAGGAGCTGAGCCCACCGCATGCACTTTCGCACCGGTTACCATCAAATGAGGTTGCATGATATCCCCGGCGACAAAGATTTATGACGCTGCTATGGGCACTTTGAGCTTATAGTGATGCCTTGATTCACTGATGCGCCATCGCAAGATTCATGGACCTCATGCATGTGTGGTATTCCAACCCTATTCGCACGTTTGTCGTAGTCTTCGTGGATGACATTTTGATCTACTCCCACTAGAGCGGAGCATGAGTATCACTTGAGGATTGTTTTACGCTGTCGAGAGATCATCGCCTATACGCCAAGTTCGCAGGCGCGCAGTTTTGGCTTTCTGAGGTGAGATTTTTGGGACACGTGGTGTCAACATCAGGAGTGTCAGTAGACCCAGAGAAGGTCGAGGCCGAAGTTAGTCTTTGAGATACGCAGTTTCTTGGGATTGGCTGGGTACTACAGGAGATTCATTGAGGATTTCTCCCGATTAGAAGCACCTATGACGAGATCAATCTGTAAGGAAAGTCAAGTTTGATTTGGATGACCATGCGAGGAGGCATTCCAGAGTCAGCAGAGGCTTACTTCAAATTCCTATCTCGAGATAGTCCCTATGTGGGACAAAAGGCCACGTTGTAATAGATGCCTCGAGGGCCGGACTGGATGCTTGATGTAATCCGAGAGGGTAGTAGCTTTGCAATCGTCATTGAAGAATCATGAGCTGCATCACCTTCAATAATACTAATGGAGTCAAGGCCGTTGTCTTCACCTTGAAGATTTGGCGCCACTACTTATATAGTGAGCAATTCGAGGTGTATTCAGACCATAAAAGTCTGAAGTATATTTTCACGCAGCAGGACCTCAATATGAGGCAACGCAGATGGATGGAGTTCCTAGAGGATTATGACTTCACTTTGCATTACAACCCTGGTAAGGCAAATGGTGGTCGATGCACTCACTGGAGCCACAAGGAGCATTGGCTAGTATATTCCCAGAATACATGCTCAAGACTATGGGACATGGCTACAAGATCACGAGTAGACTTAGGATACGTTGGGGATAGCTACGCCGTCTCTCTGCTGGTGCAGAGTGACTGAGTCCCAGGCGGATGTGGAGATGGGTGTCCATCGGGACCTGGTACAAATAAAGACGTGTGATTTAGGGTCGACCATCCATCAAGAGATGGTAGTCTTCGGTATAGAGGACGGGTAGTGGTTCCCCAATTGACCGATTTGAGAGAGGAGATTCTTAAGGAGTTTCATTGCTCTCGATTTACCATGCATCCAGGTGGCACGAAGATGTACCAGGATCTTCGTCAAGCGTAGATATCGAAAGGCACGAAGAGACATAGACTTTATGTCACACGATGTCTCACGTGTCGCCAGGTTAAGGCTGAGCACCGTGGCCAACAGGCTACTTCAACCACTGAGGTGGCTTGAGCAAAGTGACACGCTCACGATGGATTTTATGACCCATTGCCACTTTAGCAATCAAGACATGATGCGGTATGGGTGATAGCGGACCCGCCTCACTAAGTCGCACATTTTCTAGCCGCGTAGGCACTCTCTTCACATTGAGATCCCGCCGGCTTGAAGATTCGAGATAGTCCTGGGCTTATATGGAGTGCCAATATCCATAGTGCTCCGGCAGGGAGACTGAAGTTTACCACAAAGACTTGGAAGCAGTTTCCAAAGGTTGGCGTAAGCACACGGCCGAATTACGAAGTGGCCAACTTTCCACCCACGTGACGATGGCTGGCCGTAGAGAGGACCATACAGTGTTAGAGGACATGTCACGAGCATGCACTCGATCATAAGGGTAGCTAGGAAGAGCACTTGCCCCACGGTTCGCCAACAACAAGTATCGCGAGTATACGATGGCACCATATGAGGTATCAGGATGCCGAGGCCATGCATATCACCGATATGTTGCACCAAGGTGGAGAGAGCTTCATCAATCGTCCCGACCGATTAAAGACACCAGAATGTGAGCTGAGATATACTGCCTTCTCACTCGGGCCAGAGTCAGAGAAAGCACAGCCGATGTACGACGTCACCATTAGAGTTCGAGGTCGATATCACGCCTTTCAAGGTGATGCCTGGCGAGGAGTGGTCGTTCGGCAAGCGCAAGAAGCTACCTGCTTTCAAGGTTGGGCCCTTCGAGATACTGAGATGGTAGGCACTGAGAGTTGTCGGTTGGTTTTTACCGCTCAACATGTCAGGTGTCCACGAGGTATTTCACGTCTCCATGCTCCGAAGGTACACTCCAGATCCAGCTCATGTAATGGATTGGTGTATTTTGTGAGTATTGAGGCATGTGCCCAAGTGGCCATTTTACTCACATGTGGACCCGGCAGGTCGCAAACCGTTTAGACAAGCAGGGCTCGCAGTAGAGCCCCATACAAAGGAGACTCGCCCCGATTTTCGTGAGTGGCGCCGGTTACCCGAAGACCACGAGTATTCTACGCGGTCGACGGTCTTCAATGCACTCGATTTGGGGGCATCACAAACCGCGGATGAAGATAACCACATATTATACTATAGGTGGTGTGAAGAAACTTATAGATGTCGCCACTATAAACCGTATATATGCACTTCCATTATTTAATACCTTATATAGTTTATAGCCGCAGCCAGGGTTGACCCCGACCTCATAGGTATGGTTTATAAATCATGTTTGTGATCGAATTTGACCATAGGGATGGTTGATATCAGCGATTTCGTTGACCCTGGCCATATGGTAGTTTTTAGCCACTCTGTAGTCAACCCGCCCATATGGTAGCTTTACCGTGGTTTCAGGTTGGATCGCGCTCATAAGGTGGTTAAGTTTATAGCCATGATTTGTTATTGGACCCCGACCGCGATGGTTTATAGTCATGGCTATGGTCACTCCACATGTGGATGATTTATAGCTATGGATTGTGGTTGTCCCGACCATAAAGATGATTTATAGCCATGGTTTGTAGTTAACCCTGGCCATAGGAATGGTTCATAGATGCAACTAATAGCTATGGAAAACAAAAGGGGTCGTCATGATTTTGTCTAAATGATTCAAAACAAGTTTACAATAAGTTACGTGGTATTCAAAAACTTAATGTTTATAATTAATTTATCAAACATGCTTCATACAATACGCTGGAAACCAAGACACCAAATTCCTTAGTAGCAAAGCAGAATGTATGTTTAGGGGTTGGTGGAATGCTATGGCAAGGGAGATAATCGTATAATGATTATTTAATGTAATCTTGAACCTCGTATTATGGAAAGAGAGTCTCCAATCATAAGGCAAATATATACGCATCCCAATTACATGGAAAATATGATTGGAAGCTGAAATGGTAATTATAGAAGAGGTGAAGCAATATTCTCGCTTCATTTAATATCAGTTTAATGTGTCTAATGCCCATCTTTCTTTCACCTTTCTCCTCTTTTTTTCGTGTCTCGACTACTTCCATCACGAAAATGAGATTACAGGGGCTTCATCAAGTGTCATTGCTGCCAGCTGCACATATTCTGAAATCCAAACAAAACCCTAGCTATAGCCCTCTCAATCCCTTAAACAAGTAACCATGTGCTTGTTAGCAACATTTACTCATGGACACAAGATATGCAACACAAAATGCCAAGAGAATTTTACACCCTTATAGCTTCCCCCTTATAGCTTTTATTTTACACCCAATGGGGGAATGGCAGCCATAACCCCCTCACTCTCTCATAGACCTGCCTGTGGGGACTCTCTTCTTGATCAACAAAGACATTAATTTCCAGTCTCCTAAGACCTACAGCCCAACAAGTAAGGTTGTTTCCCCAATATCTCCCAAAATATCTGGAAGATGGAAATTTAGGATCCGTTTGTTTAAAGCGTTTGAAAACTATTTTTTGTTCTAAAAAACAAAGAGAACAATAAAAACACAACACGTTTGGTTCCAGCTTTTGTGTTCTGAAAAACACAGAAAATACTAAATTCGGATAACAAGAACAATTTTTAGAGAACACCAAAATGGTGTTCTCTATGTTTTCAAAAACAAGAACCAAACAGGCACTTAGCTTTTTACCTATATCATTTAAGAGAAACATCATACCATTGTGACACTAACTAAAAAAAAATAATTTTAAATGATAAACCAAAGAAACTTAATTGCTCAGACCTTCAACCGAAATTTTCTCCAAAGATCCAGGTTGGAGATCAGTCTTAACACCAAGCGCAAATTCTGTGCTGTTGGAGTAGCTAGTGTGTGGAGTAGCACGGTGTTCTGAGAACAAAGAAGCCAAAACGCACAGGTCCCCATGACCTCACCCAGAGGAACTCGAGAACCTAAGGATACATTTAAGAAAAAATTTAATTATAGAATAAAAAATTTGACCACCAAACTAAAAAAACAAATAAAATAAATAAATAAAATCAATCATTGATCTTTATGTCACTCATTTACTGGATCCCTTTAAGCTCTAATATACCAACTATAGATCAATTCTATGAGGTAGAATAATACATGCATAAGGAGAGAGAGAATCGCCATATATCTCAGTATATTTGTACTCATCAGTTTACCCAGCATTGATTTAGACCTAAGTTTCATGCTTGTACAATAAACCACCAGCATCTAGAGAGGGATGGAAGACTTAGAGACAACTGGGCTTCCAAGAAAACTGGTTAGAACTCATTTTGGAGATTCCAAAGATGACAAGAACATTCTAAAATCTTTTTTCCTATATTTAAGACTCTTTAAGAACATAGTCATGATATATTAAGTGTTTCTACGTTTCCTTTTTGAGAACTGAAAACATTAAATTTATCTACAACCTCCGATTATCCACTAATCTCCTTTTAAACTAGAGTCAATCTCCTTATGTGAGCGCTGAGATGCTGTAAGGGAACACCCAAGAAGAGCCAGCCAAACCATTGAACAATCCATGTCATCAGCTGAATGATCTATCGAACAAAGGCATAAATTAACTATCCACACGTGCATATTTTGATTACTTGTTAAATCATATCCTTGACTATCTATATTATATATAACTAGTCTAGTACTACTCTGTTCCTCAAATGGAATCCCAATCTCTAGAGATCAGAAGATATGAAGGGAAAAGGAAAGCCTCCACTTACCCAATTAAATCATGTTTTCCATTGTCGTTGAAGTTAAAGCACTCTACAGTCAATGGATTGTCCTGCATGATCATTTAATGAATAAAATAATGAGAGAACTAAAAATAGATAGATGAGGAATTTGAACAATTATTCCGTGATCAAACAAGTGCTAATTTTTTTAGTTTTCATCTACGTATCTACTATACTGCTCTAATTAATATGTATTTTCCTTTTTCAAACAGAGTGATCAATCAGCCTTGTAGAAACCGGCCTCAACTCTCCAAATTAGTGGAATGAATGTATGCATCTCCTTCCTCTACTCATTGCATTCAAATAAGAATGTTCATCCAATACTTGCTGGAAATCAATACTTAAGATAAAATTTTAATCTCAACCTCACTTTTTCTCGTTTCTTTGCAAATATTCAATACATGAGAAAATCAAAAGATATTTGATACTACTAACATGTCAGGGTGTTACGAGAAACAAATGGATTTTGTAGGGACAAATGTTCTTGCCCAGTTGGTTTGTTCCTCGATAAACAAACAGAACATACCATAGCAACCCAAGAGCCCATGATTTACCCTACAGGAGTTATGAACTATAATAGATGAACTAGGTGTCTAAATATCTTAAATACTTATGGCTTGTAATTAAATACACCAGCTGAACCATGAAACAATTGAACCAAGAACTCCAGGATAGAAGCCAACATAAGAGCCCTCTCAATCCCCCGAAACAAAAACCGCAAGAAGAAATAATAATAATTTTCGTGAGAGACATACCCAAAACTGGTGTGGCATTCCCAATGACAATTTCATCAAAACCAAGACCGGGAATCCCATCAAACTTTCCCAATACAAAAACCAAACTTACCTCTCACGTGGCCTCAATAAAAACCTGGAACATAGTACAGTCATGACCCATCAATGTATCCAACAAATCGCGTGCATCGCTTCAAAATGAAACCTCGAACACGTAAGAATACAGAACCCACTTGATCTTTATAGATGCACTCCCCAACTGTACATTGTCTCAATCGAAGACACCGTAAATTAACCCGACCCATAATGTATTTCCTACATTCTTTTCTCAAGATTCACGAAGAGTTTGAGCATAAGTATTGTATAGACCAAGCACATATACAACGAGAAAAATCTAAAGACTGATAAGAGTACCCAGATCAACACATATGTTGCTAATAGCTTGGAGTTGTACTTGGAATGGAAAAGACAAGCAATCTGTACAAAGTTGAATGAATTAATCAATTATGTATTAAGGAAAGTATAAAAAGGGTAACATATTGAATCTGAAATTAAGTAGAACTCATTGAGAAATGACATTTGGTAGAGGGCACACAAAGATTGGTAAGCGCCAAAGAGGTAAATACAACAAAGGAAGTTCTAGGTGGTGTTCCAATGCCAATTTCCCATAGTATTGAGCATCCATGTAGTTCTCCTCTAGAAGCACTCTCTCCATTTGAATCACTAAAGACCTTGATGACATGGAAAATAGAAGGAAAATAATTAAAAGAAAATGTTACTAAAATAGAGTAATATTTTTCTACTACTTCCTAAAAGAAATTAATTTAGGTAATTAATAAAAAGAAAAGTTTTTATTTTTTTGAAACATAAAAAAAGGAAAAATTTCCATGTTCATATTATCTCTATATACATTATCACAACAAGATACTTTCCTCGATGAAACTTTACTAGAAATGTTGCTCGATCTAACCAGCGATGGACACGGGGTAAGTGATGATTTGCAAATGAAATGATTTGCAAGCAAAATGCTTCTCTAGGAATCGAGGTGGGTGATTTGGAAAGCTTGAGGCAAGCTGGAGGAGATGATGGACATGGTGGTGGGTAAGTGATGGAAAATATCACGCCTGACCGGCCTCATCCTCCCATCGGGCGTCTAAATTTACCTACAAATTAAAACCAAATCTTAATATCAGTAAGTAGAATAAATCTACATCTATATATAAAAACTAATAAACTACCTCAAGCGTAAACTACCTTAAGCATTGCTACTTCTAAAACGCCATATTATACTCAAAAGAAACTTAAATGTATATATATATAAATGCCTAAAATCCTCATTTATGCAACTCCTTCGGGTGTTAAGATCAAATATCAAGCAAATATTTTGTCTTAAATTCGCCCATAAAAAAAGGTTCGATCCAAGAGATAATTATTAGTGTAAGTGAAATATTCCAATCGATGGTTTAAGGGATTATTAAATTAATTAATAAAATCAAGAGATGATCAACAAGAGAAGCTAATTCATTTTGATTTCAGATAATCTATCTATCAGCCTTTCGAGATATATAAACATAAATAGATACAAATCCTAATTTAAGTAAATAAGCAAACTACATTTTTGAACCAATATTTCAACTAACAAAGTTGATCACCGATGATACCTCAAAGAAAAAATTTGTTCACTCATAGAAACCCCAAAAGGAAACTCGCAGGAATCCGACAACAAAGCAAACAGAGAAACTCCCATAATTAACACTTGATTCAAGAACTAAATTTCAAATCACAAGATATCTAGGTAAAAACCGCCAATGAGAGGAAACTTTTCTACCAATAAAAATCGTCATTCTCAGTAGGTAATTAGAAGAGAATGGAAGTGCTTTAATTGCTTTCAGAGTTCCATGTACCTCACTGAGAGTTCTCGTCAAGAAAATAAAAACCTTAAGCTGGGTGAAACAGAATCCGTATGATATTCATTAAAAAGATAAAAAGCTACATGGGATGAATGATAGAGTAGAAAAAATATCCCTCTCCACTTTAATGCATCAGATGAAAAATATACACCCTACTCGTTATAGAAAATATAAATTCAATAAACAGGGTAGAGTGAAAATATACCCAACTACTACTCATATAATTACACACAAAGTAAAACATTTATTGTTTTAATCTCATTATAGAAAGGGTGGTGCAAATTAAAAATTTGAGTCATTTAATCCCAATATTGAAAAGTATGTCAATTAAACAATTCGAATTGAAGCCGACATACTTGTGAGAGTCATCAAGCTATAACATCGTGACAACCTTCCTTGAGTCTTGCTCCGTATCCATGTGTCTAGGATGCTCTTTCACTTCTAGCTAGATCTACAAAGTTCTACAGGACATTGAAATTGACAGCTACACCCACAAAAGCAATTATTATAGAAGTTATAATGAACAAATGAAAAATAATTAGTATAGTCATCAGCTAACAACATCAAGTGCAAAGTGAACATGAACTGATTTTATTTCTACCTCTCTAAGAGTTCAAAATGTAGAAAATAATAATGTACTCAAGAGTAATCCCGCTGAAGAGTGATTGAAATCGGCCAAAAGAATGCAAAAGACTACATTGTTAGGAAAACACAAGAACCATCAATAACAACAAAAACATTTTCGTTGAAATTCCAAAAGAACTAATTTTCCTAACAACCAAATACCTAAATTTTCCAAAAGCAAAACAAAAGGACAAAAAGACAAAAGAGCGAGACAGACCTGACGTCCACGCTAGGAACGGATGGAGCGTAGATGCTGCAGCACAGGAGAGCGACAAGCTTAGTGATGTTCCAAACCACCCCAAATTCGTACACTACTTTAAGGCCTCACACTGTGCAAATTAAGTCGCCTCTTCGCATCGCCTTCAACCCTCATACTGACGGTGTTATCGGGCCCTCATACCTGATCCAATATATTGAACTGATTCATTCATCTTCTTCGCCATTTTCGCCTCATACGGACCTCAAATTTATTAATCGTAGAATAATCCATAGAGAGAAGAATCGTAGAGAGAGAGAAAGAGGGAAAGAGGTACCCATTGTAATCGAGGCATGGGAGATCGGCAAAGAGCCTACTCTTCGATCGTCCCTAGTAATGAAAACCCCAGAAATGAAAAACTTCGGAAGAGATTCGGGGAAAACATGCATTTCGCAGATGAAAAAAATATCATAATACTCAAATGGAGATGAAATCCAAGATACTCGGAGAAATGTGGTGAATGTGAAATAGGAATTGAGAGGGAACAAAGTTTAGGCCGTGGAAGAGATCCGATAAAGAACCAGAGGTTAGGGCTAGAAGGAATTAAAGAAGAGGGAGAAAAAGGACTCCAACAAAAAGAGATGAGAAACCATAGAGAAATGTTTGTAATTTCTCCAAACTGTAGAGCAAGGATTTGATTATGTGTAATTTCTCCAAGTACGAACTTAAAATGTATGATGTACTTGGGCATTTCCTTTGATACCTACAGAAGAAGTATAGTAGCTATAGTGAAGCGCCAAATAAATACTGCCCATTATAAATATATAGCTGGGATCTTAAAAAAAGTGTCTATTAAAACATATAAAAGAGCGTTTTTCCTTCATCCTAACTGTAGAAATCATATGTCACGCCAATCGTCCCCTAGCTAAACATGATTATGTATGTACTTATAATAAAGAATTGTATTGACCCAATTCTACTAAAGTTATGCCACTTATATCTTATATTTCTTTAGCATCTCGACTGCCATGGGAGTCTTTTCGCCTGGGAGAAGGGAAACAACCATGCTTATGTAATAAGAACCTGACCATATGATATTGTGTTCAGCTGAAGTGCTCTTGTTGGATATGTATTCCAAGTGTAAAAGCATAAAATCTACGTAAATGCGATTCAAGAGAATGACTCGGGTTAATGTAGTTTCGACTTGTAATGCTAATGTTATACGTGTGATCGGTTCAAAGGAAGAAGTTGTAAAGATTTTCTTCGGTGACGTAGAGAAAGCGGCCTGAGCCGATGATTTTACCCTAGGAAGTAGTTATTAGCTCATGAGATAATCTACTGCTTGTAAGAGGGCGCCCAATCGCATCATCAAGCTCGGGTTTCTGGTGCCTGGCCCCCGACCTGTCTCTCTAAATTTAGCGTGCCTTTCAGCTAGAGGTCATGGTCACGTCCCATCCCGCCCGTACTCGCAAGCCCAACTTAGAGCCCCTGCATCCGTGATACCCTCCTATAGCCGAAGAAGGGGTTGGCATTCCCCGGATGCCATTTCCCAGAGAGGTTTTATCAAACAAGGGTTGATGAATGTGCTCCCCTCGGAGAGTGCACCATCCCATGCCCCGCCATGAATTCAAGACGGACAAACCCCTCGGGGTCCTCATTCTGGAAATGCGCTCCACTTAAAGGAAATAGTCTCACATGAAATACGCGCCCACTTCTCTCTCCTTCCATCTAAAAGGAAGAATTAGTCTCGGTTCGCGATATACGCACCACCTCTCTCACCAGGTGAAAATCATCCACTTTACCACTAAAAGCTGATCTCCTTCCTCCTAATAAAAAGAGTACAGACAAGAAATAAGGTATGTAACAAAAAGCCCAAGACTCCCAATCTTTGAAAAAGAAGACGAGAGATCTAATTGAAGGCTGAGAGGCGATCGCGAGACCTCCCCATCGCTCTCTTAGTTGTTTGTTTTGGCAAGATTGCCACAGCCGATGGCTGTTCCGACGTCCAGTTGACTCGCAGAATTCGAGATCACAATTGGCCGCCTATGGGAAACGCCTAGCAGGAAATCTCAAAGATAATACGCGAGAGCCTGGGTTCATCCGCTCCCCAGTGATCTCCCGTCACACGAGGTTTTGGTAGTTCCCGCTCATCCCATCGGATAGCCGGAACTTATCGCCATGTCTAGCAACCCAGCAAACCCACCCATCGAGGACCAATTTCTTTGCTGGCGCCAGGAGATGGAGGCGAAGCAGGAGGAGCAAGCTAGACAGATGGCCGAATTATGAGAACACGCTGACCGCTTACAAAGAGAGAACGACCTACGACCGGGGCTGAGTCCAACAGCCCGATACTCAAGGTGTAGCCCAGAATGTGCCCCAGCTCCGGTGAATATGGAAAAGAGCCCATTCCTCGCTCCCGCACCATGGCCATCACCCGACTGATGAAGAGTTCTCTTCGACAACTCTCCACTTCCGGCCACCACCACCCCGCAGCAATGCTGGCCGAGTCCGTAAAGAGACCCCTCACAACCCCGGGCCGGGCTATGAGCTGTGATTGACGCCAACATAAAAGAGGACGCGGTGGATGGGACTCGCTTGAAATCGTCCCTCGAGCATATTATCACCTCATTGGGAATAAATTTCGGGCTCTACCGCACAAAGATCCATATCTCGGGCACCCCGCCCCACATGCAAGACTCCTTATCCTCTCGTCCGGGACCGCATGACATGTCGGTCCCTCCCCTCGGGCCAAGATATTTTAGATCACAGCCTCCTCGCGAATTCGCCATTCCGCTGTTTTCTATGTACGACGACTCTTCTGACCCATATGATCATATGTTGCACTTCAACCAGGCAATGATCCTTAATACTGGGAACGATCGACTTCTATGCAAGGTTTTTCCGCTTAGCCCGAAAAGGGACCCTGGGCTCCCGGGCGTTGGTTCCATAAGTTTCCAAGAGGATCTTTAAACTCATTCTGGCGAATTACGGGTCACATTTGTCACCAAGATTGCGGTCTGCTCTACAGAAGAAAGATCACCGCCCAATCCATCCTTGCCGACAACGAATCCGGTCTCTGGACTTCACCCGAAGATTCGGGCAAGTCAGCCCACAAATCGTATTGGATTCTTATAGTATGGATGCAGTCTTACAAAATTTCCAAAGAAGCTTTGGGCCGACTACTCCTTTCTTCTAGTCCCTCTCCCTTGATCCGACCACAACCATGGAAGAGCTATATCAAGGCATTAAACACTCTCCACTGAGGATAATATCCGGTGTCGCTCTCGCAAACGTAATGATAATCTAGCCAGCGGCAAACCACTACAAAAAGTCACCTTTTGAGGTTGCAGCAGAAGCCGCAATGTCATCCCTAAGAGCAAATCAAAAGAAGAGATCCTCCCCACCACCACCTTAACATCTCCTACGAAAGGACGCTTCCCTCATCCGGATCACCGAGTTTATGGCTCACTACGCGCGAGCTCTGACCAACGTGAACCAAACACTACGCGCACCACCACAAGGACCACGACCATGAAACAAATCAATGCCAAGGCTTGAAGTTCATGATTGAAATATTAATCCGAGCAGGGCACCTTAGAAGGTTCATTCAGGAGCCAACCCGCATAACCGAAACGGCCCCTGCTTCCAATAGAGCTGTTGTCGCTACCAAGCATTCGTCAGAGCCCAGGCCTACCATCAACTTTATACTGGGAGTCCCTGTCGATGATCAATACCAAATCAAGAGGCAGACGAAAATGCCTCATGCGGGCCCTCAATCGCAGCTGCATTAAACACCATCACCAATTCTAGAGAGCAAGACAATGGGCCTAGCCGATCGATGGCCTTGTATCCTTTCCTCCTATAGATCCGACTCAGATCATCACTCCCCATTATGATGCACTTGTACTCACCTTATGTATTAACAATTTTGATGTGCATAGGGTCCTCGTCGATCCGCAAAATAAGTGTACCAATTATTGCACCTCCCAAGACTTACGCAAATGAAAAACCGCTACCATCTCACCGGCCGGGTAGAGTTTTATCCGGTTCACGGGTCCACCACGCCATCAGCATATTGCTCTCTCACACAAGGCAGACCAAGAAATCGCCAGCGTTGTTTTCGGTTGGAAGATTCGGGGCCCGTACAATGCTATCGCGGCCGTAACCCGCCAGTATGCCATGAAAGTAATTCCTCAACCTACCACCAAACTATCGCCATTCACCGCATCCAGGAAAGTCGAATCTTCAAGGTAGCCACCAGCGGCTCCGCCGCTATCGCCCCATCGCTCATGAGCGAAAAAGATAAAGAACCCGATAGCTCATCCACCAAAACTCACCCATCTTCATAGCAATTAAGGCCTGCTATCCAAATCGCTTCAAAAGACAAGAAACAATTGGTTGTGGACCCCCTGCAGCCCATAGTCGTTGGTGGCCCGACAGTGTACCTTAAGGCTACTCCCGACCGAAAAAAGAGAAGGCCCATTGCAACAGCGCCAATGGCAAAAGCCAATGTTCGCTGAACCATGCGTGCATATTGATGTGAGAACCTTGACGCCCAGGCTGGAGGAACGTCCCTCCCATCCACCCACCACAGCAGGCACGATTTAATCGACCGCCACCGCATTATCCAGCCGAAGTAGACAATCTTTAAAGGTCAAGCGACGAGAAGTAAAATACTCTGAATGGCTTACAATGTGGTGTGAGTCTCGTGTTGGCGTGCCGCGGGTGTGTGGACTACACGGATCTTAACGACGCATGTCTTAAGGATAGCTTCCCTCTGCCCCGCATTGATCAGATTGTTGATGCATCGGCCGAGCATGGCATGTTGTCATTCTTAGATGCATTCTCCGGCTATCACCAGATCCCCATGTACCCGCCTAACACAGAGAAAACGTCTTTCATCACCCCTCACGAGCTCTTCTGCTACAACATAATGCCTTTCGGGTTAAAGAAAGCCGGAGGCACCTATCAGCGATTGGTAACCAAGATGTTTAGACCATCATTTGGAAAACTGAGGAAGTATATATAGCTCTTATGTTGATAAAGTCTGCTGAGCGCTCTGGATCATAACCATTCCGTAACAAGTGTTCACCTCCCCGTAACCTATGGCATGAAGTCAACCCCGCAGCTGCCAGATTCGGGTCGGGGCCACGACGGTTCCCTGGCTTCATGACGACACAGAGTGATAGAGGCCAACCTTCCCAAATTAAAGCCATTCTAGAGTCTCCGTACCCGAAAGCTCTAGAAAGGAAGTACAACAATTGGATTCCGCCGACAGGGTCGCTTTGTGGCGATTTATTTCCTGCTCATTGCACTCGCGAAAGCCCTTTTTTCGCCACCCTAAGAGGAGCTAATCGGGCCGGATGGAATGAAGAGTGTGATCGGGCCTTTACTCATATCAAGCAGTACTTAGCCGAACCCCCAATCCTCGCAAGTCCTGACACCGGCGAAACTCTATTCGTCTACCTCGCAGTCTCAGATACAGCAGTAAGTGTCGCACTGTTCAAAGAAAACGAAGACGGAAAACAAAGACCTGTGGTTTCACGTGAAATCAAATGATGCAGTAAACCAGGTACAACCATCTTAGCCTCCTGATAATACAAGAAATTTCGCCCTTACTTCCAAGCGCATCCCATTGTCGTATTAACTAACCTCCCCCTCCGGAGCACTATAAATAAACCTACGACCTGGGAAGAATGGCTCACGGCAATGAATCCAAGTGAGTACGACATCCAATACAAGCCGAGGCTTTCAAAAAAAGGGCAAGTGCTGGTTCATTTCATAGCAGAACTCCCCCAGTTGGAAACATGCCTTGACAATTTGGATTGCGTACTTCAATATCGAACGGCGCCCGATAATCCGGGGCGTATCGTTTACAGCTGAGAACTCCGTCCATGACAAGATCAGCAAGCAATCCAAATGCGTTCAAGTGCCCTAACAATGAGTCAGAGTATGAGGCCATCCTATCCAGGCTCGAACTGACGGTCACCCTGTCTGCCGATAGACTCTTGATTCAGAGTGACTCCCAATTGGTGGTCAGACAAGTTAGCGATGAATTCGAGTCCCGAGACCCCGAATCATAAATACGCCCCTGTGTAAAACAAAGCCTTAGCAACTTTCGTGTTCGAAACCGGGAGCATCCCTGCGATCCCCAATGAAAAGGCAAACGCATCGTAGACCTCACGTTGTCCTCGCTGACTCGCTTTATCCTATGGGTGTCACACTCACCCATCGCTCTCATATAACACTAATAGGCCCTTGTGACTTTAGTCCGTCTCCGAGCCTCGGGTGGGCTTGTATATGGTCCATTGAATGCGTATGTAGTTCACTTTAGAGTGTCATCATGGCTTCTTTTTTTAGTTATTGGCATCATGCCATAGGAAGCAAGTGGGGCCCCCTGAGGTTTTAGCTCAATCAAAGTTTATTAGAGTATGTCAAATTCGAAGCACTTGAGCTTGTTTCGATCGTATCTCCCTTGTCCGAACTTGGAATCGTGTGCCGTTTTTTTTTTTTTTTTTTTTTTTTTTTGTCGGATTCCTTATCTCGGCCAAGGAGGTTTCTATTAAAATTCATAATTTTTGTCAACCTAAGCCACTAATCTGGGCTTGATCGATTCATCGTAAGCAAAGATTATACAACATCAAGTTAGGTGGTTTTCGACGAGCAATCCTCCTTGTTTTGATCATATCTCCCCATCCGAACCTCGAAATTGTACAATCAAGTTTGTCTCCTTATTCTTCAGGGAACATTTTGTCAAAATTTCATAATTTTTCTCAACCGCTTACTGTTGGCATCCTACTTCAACCAAATAGTTCCGCCGCCAAGTGGAGCTAATTTTGTGATTCCTGGAGCCCAAATCCTATATGGTTCAGCCCATAAGCTCCAAAAACACTCGACAATATTGTGGGTCTATTTTGGCCTGGCTGGTTCTTTGCGCCCACCATGAATCCATATGGATTCTTAGTGGTGAAGCAAACTAAAAAAAAGAAGGGAAAATACTAAAAAGGTTAAGCTAGCCTCGTGAATGCAAGAGCATTAATGGGGGGTGTGTATCCCATGTTGAGGGAGTTGATTCCAGAGTTGAAAGTGGCAAGAACAAGGTGGGTTCAGAGGCTGAGGTAGGGTTTCTGATATAAAGGCTAGAAATGGTGCCACAGGCTGAGAGCTTTTTTTTTTTTTTTTCCTAGCATTTTTCTTGGGGGGGAGGGGTGCTATTTATCCTACTATAGTATAGGTTTAGTCCTACTTATCTATATATAGTTATAGTAATCGGAAAGCTGAGGGCACCTACTCTACTACTTTCCTAAGAAAAATAATATGTGATTCAATCTAAACTCTAGATCTGACTAGCTTTCTTGGACGCCGACAAGGCTCACAATCTCGCCGCCACCCAACTCTTATCCGGGCCTTTCCACTACTCGACAGAGCTTTTCAGCATTGAGAATTATTACCATGCACTGGTCCCTATCTTGGTCCATGGTGAGCAACTTCGGGTCCGTCCATAGCACTTCCACCCATCCCTCTAACGATCGGCATCAGAATCGGGGGGATGATATTCGGTTCCAAGATCTTCTTGGATAGATTCATTGACTGAGAGGAGACTCGATTTCGCTGGAAGCAGAAAAGAAAGAAGAGAAAAAATGGGGGGATAGCCGTGAACTACTAATGCACGAAAGTTATACTCGCTTCTTTTATGCTTTTCTGGCGGTTTGTAGACTCGTGTTAGGTAGTTTTCTTTGTTTGTGTTGGTTCTTGGTCATTCGGATTTGGAATTGCACTCCGTTTGTCTTTTTGGATTCCTAGCTTTGTGAGAAAGTTTCTAAAAAGTTTTGAGATCTTTTCTCAACCAGCTGGACCGGTTGGGAAACCAACCACGGCCTACATCGGGTTTGGCTTGCCCGAATGGCGCTAGGTACTTTGCTTTGTTTATGCTGGTTCTGACAGTCTGAGTCGAAATTTCACCGCTTGTCTTGTTGGATTCCTAACTTTGTGAGAAGGGGTCTTGGAAATCTTTTGAGATCTTTTCTCTACAATATGGACTGAGCAAAACCAACCATCCGATGATTGGGGTTCGGGTTTGTTTAAAGGCGCTTTGGGTACTTTGCTTTGTTTGTGTTGGTTCTTGGTCATTCGGAGTTGGAATTTCACTTTGTTTGTCTTGTTGGATTCCTAAAGTTTTTGAGGAAGGTTCAGACAATTTTTGAGATCTTTTCTCAACCTTCTGACCTAGTTGGGAAACCAAACCAGCTGGTTCATTGGGTTCGGTTCGCCGGAACAGCAGTTTGGGTACTTTTCTTTGTTTGTGTTGGTTCTTGGTCATTCGGAGTCGGAATTGCACTCTATTTATCTTGTTGGATTCCTGACTTTGTGAGGAAGGTTTTGACAAGTTTTGAAATCTTTTCTCAATCGGCTGGACAGATTGGGAAACCAAACCAGCCGGTTCATTGGGTTATGTTTGTCGGAACGACTGTTTTGGTACTTTGCTTTGTTTTTGTTGGTTCTTGGTCATTTGAAGTCGGAATTGCACTCTGTTTGTCTTGTTGGATTCCTGACTTTTTGAGAAAGCTTTTGACAAGTTTTGAGATCTTTTCACAATCGGATGGACTAGTTGGGAAACTGAACCATCCGGTTCATTGGTTAAGCTCAAACAAAGAAATTCACTGTATCAGTCGATGAGAGTGTGTTTCGATTATTAGTCGAATGTGTGTGTGATTTCAAGGTTGTCTCTTGTCTCTTTGGGGTTGGTTTGATCTCCTTGCATTGCATCTCGTGAATGGTTACTTGGGTTCATTCCTGTAAATTTGTGGCCGGGACGTTTTAGAATATCAAGTGACTTTCTAGGAACAAAAAGTGGGCTTTATTTGGAGGCTTTATGTAGTTGAATCTTGCAGCTAAGTTCACGGATTTAGGTAGCTAAATTTCAGTTTGGTTCTAGGACTAGGTGGCTGCATCGTTTGTAAATTAGTTGAGTCCCATGGTCTTCTATTTAATAAAATGGGTGTGGCTTAAGGTACTCGCTTTAGAACACTTTACCGTGTTTTGGATCGGTTCTCACTCATCCGAGCAGAGAATCAATCACAGTTTGTTTTGTTAGATTCCTAACTCTTTGAGGAAGGTTTTGACCAATTTTGAGAATTGTTCCCAACCGCTCAACCGGGTTAAACCTGACCAATTGGTTCATGAAGTTCAGTTTTCTAGATTAGCAGTTAGGGCACTTTGACTTGTTTGGATCGGTTCTCACTCATCCAAGCTGAGAATCAATCACCGCTTGTTTTGTTAGATTCCTGACTCCTTGAGGAAGGTTTGATCAATTTTCAGAATTTTTCTCAACTGGATCGACCGGTTGGGGAATTGGATTAGCCAATTTATCAAGCCAGGGCCGTCCAATTTCGCTTTAATTGAAGCTGCACTTTGTGGAGTCTAAACCATTCACTCTAAATCAGTGTAGGGCTACTAGGTCCGAAATGGGTTTATTTTTAGGTTAATGTGGTTCCATTTTGGATTCGTAAGAATTAGGCTCCAGGTGTCAAAAGGTGGTTAGTTAAGTAACAAGTGATCTAGTAAGTCCCTCTTGTCGAGACCCCATCTCTTGAGATGAATAGACGTGTTTGTATAGCCGACAAGTATCAGAGCATCAATGAGTGGTCGAGATGCAATGTATGGTTTCGCTCGGGCTTGCTTTACTTTGATATTTAATTTGAGAACAAGATGCCTCGAAACGCAACTAACCTTCCCTACAAATATTGGGCTGGTGGACCACAGTATGTGCTTTAATGTCAATGAATTTCATGGATGCTTTCAGGTTTGGAGGCCATGCATGCTTGCTATGTTTGTTGGCTAACCTTTGATGTAGCGCGTGGCCAAGGACCACAGGTACGCGCCATTTGCCCTTTTGGTTGAGTGTTTTTAAGCATGCTAGATACCAATTAGGTTGGTCTGATCCAAGTTGTATGTTTAGCCTAGGAGACTATCTGATCTTTGACCCATATGCTCCCACATACCCAATTCACTAGTAGAGACCGAGTTCCGGGCCCAGAGGGGTGCTACCTCATATGAGGTACCTTCCCGATAGGTAATCTGATCCCCGAACCCAGAAATCTAGTTTTCGCAAATCGGTTTTTTCCATAATCGGAGTCACTGGGTTTTTTGTTCTACGGTTTTCCCCTTATAAAATAACAAAAGTAAGTGGCACTCTAAAGAAAACTGCTCTCCGTGGACGGATTTTCCACCAAAATTCAACCTCACATTTTATTTTCATTTAAAAGTGAGTCGCGCCGGCCCATGGATCGGAGTAGGGTCCATAATCACCCCACTACGCTTCTTACCAATCAACAAAACCATATTTCTACCTATTTACTATCAGTCAGTTTCATCAATTGCATCTCCACAGGTAAATCAAGTAGACAAGGACCCCCCGTCCTGGATGGACCCCATCACACTGTATCTAAGCACAGGACAACTCCCAACGGAGAGGGACAAGGCCCACAAGCTTCAAATCCAGCAAACGGATTTTCCTTGATCGATGGGAAACTGTTCAAACGGTCCTTGGGCTAGCTCAGACTGGCGCCCGACACCCAAATGCAGCCGCGACGCATCTACTTGAGCTGCATGAAGGAATATGTGGAAATCACCCTGGCGGAAAAAATTTGGCCCATCGAGCCTATACTCACGGGTACTATTGGTCGACCATGAAAGCTGATGCTGCCGATTATACTAGAAAGTGTAATCGCTGCCAACGACTTGCCCCCATCCTGAAATCACCGGTGCAAGACCTGATCTCTATCTTAGCCCTTGGCCCTTTGCACAATGGGGATCAATATAGTTGGACCACTGCCTACTGCCCCAGCCCAAAAGAAGTTATTATTGGTGGCCACGGACTATTTCAGTAAGTGGATCGAGGCCAAGAGCATTCTCCCCGATTAAAGATCAGATGTCACCACTTTATCCTCAAGAATATCAGGCGATCTCGCATCCTCGCATCAATCGCCCTCCGGCTAACAATGTCCCACCTGACAGCCGGTTCATTGGAAACTTATGTGTCAAGAATTGAAGATAAAAATCTATACTCCACCCCCTCGCCACCCGCAGCTGTAATGGCCCCGGCAGAGGCCCTAACAAAACCCCGTTAACGTGCCCCCGAAAAACGATCGGATTCGCTAAGGCAAATGGCGGATGAACTCCCCGGTACTCCGCTTTACGTAACCACCGCTCGCAAACCCACTGGTATATCTTCGTTCACAATCACGTATGGAATGGAAGCTATCATCCCCACGGAAATTGGTATGCCTACCATCCGGAAAAACACCCACGAACAGGGGAGTACAGAATTAATGATCAAAGAGCTTGACATAGTCGATGAATTGCAAGAGTCAGCAGCCATCCGCATAGCATCCTACCAAATACTTCGATCGGGAAAGATCTTTACAATAAACGGGTCAAGGCTCGAGCATTCCAACCTGTGGACTCGTGCTAAGAAGAGTATTTGAGAATAATAATCACCCAACTACGTGAAAGTTCCAACTCAATCGGGGAGGACCATATCTTATAACACGAGTCAGGAACTGGCTTACGCCTTAGACAAACTTGATGGGACCCCTGTACCTAGAATGTGGAATGCAAATACATCTTGCCGGTATTATCAATAAAGAATGATTCAACATCTACGCACCGATGTTCATTTTTTTCTCCTCTTATGATCAACACTTAAAAGCTCGATGGCACAAAGAAAATAACCTGTCCTACTGCAGATAACTTAAATGGCCAACTTTGGAAGTCCGACGGGCGTAGTAAATGACTCGTCTGCCCGGTATGGATACCAACGGTATTCTCACTGAACATAGATGAAATGATTCTATCCGGCCCCCGTATTAAATGATATTTGCCTAGTCAACCCGGATGGCGCGTAAAATGCCCTCTTTTCTACTGGATGAATCTATTATTCCACTCCGTAGCCACATTCCGAAAGATCATCACTCAACTCCCGTACTTAACGCCCTACTGGGGACCGTGAACAAGATATCCCCGTCTAACTAGGGCAATTATAGTTTTATATAACCTGATTAAGTCGGAAAGAAGTACTTTATCCAAAAAAACAAGAAATAAAATGTCTAAATACAAAGCGTAGAAGACATTGTCATGCAAAATACATTTGTTTTGGTTCCTAACCTCGTAGCCTCACACTCCACTAAAATGGGCTCCAGAGTATGTCAACATCTCCCTAAGACTGAGACCTTTGTCCACTAAATCTTCTTCGCAAGAGCCTCCCGACGAGCTCCGACAAAGGGACAAGGCAAATGAAGAGCCCAGGGGGCATCGAGGATTCACAAAAAATTCCAGGGTTAGAGGAGTAGATGTATCCGGCATCCCAGGATGGATTTTAAGCTTGCTTCAACGTATATCAGGCGATAGGCGTTAGAATCAGAACTATAATTTTAAAATCACTTCACTACTCCCATCAAACTCAGCCTCCAATGCCGACCTCTCGACGGAACTCTTCTCCCCGAAGCCGTGAAGTCATCCCGCGGCCTCTAACTCCATGAGTGTAGACAAGCCGCGTCCGTTGCGACCACTCTCTTCCTCCCGCCCTCCAAGCAGCCTCCTTGGCAGCCACCAAGGCTTGCTGAACAAAGCCAAGTTCGGGACTCCACCTTCAAATGGCCGCCTTCCGAGGTGGTCGCAGCACTCAGACCCGGGATGGCCAACCTCAACCCGCCGGCGGTCCCCACTCCGCCTCGCCCAAACGCGCCATCGCCACCCCGTGGCCCGCAACATCCCTCACTCCCCCACCTGTCGCCCTATCCGCGGCTTCTTTAGCCTCCAGCTCCTAACGCCGGATGGTCAACTGGGCCTCTTTCAAATAGGCGTCTAAGCTCTCCCGGGAAGAAAATCCAAACTCAACATATAGCCGGTCGCCAAGATCCCTCAATCGATCAATAGAATTCATGGTGCGGAGGGATATGTTGCGACGGCGTACGGCCTCGCGAAAGCGTGTTTAATCAAACGGCCCAATAACGACTTCATAATTTTTCATTCGTATAAGTTTTACTACTTTACTAGTTCCATTGTCAATGGCTCCGCTGCGACCGCATCCCGCCTTCGACTATTTGATAAATATCCTCCTTTATAGTACCGACGGAACAATGACCGACACTCCGCCCGGTCCCCCGGCCTCACTGGCAAAGAGCGCCGCCCTACAAATCGCCTAGACGATCGATCATAGACCCACCCCGATCAAAGGCTCCAACCCGGAGGATGGACTTGATATTGTCGTCCGGCACTTCCACTTCCTTCACATCTAGAGCCGGGCCACGTAGGGGCGGCAAGAGTCGAAAGATCCGGTCGGGCGGCAACGCTTCTTGCGCCAAGGCAGCTAGCAAAGACCCGGGTGGCTTTTCGTGTGTTCGAGGATGGACCACTACAATGCAGAGGAATTGAGCTTCCTCCCGCTCCTTCACTGCAATGTCCTCCGAGCCCGGCTGATCGTTAGACCCCATTTTGGTAGAGGCCGGGATCACGATTGTTTATATCTTTGAACCCCCATCCATAGGGGGTGGACCGACCACTGCCTGGCCTCCCGCCTCAGCCTTCCTCTTTGTCAAGCTAGCTCGCGGTATAACGATCTAGCAATCCCGTCATCTCCTCCTCATCTTCTTCTTCCTCCGAAGGAGGCCTACCGGGCCTGTGAACGAACCTGGGTTGCATAAAAATCTTCTACCCGGGCCCCGCGAGCACTCTTTCCTTGGGCGGTCCTCTTCTTTTTATCACAATACCAGCGTGACCAATCCTCTTCTCGCGGAAGCCCCGCCGGGACAAGTACTCCCCGCCCGAACCGGCACGGGCAGGCGAACTGAACCCCCGCTGAAGGGACGCCGAGACAGCATGAGGCCCGTAGCATTTGCTCCCCCTACCAATGCTTCGCCGGATCCCCTGACGGCGCACGGTCCGCAGCAAATCCGGCCAGACTGCGGTAACGGCGTTCTCCCGTCATTACCTCGATGGCAATGGAAGCGAAATAATCGGAGACCGTAGGGAGTCAGGCTTTATCGTGACGCCACAAAGTTCTTCAAAGTTAGAAGAACTCACAATGGCGTCAGCTCAATTTCTCTGTATAATAGTTCCTGCACCTTCTCAATACTCATTCTACTCGATCAGACCAACTGCTTCCATTTTTTTCTCTAATTCAAGAATCCACAATCAAAGTCACAAATGCACATTCATGAATCTAAGTTTATCCTACTTCCTAGTACCTAAACACACCTGGGAAGCGTTGCGACCTATTAATGTTAAATGGTAGGTCAAGAGAGCTCGGGGTCTCATCCCAAGGCCCCCTTACTAGAATAACCCCCTTTGCCTCTATTTTAGGAGAATCGGGGAGCCCATTCACAAAATGCAACCGGGAGTCTAGTATCGAGAAGGACAACCGGCCCCCTCTCCTTAATATTAGAGAGTAAGCGAAGCAAATCTCAACCAATGAAAGGTCGAAGCAGATAAGAGTTTAACATCGTGACCATGAGAATAATGGATTACGTTGGGGATGAACAAGGGTCGTGTGGCGCCTCGGGTAAAATGCAAAATCGGCGATCATATGGCACTGGAAACGAAGCCCGGCCGCAAGTTGCTCCCAGTAAAAACACGCATTGTGTTCCCACGATACGGGATTTCATCCGCCGTCCATTAACTTCAAGTCAATGTTCTCGAGGATTTCGCAATAGGATCTCAATTCCTCCATTGTCAGGGACGAGACTATATGACTTGTAGAACACATCCCTCGCACAAGCCCTAGTCTGCAACCTGCCTGTCTGGTGGAAGTTCCTTCCTCACCTCTCATCATTCTATAAACAGATCAGAGAGAGGGAAGAGAGAAAGACGCCCTGCCGCACGCCCCAACAGTAGAAAGGCAAACCACTAAAACTAGAGAAAGTCATCATGTCTAATAAGCCCTAGACTTACCCTCATCCCAGGACTCTCCACGGCCGTAAGAAGGCCGATGAAGAAGATTCAATACATTAGCCAGGGAAATAATGATTACTTGTAAACTGAGAACCTGAAAGGAAGGCCATGAGGTCAATCAAACAAAGTTGCAAACAGCAGTATAATGAAGGTGTCGAACTGTTGAAGGGAATGCTAACTCAAGGATGATAGGAGAGGGAAAAGGAAAAATCTAATAATGAACCCCTATATACCAACCACTTAGGACCTACGAGCGCATTAAATGCAACGCCTGTCCATCACCCCTCCAGTCATTTCGTCTCCTAACGACGCTCCGACTCCTAGGGCACAATTGGGAAATACGGGCCATGATAGTGGGCCCTCCTTTTGTCTGAACCCGTTGGGCCCAAATCCTAAGGCATTCCATTAACTGGGATCATTGGACATCCTAGCCGATGGCCAGAAAATCTGCCCCTGCCTCGAAACAGAAAATTAAGTGCAAGATTGCCAAGGTAGAACATAATACATAAATGTTATAAAATACGATTTTATTGGTTGCGCCGAATGGCGTTTATCACTACACTCATGTCATTACAAGTGACAAACCAAGCCACATATTAAAACTGCTATATAGTTCGGTCCGAATCAACACGCAGCAGGGCCAAAGAAGAAGCAAAAGAGCAGAGTCGAAGAAGAACAAGAACAAGAAGCAGTAGCAAAATCGCTATCACAAAAAAAAAAAAACAAAACAAAAACAAAAAACAAAAAAACAAAAAAAATATGGAAATGAGGCTCAAGAAGAGTAAAAGCCCCGCTGATTTGGATGGGGGGTGTCCTCGGATACAGTCGATTCCATTCGAGTTTTAGAACCACCCAAAGGCCACCCAAAAATACCCACTGCTTAAACCCATGTACTCTAATCCGATTCATGCTTGGAAAGCTCAAGCCAAATAATCGGTCACAATCATCCTTCATTCCGAATCCCTCACCCCGATTCTCAACAACGTTCACCATCCTTCTCCGCCAGGAACTGGGATAAACGCCAGCCGGGACAACGAACCCGGCTACCCTCTAGCCTTTTATAGCAGCCTTCGGTCTTAGGGTCAACCCAAGCGACTATGTACCGCAATGCATTTTCAAAAAGTTCAAAATTCATATTTGAAATCAACAAGATTGATTGGCCCAATGCTCCCCATGATATGACAGTCAAGCTTGTCCTCTTTTTTCCAGCTGGGGACGATCGTCCTCCCCGGCAGGAAAAAGGGAGGCATTGTGGGTGCCTTGGGCCCTGACCCGGGCCCTCTAGCTAGCAAGCCCCTTTTGGCTAGAGGCTACTGTTGGCCTACCCATCCCGTCCTACCAAGCAGCTTCCAACTTAGGTCAGATCCAAATACCCCTATAACCAAGAAGGCCGGCATTCTGATGCTGTTTCCCAAAGAGGCTTTATCTAACAAGGGTTGATGAATAGGCTCCACCGGAGAGAGAGTGCACCATCCCATGCCTTGCCATGAATTCAAGATGGAAACCCTTCTGGGTCCCGTATTCAGAAATGCGCCCACTTTAAAGGAAATAAATTCATAATACCGAAATACGCGCCCCATTTTCTCTCCTCTCTTCCGTCAAAAGGAAGAATTAGCTCAGATTCAAGGGAGATATGCGTCACCTTCCTTTCGATTTGGGTGGAAATCATCCACTTACCACGAAAAGCGGATCCCCTTCCTCCCTGATAAAAAGAGGCCATGACACGAAATAAGGTATGCGACGAAAAGCCCAAGACTCCCAATCTTTGAAAAAGAAGACGAGAGAGATTTAACTTGAGCATCGGAGAGGCGACGGCGGAGACCCTCCCTCGCCGCTCTCTTAGTTGTTTGTTTTGGGTGCTGCCACAAAGCCATGCATACTTCGCATCCAAAAGGACTCAAAGAATTCCAAAGACTACAGGTTTCTGGCTTGACTTCTTTTATAGCCCTATCTAATGCTCTTATTACCTTGTATGGTAAATGTGGAAGCATGGAAGATTCCTATCAGTTGTTCATTGAAATGAACACAAGATGATTTAGTTTTGACTCGCATTACTACGTTATGCCCACAGAAGCTAATCGACGATTGATTTGTTTGAAAGAATGTTGGCCATTGGTTTGAAACTGATGGAGTTACATTTATTAGATTCTTTCAAATTTTTGGCAAGTAGTAGTAGGGACTAAGGAGAAAGGACTCAATATTTTGAATCAATGACAAAGAACAGTGGATTATACCTATCCTGATCATTACACATGCATCATTGATCTGCTGGGCAGAGCTGGAAGATTGGAAGAAGCAAGAAATTTTATAAATAAGATGCCTAGCCATCTTGACGTGGTTGGATGGGCTACCTTGCTGAGCTCATGTAGAGTTCATGGTGACAAGGAAATTGGGAAATGGGCTGCTGATTCTCTTATTGAATTAGAGCCTTAGAACCCAACAAGCTATGTCTTGCTTTCAAGTCTTTATGCTGCCAAAGGGAAATGGAACGAGGTGGCTCAGTTAAGAAGAGGAATGAGAGATAAGAGAGTAAAAATGTGACACCCCGACCCGGGGGTCCCATTGACCACCGTAAACCTGCGGAAACCAGTGTGTCTCATATCATGAGACACGTACGTGAATAAAAATGGTCACGTCGGCTTATACATCCATACTAACCAAAATGTATGCCATTTATGCTAAAAATAAGTGAATTTACAATTTGTTTGATTACAAATTATCCAAAAACTGGTCTTTACCCGCATTTTTGCATAAAATACATAACAAGGCCATATATGGTCATTTTCTGCCTCTAAGACTCCTCGGATGCGTCCCATCCCCTCGTGAACCTTCTCTCGATACCGAAATAATTTTTTCCCGACAGGTGAGCAGTCAAAGAGGGAATTATCCTACATGGGTTACTCTCCACCTAAGTGCTCATGCAATGGCAAACCAACACTCAAGAAAAACATATATGTTCCTACTCAAATGTCTACATGAAATGGATGAGAATGTGACTCACCCTTTCCCACTTCTCGAGCCCTCACTGACTCCTCACGCATGCCTAAGCTGCTGCAGAAACACCGTTTTCAAACAGCCGCTGTTTCAAAACATAATACCAAGTTTCTGGTGAAAATTCATCACAACCCGACGCCAATTGCCTGCAATCCTCCGAAACAGTCATGGGTCTGCCTCCGAGATGAACTGGGTTGGATACCTCCAAGGTAATTGAAAATCTTCCTTTGAAATCCATTGAGTAACCATTAAGTGAGGCTATGCACTCACACCTATTATTATAGTTATCCTAACAAGTATATGAAATGCAATATGCCATTTCGCAATACCATAATATATACATATATACTAACAAAAATTAACACACGACAACATGTTATTCATTCATAGCAATAACACCAAAAGTACCTCACATGGGTTAATAAACAATTTAAGCAATTCATTTTGAACCGCCCAAGCAACACAAACCACACACAAGATCACGTGAACAGTACAACCCTAGGTCTCAAAACTGTCCAACGATAACTCTAGGGATTTCCTCACTCAGTCCCTATCTTTGGAACCGACAACACGGTCATCCAGGCCTCAAGATATCCCCATCCATTAAAATGGTTCTTAGCCAAATAATAAATCAAGTAGGAGGAAACCCCTACCTCCCGGAGTTGTCGAAACTCCACAAAATCTGCACTACGCGTACTCGCAACGTAATCAACTTCTCGCCTTGCTCCGACAAATCGAACGCTGTAGGATCTTAGAGAGAAGATAGACTTTCTTGTAACTGCTTTCTCCTCACCGTTTGGATACCGTGCCAATTGTTATAGCATGTTCATTTTTCTTTCATTTATTCCTTTTTGTCCCTCTTAGTTTGACTTTAAGGACCACTGGTACATGCTACTTAATAAACCATTTAACTCTTATCCTCTCACTAATCTGCGCGACATGTGTCACATGCATACATGTAGTAGTGGCCATTGTCACACCATGCCTCTTATCATGTGTGTATTTCACGAAATATGATATGGCACCCGACACCGATGCCTCGAAAGAAGGGAATTTTAATCGCCTCACCGGATGAAATTCGGCTACTTAGCTAGATTGGTGGAGACGATTCCAAACGGTGAAACTCGTCATTATCCGGGAGATCTAGAAAAAGTGAATCTGATTTTGACCAAATACCATTTGACTTTTCTTAAAAATTGTAATTTTCCCTGTCTTACAAAAAGAACTGACATAGCTGATTAAATATAGGCTAAAACAGTGTATGTTTTCTTTCACATGACCAAATAAGTTGATTTTGTGGTCGATATATGTCGAGTTGGAAAACTTAAACTTAAAATGATCAAGAGATATTCCTGATATGAGCTCCCATTCTCTTCATGATGTCAAGAATCCGAGAAGATAAAAATGCTTAACCACCATAGTGAGTAGAAACTCATTGCTTCTTTGGGTTGATTTTGTTTTGTTCCTCCTGCCACTTGATACGGGTTATTAAGAACCTGAGAGTCTGGTGATTGCCACAATGCAACTAAATTCATTTCCAAGATAACACAGAGAGAGATACTAGTGAGGGATGAAGTTCGGTTCCATTTGTTTAAAGATGGGCCATGGTTCAAGTGGGGATTTTTGGTGATAGAGTTCTCCAAGATTTTTCATAGAATATTAGAATCTTCAAAATTTTCGTGTGAGTGGACTCGAAACACTCCGGAGTGTGCGAAGTCGACAGGTCTATTCACTAAAGCAATGTGGTGATCTTCCATAAAGGCGGTGGATGAATTCAATCACAACGGTCCCAGATAAATATCTATATCAGATGAAAATTAACTTTGTTCTCCAGAAACCCGCCATTATCTTGTTAGATACATCAAAGTTAAACCGCAACATGGTAAAGTGGAGAATGTGAGAGTATTACCAATGCCAATTGTAGCAAAGTATGGTGGTACTTCATCTGGTTAGAGAACATCAGTGTTTGGGCCTCCAACATTGTAGTATGATGTACACCATAGAAAAAAGGTGATATCTATTGATCAGAACTCTTACAATATCATCTGGAGGTCTTGAAAAGTTTGAAAGATTAACTACAGAACCTATGGAAGTGGTCATACTAAAATAGGGGAAGATAGGGTACATAACCATATTAGAGAGGTTTCCTCATCTTGTAATGTGAGTTGATGTACAACTTCTTTTGTTTATTGATCAAATTGCAACAATAATGATAATTTTGATGCTCTATCTGTCATATATTAAAGTGCATTTGTTGTCTGCTTGATTTGAAAAAAAATGGCGGACACGTTTAGAATGGATCAGAAATTTCTTTTCCTTTAAGAACTTGGTAATGGATGTTATATCACTTATGAAGTCATTCTAAGGTGGGGTTTGTTTTTAAATTTTTTCTTATAATTTATTACTGAATTTTTAAAAAAAAATTGTTGAACAGTAAAATCCAAACTATTTAATTTTTTGCCATTTTCTAAATGCCTTTTTGAATATTTTTTTTTATTAAAAAAAAAAACTGTATATTCAAATATGATCCAATTGAAATCAGTGTTTAAAATTTCAAGATATATCAACAAAATATTGATATTTTTACCTATATCCCATGCGTGGGCTTAATCTTAATAGCCATGAAATTTTAAATTTTCAAGGGCAAAATTATGTTTAAGTTCCCTGAGGGGAAAAAAATTAAACAGGGGACCCAAAAAGTGGCAGCAACGGACAAGGTGCATTTTGAGGAAAATAATTACTCTTTGATGCATCCAAACAGTTCCCTCAAAAGCAGAGGACGAATTTGCCCTCCAAGCAGTGGAGAGGAGGAAGTGGGGCCCATTGCTTGGAGGGCAAATTCGCCATCTGATTAAACAGTGTACCAAAAAGGAGTTAGTTTCCTCAAAATGCAATTTCTTCGTTTTTGCCACTTCTGCCACTTTATGGATCCTTTTTTATAATTATTTTTTACTCAGGGTACTTAAACATAATAATGATGATGGGGAATTGAGTTGTCATTTTCTGGGAAGGGAAGAGAAAGAGAAGAAGATAAAGGCTACTTTTCAAAATTCTCTTTCTCTCCTTCTTCTCTCTTTTGGGGATGTCGATTTGGTTTTTCTTCTATTTTCTTTTGTATTATTGTATATGTGAGTTAGCTTTTCGATGAGATATTTGAAAAAAAAAAAAAAAAAGGTGGGGAAAAAAAGAAAGGTAACTTAAATTTAAAATTTATTTTATATTATTCCATAAATTTAACTTAATTAAATTAGAATTTAAATATTAAATATTTCATTTCTTTCATTACTTTTCTTAAAAAAATTACTATCACTTTATTTTTTAATTTTTATCACATTGGTTTTTAATTTTGAAAACACCAAAAAATATGGCTGATTTTCGGTAGTGGCCACTTTATCACTTCAACTACACATGTAGCATCCTCGATCGCGCCCCGCATCTAACTCGAACTCGACAGCTGATTCAACCGCATATGGGAACGTAATCCTCACTCTCTACTTCCAACTAAAAAAAAAAAAAATCAATACAATGTGAATACATTTTCAATAGCAAACGATTTCAAATACTCATTGGGTATACGTAAAAATATACATTAAACATTTTTAAGGAAACTAAACATTTTGTCGAAGGCCCATCATTTTAGGATAACTCCCACATTTGTACCACCATTTATAAAATTTATCAGAGTTTTCAATATAAAAAACATTTACAAAATATAATCAAAGTTTAACTTTCACAAGATACTTTATATAAAAAGAGTCAATTTAATTCCATGCATGCGTGCGCGGAGTTTTACTTCTCCTCCGACTGGCTTTGACGTTGGCTCTGTGCTTGTGCGGTCTTCACTCAGACCTATTCACCGGGTAATTCACGCTGCTGATATTTAGGTAACACACACCAAGATTTTCTGCTAGTGGTTCTATACAGCTCTATTCTTCATTTCATTTTAAATCGAAACATGCAATATTTATAAAACAATGCTTTCGTATTAAATTTTCACAACCAATGCAGTACAATACGACTATATGTTTATTCAATAAATCACTATACTCATTAGTCATCTCAAGTTATGTATTTTCATAAGCATAAAGAAAAAAATCATTCAAAGCACAAATCGCACTTTCAATCTCATTATCATTTCGTCTCATCGAATTTAAATATACGCCACAAGACAGATAGCTTAACTAATCACCTACATTATCCGTTGGGTCGTATGCCTGTATATATAAAACAAATCTGTACTTGGTTGGTGTACATTACTGATACTGTCCTATTAGCTACGATTATGATGCCAAGTAATAGTATGCTGTCAATTTTTATCGCAGATACCAATTTGTCCTTAACTCGAATTATAACGGTTAACATTCTTTTAAGGGCATTAAAATCATTCAATACAATTTACAATAAGATATATATATATATATATATATATATATATATATATATATATATATATATATATATATATATATATATATATATATATATATATATATACTTTTGTATGCAAATTGAACATTTTCACATTCATGCAATTTTCTTATACAAATTCATGTCACAAGCCATTGTCTCAAATCACTTAAAACAAATCATTTCAAACACAAATCAATATGTACTTTCTTGTCAATCATTTCCAAAATTCAACCATTTCGTAGATTTATTCAACATTTTAAAATTGAGAGAGAGTTTGAGGCAAACCTAAAACTCATCGCTGATTCCACCTTCGGAATTCTGACTTCACGTAGCTTCTCCTCGTCACAAATTTCATTAAATATGTTCCACAATCACATATTATTCGGCTATTCTAAGAGTTCTATTTTCAAGAGGATCAATCATCTCCTTATTACCCAACCTGCCACGGCATTTCAACGTCAAACTACTGACATGCCCAGCCATCGATCACCCACTCATTTCTTTTTTTCGATTTCAGTCTTAACTCTATAAATTGGTAATTGTTCCTTCACTTATTTGAAGCATATTTCATGCTTCTTCTTCAATTGGAATCATCCAATTTGATCACTAAACTCAAGCTTTTACGACATTTCAATGTCAAACTAGTCAATATGTCCAAATTTCACTAGATCTCCACTTTTTTTCAAATTTTGGGGTCTAACTCCATAAATTAGTAATGGTTCCTTCACCATTTGAAACTATATTTTAGCTTTCTCCAATCGAATCATCAAATTCCGATCACCTAAACTCAAATTATTTATTTTAATGTCAAACTACTGATACGCCCCAAATTTCACTAGATCACCCATCGTTTTTCGATTTCTGGGGTCTTAACTCCATAAATTGCAATGGTTCTACCTTTGGGAAGACATGGTTCTAAGGTTTCTTTTTCAATTGGAATCATCCAATTTATCAACAACCTGCAGCTTATCGATTTTTATGATTCGTATCACTCGACTTCTAAAAATAGAATCAGACATACCCACTTGGATGATTTCTACACTTTAGGTTACACTTAACTATACTACTTCAAGTAAATTATTCTAGAAGTCTAGTTTACCCAGAATTTTGAATCACCAATTTGATGAGTGAAATTCAACTATGGCCAAAATACCACAACTACACCCAAAACATATATACCCCAGCAGCCTCCAAACTCAAATCTTATCACATATCTGGGAACCTTAGTGCTACAATTTGCTCCTGGTCCCTTCTATAAAGTTTTAGCCCTATCGCTTATGGTTCTTTATCAATTGAAATCACTTCATTTGGATGACCATAACTTAATCTATAGCCAAAACAAGAACAGGGGTTTTGATAAAATTTTGACAGCATTTCCTTTGAAAACCCAACATCGCCCTTTTACAAACATTCATCAAAACCAATCCAAACCAATACCAATCAACAACACTTCAAAACTAAACCCAACACAACCCCAAAACTGATCTACAACCAATCAAAATCACTTTTACATAAGGTTAGGGTTTTTTCCTCAAATCCAAACACAAGAAAAAGAGGTTAGGCTTAGTTTTACCTTAAGCTCTTCTTCTTTTTTTCTTCTTCCTCCTTCTTGATCACTTCATCTCTTGTTTTACATGGAGAAGAAATCACCAACAATGGCTTCCATCTTCTTAATCCGTGGTCTTTCTTTCTCTCCAAACCTAGAAACACAAACAGAGTTATGCCCTTCTATAAGAGCAAATTTGGTCTTAAGTCAAAATCCTTCATAAGGGCCTTGCTCGCCCACACACAAATTCCCATTTCTCATTATTCTCATTTTAAAGCTTCATTTCACATTCATTTTCATTTCATTCATATTTTAATACTTATAATTTCATTTAGACCCCTGTGCCCCCATTCGGGACATTTTTAGTAAATTTATTTAGCTTCAGGAATTTTTCTGTTTTAGATATTTTTTTGTTCTTAGGATTTAAAATTCGAAAAATTTTATTTACTTTATTTTTATACCCTAAACATGCTCAAACCGTTAGGGGTTTTTTGTATGCTACACAATACATTAATAAACATAACCAAAACCACTAAAAATCATAAAGTGATAAACAACATCCAAGCATTGGGCGAATTTAAACGACTCAAAGTTCTATACACTATACTGGAGTCATATTGGCATTCATATTACTATCATGACTGTAATTACCACTCAAGCTCACAAAGATACCGACGACCACAATTGATTGCTCGTCGATATACTTCGCTTCTTCGAATCTCCCAAACATAAATTAACATCGACGAAAACCAAACCATCATACTGAGACGACACAATCACCCTTCGCACAAGGACGAAGACAACCACAAGCGCACAAAGGCGACTACAATCACACGCGCGCACCTCAAGGGGGGCGTACTAAATCAAACAAAAAAAAAAACATATAAAACCTAAATCTTCCGTAGAATAACTACTTTATCGAGAAAAAGATGGAAAGAGTACAAGGGTAGGCAGACGCATTTTCGGCCAATAATGAAAAATCACCCCTCCCTTACTTCGTTAAAAAGGCTAATGATAAAAGTCAAGTTAAAATTCGTAGCTGTGGTTTGATTAAAAAAATTAAATAGTTAATAAAGTTGTAATTTATAAATTAAAATTAATTTGATAATATAAAGAATATATATACATTTCAATAAAATAAAGTCTTAATATAAAGATTAAGAATATCAAATTTTAAGATAAATCAATTATTAGGATAAATTAATGTTAATATCAAAATTTTATTTTAGTTATAATAAACATGATAGAACAATTTTAATTTCATCATAAATTAATAGAAGTATATTAATTTTTGAATACTGATTTATCGATATTTAAAAAAAAATCCTCTGATATATTTCGGTTATAAACGTAAAATCCAAATGTCGATATATTTATCGAAATTGATGTTTTTATCCTTGATTGAAACTTCACACTATGGCATTATTAACAAAGAAAAAGAAAAAAGAAAAACCAATTTAAGATTGTATTTGTCTTTCAAAACTACAAGGAAAATGTAAATGAAAAACAAAACAAAAATAAAATAAAAATAAATATTATCAGTAAATAAATAGGACTGGCAGTCTATTACTGTTCACAGTAGAAGTTTTTGTTGGGCCAGTCTCTTATAAATGAAGACTCAGATATAAATACATAAGTAGCAGTTTATTTTTTGAAATTAGTATAGCATTTTTTTTTTTCCATATTCTTTTCCCACCTTTCCCATCTCCCTGATCCAAAGAATTTATGCTTTTATCAGGAAATGTTAACTCATCCCAAATTTCTTCAAATACTCTCTTCTTTCGATCTCGAACCGTTCATTGTTCGAATTAATAACCGCGACCGACATAGCGAATATCGATCTTTACCCGCATTACCGGATCTTATTATGTTAGACCTACCAATTCATGCTTTTCAAAACCGTTTTTATTCTTTTCTCAAGGTTCTTAAAAGTTTATGAAAAATATAAAAGAATTACGTTGATTTTCAATTTTTACAGTTAGAAAAAACATATAAACATTAAATCGAAATTAAATGGATGCCTCAATCGACATCTCTCAAAAGTCAGTTTCACTTCATTCAAAGAAACTGTCATTTCATGGAACATGCCAACCCAACAACGTGTTACTTCTTCCCCTTGTCCTTATCCTTATCCTTTCTTTCACTTGAAATATTGGCTTTATTTTCATCCATCCATTCACTTCCAAGGAAGCAATTACAAACCCAACAATGGTCATGGTCAAATCCATCTTCTTCTTCTTCATCTTCATGTCCAAATCCTAATCTCATATTCTTTCTAATAATCAATGAAAACATGATGAAATTTCATAAATGGGGCCAAAATTCCAGTCCTAGCACGCCATTTAGAATGAGACCAGGAAGTAGATTATTCTGATACGCAACAACTTTTATGGCCATTTACTTGGAAATTTCCTTCTTTTTTTTCCTTCCAAGAACTTGGTAGTGGGTATTATATCACTTATGAGGTCACTCTAAGATGGTTTTTTTTTTTTTTGGTTTTTTGCTAAAAGCAATTTGTTTTGAGCTTTTTTTTTTTTTTTTAACTTTTCATGATTTATTAATGAATTTTTATTTTTTATAAAAATATTGTCGAATAGAAAGACCAAACTATTTGACTATTTGGCTTTTTCTGAATGTTTTTTATTAACAAAAAATTAAATTTTCAAATATGAGAAAATCATATTCTTTATGATCCAAGCTCATTAAATAAAATCATATCTATTTTAAAATTTTATTTAAAAGTTTATTTTCTCAAAATTCAGATAAAAAATAAAAAGATCACTTTGTCTAAAAAAATTAATTAATACTCAACTTAATAAAGATTATTAACAAATAAAGTTTATACTGCAAGATTAAGAAAAACGCCACATAAGATTGTATTTGCCTTTCAAAACTTACAAATGAAAATGTAAAGGAAAAAAAAACATAAACAAAAAAAATGGGTTCAATAATAATATTGCTTGAAGTGATATTTCTCCTTCATGAGAGGGGATGTGGTTCTGTATTTCACTTAGAGTTGGGAGTTTAGTTGCAAAGTAATCCATTTTTTATAAAAAAAATTATAGGAGCAGCGTTCTTTTCAAAATAATCACCTAACTATTTTTCCACATATTTTGGAAAATTATCTATCAATCGTGTTTAAGATAATTTTAAAGGCATATTTACCAAACGCAGCTTTTCAAAATATGCAAGATTGGGCCAAAGGACATTTAAAAGAAGACATTAGTCGTAATTTTTAATGTAATTACTTTTGACACTAAACCTGCAGAAATGCAGACGCCATAAATAAAACAAAGGACAAGTAATGCTGGCAATTCATTTAAAAAAATATATATGAAATAGTATTCTCTCAAAATATTAATCAACTAGTTTACATGCTTTAAAACCACATTCAACAACGCGGCTTTCAAAACACGTAGAAAACTAAGACGACGATTATATCGAAAAGACTAGTCATGCAATTTTACAAAATGAATTAATTTGACGATAAACTCGTGGAAAAGACCAAGACGGCTAAAGAATAATTGGAAGCGTTGGATTGTCATTGATGAAAGTTAGCAGTAAATAAATAGGACTGGGCAGTTCCATAATGTTCACAGTAGAAGCCTTCCTGGGCCAGTCTCGGAAATGAAGACTTGACATAAAGCATAAGAATCAGCTGCCTTCACTCAGTCAAACCTCTATCTGAACATGCCACCTCAATGTGACTTCAATTCCCATGTCTTTCAAAGAAACAATTAACAAACCCAAAAATGGCCAACCAAAAGCTGTTGCTTGAATCCATTATCATCCTCTTCATCTTCTTCTGGCTGCCATGTCTGTCTTGGTCTTGTCCTGAATACCAAAAGCAAACCCCTCCTTCACTATATTACCGACGGAGGAAAATAGAGGAAGAAAATCAGGTTGTCTACGAACTTTTGTATAATCACCTTAAAGATTCTGATGTCCTATATAGACTACCACAACAGAGATAACCAACTCCACTCTCAAATTCTGAACGAGGTACTAAACTTAGATTCTTAGAATTCGGAAGGAATAATTATATTATTCGGTGAATATCATTGATTTCATTCACTATTTCCAACATTTCTTTCTCCAAAGAGAAAGTAAGCTATCACCAATGATTTCACATAGTGGGGCAATAGAGGAGGCATGACTAATCAATGATGTCTGATTGTGGACCAGATGCAACAGAATTTTGAGTATGTAAGGCACCTTTCATGTCCAAGTCTTAATCATACTCTCTTTCTAGTAAGAGAGGAAAATACCAAGTCATGACTACACTCCTAAGCATTAATTCAAAGAAGAAAACAGGATGATATTTCATAAATGGGGCCAAAATTCCAGTCCTAGCACGCCATTTAGAATGAGACCAGGAAGCAGAGGAAAATACCAAGTCATGACTGCACTCCTAAGCATTAATTCAAAGAAGAAAACAGGATGATATTTCATAAATGGGGCCAAAATTCCAATCCTAGCACGCCATTTAGAATGAGACCAAGAAGTCGTATTATTCTAATACGCAACAACTTTCATGACTATTTAATGCTATGACAAGTTGCAGCTACTAGCTCTTTAAACTCATCCTTTCACTTCAAGGAAACAATTAACAAACCCAAAAATGGCCAACCAAAACCTGTTGCTTGATCTTGCCCTCCTTCAGTTCAAATTTATTTAAATCTACTAATTCAAAAATCAAATGAATGTGTTTGAAATAATATTAAATATAATTTCAAATGGATGAGTTTTAATATTTTTATTTAAAAACTAGTCTATTTTAAATGAATGAGTTTTTTTAATATTTCACATTTTTATTTAAATGATATGTTAATTTTTTTGAAAATATGATTTATTAATATTAAATATTATTTCAAATGGATATTTTTATATTTAATATTTCCTTATTTAAAAACCAATTTATTTTAATGTATTAAGTTGATACAAATTTAATTTGATAAAATAAATAGATGAGTATAAAAAAAGAAAATACAATTTATTTTTAAAATGTTAATATTTAGTTATTATATTTTTTTATTATTATAAAAATATATATTTATATTAAAGATATAAAATATTTTAATTAAAATCTAATTTATTTTAATGAAATAACTAAAATTATAGTATTAAAGAAAAGAATAATAGCTTCAAAGGGACCATTTACTTGGAAAGTGATGACTACCAAGTCAACACAAAATTAACTTTTATGACCGGTACATTGGAAAGTTCCTTTTTTCTTCCAACCAAGAACACAACACGTTTTTCTCTTTTTAGACTACTTTTTGGAAAATTAACATTTTTTTTTTGGTTTTTTTTTGCTAAAAGCACCTATGTGAATAATAATGCCTTGACTTCAGGCGACGTGGGGGACACTGCATTGTAATGGATAAACACTAGACCATAAAATATTATATTATATTAATGAATAAAAATCATTAACAGAGGCATTGGTTTTCCAACCCAGTGTTACTTCCCATCTCTTTCCTTTTCACTTGAAATATTGTTATATTCATCCATCCATTCACTTCCAAGGAAGCAATTACAAACCCCCAACAATGGTCATGGCTAATCCAAGTCTGCTGGTTCAATCCATCTTCATCCTCTTCATCATCTTCTTGCTGCCATGTTTGTCTTCGTCTTGTCCTGAATACCAAAAGCAAGCCCTCCTTCAGTTCAAGTCCTCCATCCTTGCCATTGATTCTTCATTTGACGCCTTGGATTCATGGAACTTCAGTTCTTCTAATTGTTGTCTATGGGATAAGGTCACTTGTAGTTCTCCTTCAAATTCAAATTCAACTTCAACTTCAAGTGTTGTGATTGAACTCCATCTCTTTAACCTTTTTTCACCGCCCATGTCTTCTAGTTTGTTGGCACCGCTCTTTTTTATCAGAAGTTTGAGGGTGCTTGACTTCTCCAATAACTTCTTGAAAGGTCAAATTCCAGCACTGGGGATTGGTAACCTCAGCAACTTGGTTCACCTTGACCTTAGTTGGAACTCCATAAAAGATCAAATTTCAGCACTCAGGTTTGGTAACCTCAGCAATTTGGTTCACCTTGACCTTAGTTCGAACTCCATATATGGTCAAATTCCAGCACTCGGGCTTGGTAACCTCAGCAACTTGGTTCCACTACCTTAGTCTGAACCCATAGAAGGTCAAATTTCAGCACTCGAGTTTGGTAACCTCAGCAACTTGGTTCACCTTGACCTTAGTTCAAACTTCATAGAAGGTCAAATTCCTCTTCAACTCTTTCAGTTGAAATATCTTCGGTATCTTGATTTGGGTTCTAATAAGCTCCAGGGTGGCCTAAGTCCTAAAGTAGGCTATCTTCAAGACTTGAGGATGTTGAATCTGAGTTCGAATCGTCTAAGCGGAGAACTCCCTGAAGAGATTGAAACCTCACAGTTGCAGCAACTGTCACTTCGAGTAACAATTTCTCGAATGGCATTCTTCGATTTTGCATTTGAGGGAGTTGAAAAATTAGATTTGAGCGACAATGCTTTGTCCATGGAAATCCCCTCTGACATTGGAAATTTATCCAATTTGTCCTCTCTGAGCCTGGGGAAGAACAAGTTGACTGGTGGAGTCCCCGCTTCGATGCAAAAACTGAACAAGTTGACTTCACTTGACTCGGAAGGAAACCTGCTCACTGGAGAAATTCCATTCTGGTTGTTCGATTTCAAAGACTTGCAGTCCTTAAAACTTGGAGGAAACAATCTTACTTGGAATAACGATATGAAGATAGTACCCAAGTGTAGGTTGTTAGGATTATCTCTCAGATCTTGTGGTCTACAAGGAGATATTCCAGAATGGATTTCTACCCAAACGAATCTCTATTTTCTGGATCTAAGCATGAATCAGCTCCATGGACCATTTCCACAATGGCTCGCTGAATTTCATTTTATTTATTATCTTTTTCTCTTCCATAACAAACTCTCAGGTTCTCTTCCAACTGCTCTCTTCCGATCTTCCCAATTAGCCATCCTTGCTCTCTCCCATAACAATTTTTCTGGGGAGTTGCCGGAGAACATTGGAGATGCAAAGTCTCTCTTCTTTCTGATGTTGGACAGGAACAGCACTCTGGACCTATTCCTCAATCCATCCTCTCCCAAAATTTCAGTCTTGAACTCTTGGATCTGTCTTGCAATAGACTTTCCGGCAACATTTTCCCAGTTTTTGACCCTCAAGGGAATCTGCGGTACGCCGATTTCTCGTCCAACCAATTCTCGGGAGAGGTTCCAACCACCTTTCCTTTAGACATTGAAACTCTTGCATTGGGAGGTAACAAGTTTCCAGAATGCACCTTTGAACCTCAAGCTGAGAAATCTTGAACGTCTCGAACTCCAGGACAACAATATTTCAGGTGAATTACCCAACTCCCTTCTCAAATCTCTCCCATCTACGGGTTCTAAACAGAGACAATTCCCTTCAAGGCTCCAAATCTAAAACACTTTCCAACCTCAAATCACTCCAGATTCTTAGTACTCTCAAGCAACAATCTCACAGGAGGAATCCCCATAGAGTTTGTAAATAATCTTACAAGAATGATTGAGGCACCTCCAAATCCGACATCGCAGACATCAGGTTTTGTTGCTGCAATAACATTCACATCATCCATAATTGTTTCGACACCAGGGACATCAGTTTTTGCTGCTCCAAAAGCATTCTCATTCAACTTTTTTAGCCCCGAATTTGCAGTAAATGAGTTGATAGTGAATTGGAAGAAGTCTAAACAAGGTCTTTCAAGTCACAACATTGATGTGTACTTTGTATTGTTTGTCCGAATAACTATCCAGTGAAATCAGCCTCTCTAGGCACTCCCAAGGCTCTTAAGATGTTCCTTCTCTTAGCTGTAAACTCTTTGGCAAAATACAGCAAGCTTGGGTGATTTACAAAATGTAGAGGGTTTAGACTTGTCGCGACAAAGGCTACTCTGGTGCGATTAAACTCGCCTTCACAAGGCTTCCAACAACTCAGCTCTTTGGATGTGGCTGACAATAAGGCCGACAGCGAATTCGATCGGTGGCGGTGACCTGCCATGGCGGATCAGAAGCCATGCGACAACGGTGGAGTTGTGTGGCTTCCAGTCATATTGTATATGGAGACCAACCACCTGCTCCAAAGCTACAAGAGCATGTTAACAAAGGGAGCCTTTGGATTTGTGATTTGTGGGGATTGGATATCACTGGTGGCTTACATTAACAGTGGAATCGTCTTCGCCCGAACTATTTCAGCCCATCACCGCCTTCAAATAACCGTCATCATCTTACAATCGATTATTGAGGCTAGCGGATTTGTTAAGCTTGATCAAGTCTTCTTCACAAGATTTTTCTATCAAGGTGAAAGTTGTGGGGATTTGCTAGGATGGTGAAGAATGAAATTCTGTTGTATTTCTTCAATGAGTGTCAGAAGAGGCTAAGTGTTTTCATGTTATGTGAACTTCAAGAGGTGTCATGGAAGATTATTAATATAAGCATAAAATGATGGCTGACAGTACATTATTAGAAAAGTTCAAGAGCTTGTGTGAAATTTCATGATTGGGTGAAAAATCAAACATTGTAGTGTTAAAGAAAAGAAGAATAGCTTCACATTCTTACTAAGGAAACCCAACTCTCTGCTAAATTCAATTCCCAAAGAGTGATCTGATTGCAGGAGCTGAAGAGCCAAAAATAATGAAAAAGAATACTCATGATAGAATCTGATGGACATGTAGCTCTTTGCTAAATCCATTACGTAAATAGAATGAAATTGCAAGCATAATCTTGGTTTCGCATCTTCATCATTTCATCGTCATAGCCCGCAGTTAAATTCTGAGGACTAAAAATTTAGTTGAGTAGGTTCAGAATGATACATACACAACCTCCTATTATCTTCGACCTCAGTGTAGTGTCCAGTTTGATTTAGTGAAATTTTTTTTGATGATAAAAAATAAAATATTGATTCTAACAAAAACAAACTTCAGCTTGAATGAATCTGACAATTATACCAGTAATATAATACCATTCATATCTATTGCAGCAAAATGTCTTATTTTGCGGTAAATGTTTAAGGCTAAGAGGCACGTTATGAATAATTATGTAGGCAACTAGAGAACAAACAATTTATATGAACATATTTCAAATAGGGCATAGATGCAGCACAGTTGGAGCATTACGAGGCAGCTCACGAAACCTTAGCGTCCCTGGTTTAAAAAATTTTATGTCTGTTTTTAAGTAGAGATGGAAATATGGAAATATCGATAGATATTTAAGTCTGAACAAAATATATGAAATTTCACTTAAAGCCAGAGGCGGAGATATAGTGTTCTTTTTTTAGCTCTAAAAGCCATTTTTCCTCATCGATTGAACCAGAAAAATCGAATAAACACATGTATCTTCTAGATAAACATGTTATTGCCACTACCAATGTAATCAAAGAAACATACTCTACTGCTAGTTTTTGCATTTCCCCTTTCACAAAAATACTATGGAAGGCCTCTACGGGAATAGCCAATAGGCAACACCATCACAACCATAACATGAAAAAGATTTTGCCAAACTGTTAAGGGCCTTAAAAAATTGTTTTCTTCTTGTTTATGGCATTTAATCTCTATCCAAAAGAAAAATAACAATGCCTCAGCTTTCCTTTAGTTCCCATAAAGTTCTCTCATTAAAAGAAAAGAAAAGAAAATGTTGAACAAGCACCATTAAGATGAAACTCATTTCGGGTTAAGAGTATTATGTGATTACCTTGGCGGGTGGTGCCCTTAAATAAAATTGCGGGGTTCAATTTATCAAAAAACCACCACATTATATGGACAAAGTGAGAAGATTTCCTCCCATGTTCCCAACCTCACTTTGTGAAATTCCTTTTCATAGGGTAAAAACTTGGCCTTAAAGCTAAGCATTGCAAAGATGCAGTATAATGTAAACCTCAGGCCTTCAAAAAAGCTACCATTCTTTCTTATAAGCACAAAGTTCTGATCTACGCCAAGGACATTTCTTGGAATTCCTTTCTTTGTGATGCTGGCCTTAAATCTTGCTACATTTAGAAGTCTCAATAATGTCACAAACCTAAATATCGAAGAACCATTCTTCTCTTGTAACTAAGTTCCAGTCTAGCCAAATCACATTTTCATATGTTTTTAACCACTTTCGACAACCACTTCCTTCCCAATTCTTCCTATCTTATATACATAACCAATTCAACTTCTCCTCTGAAGCAAAATGTCAGTTTAACCATCAAGCTTTCCATACGTTTGTTGAAACATGAGAAGCTAGGAAGGATTCCGGTTTCGAAGGCCCCCCTTTCCATGGATTGCAATCTGTCTTGACTTTTAAATTAAAGGCCGGGCCTCATTATTCAAAAATTAGTCGAAAAAAAAAAGCAGTGATTCAAGCGAGTTAAATCAATACATATAACCTCTAAAGTAGATATAGTGCTAACAACAAATGAAGTCAAATCAATACAAATAATTATGTGCCAATTCAGAAGAATTTAAACACACATGGAAAGGTATATCAAACAAAAATTGGAAGAAGAAGCGTTAATGTGGGATGGGAGAAGTATCCACCTAGATTCAAATTCCTTGATCTCATGAGTTCTTTCCCCGAAATCCATCCATTGTACTCTCTTCTTTCCAACCTCCTTGGTGAATGGTTAAAGAAGGTTCCTCCTTGAAATTTGCTCGAGAAGAAGATTAAATACAGTTTGCCACATCATTGACATCAATATAGTATCACGAAAGCTGATTCTTACCATCGAATCACGTCGATGGAGGAACATGTGGAGTTGTTCTCAATTTCAATGGTCTAGGAGTGTAAATATGAATTTTGCCTTTGAAGTTTGAAAAGCTAGGGGCTGTTTATTTTAGACTTTTTTGCGAAAATTTAAATCATTCGGCATTCAACATTTAATTTTAAAAATTTCATGATTTGTATTGAATTTTAAAAAAAAAATTATAAGATAGAAAAGTGAAAATATTTGTCTTTTCTTGTAAGACTGAAATTCAATTTTATGGAAAAAGGCAAAATCGTAATTTACTTACAAAATTATGTAAATTGGTTAAATCCACTTAATTTATTCTCGTCTCAGGATGATGAAGCGGTTCACAGTTGGAATCAATACCAAAAATACAGATTAGCAGCGTAAAATTCGTAATATTAGAGACGGGACGGGTTTGATGCGTTTCGAGGCATCGGCGTTTGGTGTCGTAAAGCGATTTTGATGGCAATCGCGTATAACAATAACACCGTGTCTTATTAAGTGGCATGGTAAATGATGAAAATGGACGGCCAGTAGAGCGAATGTCAAAGCGGGAAGAGGGACATAAGCGTCATTTAGAAAAGTTTTAAAATCTTCAAATGACAAAATTGTGATAGTCTTGTAAGCTAAGTAAAGTAAGAGGAAAAACGTGAAAGCAATTGGAGATCCAGTAGCCTTTGTTTGAGAGGTTTTTAGAGAAGAACACTTCTCTCTCTAGATTTGTCTGTGATCAATAGTCGGCGGTCTTCGAGGACAGAAGGAACTGCTCTATGGGAGAGGGCTTCGCGTGGGTACGGTTGGGAGTTTGCCAGGCTTCAGGTGAGGTTTCTCCCTACTTGAGTTTTATTCCCATTTTAAGTGTTTCTGAATGTTTGAAATTTGAATAAGTAGTGAGGGCCGTTTGATCGATTCCAAATCTTGGAACCGAGGTGTTAGATTTTGGAAACCCACGTGGACAGTCCGTGACTGTCCACGGGCTGATTTGGGTGGTTAAATGTTGCATTTGGTGATAAATCATGGATTGGTTTGGAAAAAAATTTGAGGAATTGCCGTGAGATCTGGGGTTCACAAAGTGAACCCAATGACTTGATAGTGTTGGAACAAGCCCTAGGGTTTCTTGTTCCTAGAGATAGTGACACGAAAATATGTTTTGTGAAAATATGTGTTTGTTGATGATTTAAATTAAATTGCTCGTGTTTGATCATTAGTAGTGAGCTAATTTGATGTATGAAATGAGAATTTGCATGACATGATTGTGTGAATTAATTCTTGTAAATATATGCATGTTTATATATTTACATGTAGATTAAAGCGTATTGGAATTGGCATACATGCATTCCATATACGCTGGAACATCCTAGGACTAGGGTTAATTCATGAGTCTAGTCTAGAGAAAATGGTTGGAGGGTTGTCTAAAAATATTAATTATCGGAGGATAGTCGAATTAAAAATATCAATCGTCGGACGGCCCAATTGATATTCATCGGAGGTAGTCCCACAAACAAATAATATATCAATCGTCGGGCTGACTTGATTGATATATACACATTGGAGGTTGCCCTGACAAATAAACAAAATAGAAATTCTCATACGAGGCTTAGGCGTGGTGAAGGAGTCGAGATCCCAGGTTGGTAAGTAGGCGATTCAGTAGGATCGTCGTTTTGCTGAATGTTTACTTTGGAACATTGCTTTACTTAGATGGAGAGTAGCCCACTTAGGGCGATTCCACTGCGAGCATTGGCTCCTGCAATCGAGGGATATTATTTCTGGTACGAGGGCGTGCGAGGGGCTCGTCCTGGGGCCAGAGAGTTAGAAGCGGGTTTGTGTGGCTGGTGTACACATGTATTAGAACTTTTTAAGTTTAATTTATGTATCGTATAAGAGTAAAAACATATTAACTCTTGTAACTAGTGGGTATATAGTTGGATTCATAGTTGGTATGTTTTTATGGATATTAATAGTATGGAGCCCCGAGGCGTTTTATCCATATTTGTATCATTGTGATTATATTGAGTACGCTTGGGACATGTTTCATGCGGGTGTTTATTTGGTGGGCTCCTGTACAAAGGAGACTCTTGATTTTACTGGTAATGGGTAACCCAGGCATCTTGTATTCCGCAGTTGTGGTCCAGTCATGATTTTGATTTGGGCGTCGCGACTTAGTATCGAGCTTAGGTATCTGATCACAGGGAGAGCTGGGTTTGGGTATCTGTCATTGTAAATTAGTTTGATGTGGAGTATGGTATATGGAAACCTATAGATTGAGATTTGGGCAGGCCTTGGTTGGTGAGCATCACTGTAGGTGTGGTTGATATTCGATTTAGGTATGAGACCCCACCTAGAAATCACAGGGCAAAACTAGGACACGGCATGCATGTGTTTGATGTGTTTTGTGTGATTTGATGAATTTGTTGTGTGAAAAATATTCATAACTTGAATGATGTGTGATCATGTATTGTGTTTGGTTTGTGTGCTTATTAGTTGCTACCTAGGACAACCATGATGTGTTGGGAAGTTTACGATGTGTAAGCTGGAACAAAAGGAAAAATAAAATAAATTTTACTCAATTATTTAGTTTATTAAGAAATAAAATAAATTTCATAAATTTATTTGGTTTTTAAGTGAAGAAATTTAATTTTAGGTTTTACAATGTAAAGCGAAGAAATTAAATAAAATAAAACCTATTTAAATTTATTTGGGTTGTTGGAAAATGAAGAAATTTTAAAAGCGAAAATAAATTTTATAAATTTATTTGGTTATGAGTGAAAATAATTTTCTAATATTTTACAAGTAGTAAGATTGAAGAAAAGGGGTAAAAATAAATTTTATAAATTTATTAGTGTCCAAAAAAAAAAAAATTGATTTTTATGATTTTTTATTTGTTAAATAAATGAAAATAATAATAATAATAATGAAAAAAAACGAAAAATGAGTGCAGATTTGAGTTGGGCTCTTGCCCAATTATAATGCAAGAAGAGGACATTTATTGTGTGAGATAAATAGGTCTTTGGATTGTATTGCGGCATGGAGTAATTTGAAGTGTGATATGATACAATTATTGTATTGCGAGGCAATATCATAGGCATTGTATTACAGGAAAGTGTATGTTGCAATACACTATATTATTCTTGAGAGAAAAGGGTTTCGATTGTATTAAGTTATGCGTAGGAAGCGTGATGGTGTATCGCAATACAAAAATTGTGTGTGACTAAATGGGGGACATGGCGAGGGCATGACCTGTCCTGACCGCTGCGACAAGCGGCCTGTTTGGGCGGATAGCTGGGCTCGCGGCTAGGCGTAGCGGGTGCATAGGCGGGCGTTGGGGCGGGCGCGTAGGCGGGGCGCAAGGCACGGCGGCGCCGGACACGGCCGGGCCGCGCGGCACGGCGGCACGGGGCGGCTGCGAGCACGGCACTGCTCACGGCCTGGCCGGGTGGCACCTGGGGTGCAGGCCTGCGGGGCCACGACACGGGCGCTTGGGAGTGCGTGTGCGCGCGGGATGGGCGTCTTGGTGGGTCAGGCGGGCCCAAGTTGGTGCCTTGTGCTGGCTCGGTTCGACTTTCGATTTTGGACCAGTTTGACTTCGGTACTATTAAACAGTCACTAAATGAACCTTGTTCATTACAAACATTTTTAAATTTTTTTAAAATTTAATTAAATAAAATAAAATAAAATAAAATTAGACAAATTTTGAAAATAAATTTTCAAAAAAAAAATGAAATTTCAAAATAAAATTTGTTAACAATATTTTAAATGAAAAATTGATTGCGTACAGGTTATGGTATGCGATTAGTGTCTGAGGGCTATGTTTATCTGCGCTAGAATCTGTGTGTGCCATGTTAATTGTATTGGCCAGATGGTAGTAGAGGACGGACGTGGGGGCGTCCACGGGGCACTAGTCGGGCACCAGACATTTGACCCGACCTGTGGGTGTTGATCGACAGGCCTTGGCGGGGGTGTAGGTATTAAGTAGATGCTATCGCCGCGGTGGTATAGCGGAGTGAAACGATGGGGTCTCGTAACCTCTAGAGTTGGGCGCATCATCCTCGGAAACATTCCGCAGAAGTAGATAATTGGCGACCATTGGTTCATGTAGATCGAAAGTGTTAGGCTATGATTACCTCGGCGACCGGTTAGACTAGCTACGTTCCAGCTAGAGGGTGAGGCCAAGTATGGTAGAAATGAGCGAGACCACTTTGATATGGCGATGACATGGGCGAGTTTGAGATTGTTCATGGGTAAGTACTTTCGAAATTCGCGAGGCTGGGAGTTCCTAGAGTTGAAGCGGTGGGCGATGGCGGCGTGGATTATGTGACTAGGTTCCGCAGTTGCTTAAGATGGTTGATGATTACATGGCCGAGACTTGGCCAAAGTTAGGAGATTTGAGAGATAGAGTGAAGTTGTCCATTCGGGCCGGGTTATGGGATTTCGCCTCTGAGATATGGATTCCATGGTTGGGACAACCACGACCATAGAAGAGAGTTGGGCTTAGGGTTGAGACCTTAGAGGGAGCCGTTATCACGTGAGTTCTCCCCTGGGGTTAAGCGCGAGAATAGGGATGATATGTCGAGGTTGAGAGTTGGAAGTCAGGGGACTCTACCTGGTGGACTGAGGATAATGGACCTGTTAGAGTTCGATGTCATCACAGGGATGGATTGGTGACGGCTCTGAGGGGTTGTTATCGATTGTGAGCCTTGAGAGGGTTCACGCCTACACCGCGAGACGGTACTCGTGTGGTATTTCAGGGGGACAAACATGATATTTTGCCCCATACGGTATGAGTCCGGATGTCGGGGACGAGTTAGGCGGGTTGGCTATGAGGCCTTACCACGGAGGACGGAGAGACTGGGCCGATCTACCTCGAGTAGTATGCGAGTATGTGGATTTTTCGGATAAGCTACGGGCTACCTCCACGAGAGGAATTTAGTAGACTTGATTGTCGAATTACACCACAGTACTTATACCGCTCTCTATGACTCACTTAGGATGGCAGAGTTGGTTAAGAACTTAGAGTCCCATTCTGAGGCTATTGAATGAGGGGTTCATCAGAGCCGAGCACTTCACCATGGGGCGCTCGGTTCATTGCGAAGAAGGACAAGACCAGCCGTGCATTATTGCAGAACGATTGAGCGAGTTGCGATCGAGAATGTTTTCCGTCAGAAAGTTGGCGATTTGTCGATTGAGAGGCGCGAGGTCTACTCGAGATGAACCTTACGCCTTTGGTTACCATCGGTGAGGGTTAGGACCGCCGATATTCCTAAGACAACGTTTGGGAGCGCGTTATGGGCACTTTGAGTTCACGGTGATGCCCTTGGTTGGCGAATGTACCGGCCGGCATTCATGGATCTCGTACATAGGATGTTCCGCTATTAGATCAGTTTGTGCTTAGTCTTCGTGGATGACATCTTGATACACTCAGTCAGTAGAGCATGAGTATCACTTGGATCGTTTCTTGTTGTTGAGGGACCATGGTATGCATGAGTTCGGTAAGTGCGAGTTAAACTACTTGAGGTGAGATTTTGGGACATGTGGTGTCGACGGTAGGGTGGTCGACCAGGAGAGGTCGAGCGGTGATGAGTTAGGAGGGCGAAGTCAGTCTTCGAGATACGTAGTTTCTTGGGATTGGTTGGGTATTACGGTGGGTCGGTGAGGATTTCTCGAGAATGCCTTTATGGCCCAGGTTGATGACCGGGAAGGAGGTCGAGTTTGAGTGGGATGGCCGTGCGAGGAGGCATTCCGGGAGTTGAAGAGGAGACCGCCGGCTCACATCTTGATAGTTCGACGGGGATGGGGGTACGGTGTGTGATGCCTCGAGGGCCGGATTGGGATGTGTTTTGATGCAGTCCGAGGAGGGTAGTAGCTTATGGTTCTCGTCAGTTGAAGAATCACGAGCAGAATTACCCCACACACGACATGGAGTTGGCGGCCGTAGTCTTTGCCTTGAAGATTTGGCGCCACTACTTATACGGCGAGGAGTTCGAGGAATTGTGCTGGAACCATAAAGTCGAAGTATATTTTCACGCAGCGGGACCTCAGCCATGAGGCCTTGCGAGATGGATGGAGTTCCCAGGGATTATGACTTCACTTTGCATTACCATCACCGGTAGGGCCGAGATGTGGTGGCGATGCACTCAGTAGTCACGAGGAGTTGGCCGGTGGCTTCTCGGGTGTGGCGGATGCTCGAGGCGTGGGACCGGTTTGGGCTACTGATGCAGTGAGCGAGACCCGGGGGTACTATGGGAGTTTGAGTGGCTGCATCTCTGTTGGCCAGTGATTGGAGTCCCCAGAGTTAGGACCAGAGATAGTGTCCATCAGGGACCGAGTACAGTCAGGTACGGGTGACGAGAGCTGGACCGTTCATGTAGATGGTAGTCTTCGTGCCAGGGACGGGTAGTGGTTCCCCGAGTTGGCCGTTAGAGAGGAGATTCTCGGGGGAGTTTTCACTTTGCTCTCGATTTGCGGGTGCATCGGGTGGCACGAAGATGTACCGGGATCTTCGTCGCGGTATTATTGGAGTGGGATGAGAAGAGACATACGTAGGGACTTTGTTCGTGATGTCTCACATGTCGGCGGTTAAAGGGTACGCGAGCAATGAGGGCTACGCCGGCCATTGGAGGTGGCTGAGTGGAAGTGGGAGCACGTCACGATGGACTTTGTGACCCACTTGCCACGGACGCAGCAGAAGCATGATGCGGTATGGGTGATAGTGGACCGACTCACGAAGTCGTCACATTTTCTAGCCGTGCGGATAACCTTCGCCTTGGGAAAGGTGCTTAGGTTATACATTCGAGAGATAGTCGTTGCATGGGTACCGGGTATCCATAGTGTCGGATGGGGACCAGGGTTTACGACACACTTTTTGGAAAGAGTTTCAAAGGTATGGGCTACGGTGACGATGAGTACGACGTTCCACCTTGAACAGTCAGTCGGTCCCGAGAGGACTATCGGTATTAGAGGACGTACTACGGCGTACGTCTTGGATCGTAAAGGGTAAATTTGGGAGGAGCATTTGCCCTTAGTGGAGTGCTTTACAACAACGGTTATCGGGCGAGTATATAGATGGCACCATTATGGGGAGCGCGCATGGGAGGCCGTCTGGTCACCATTATGTTGGACCGAGGTGGGAGAAACTCCATCACTTGGTCTGGTTGATTAGAGGGAACACCTCAGGAAGGTGAACTTGATGCGCAGACGTCTTCTCATGGCTCGGAGGCCGCGAAGAAGTATGCAGGATGCGGCGTCTGACCAGCAGAGTTCGGAGGGTTAGGGATCACGTCTTCTTGAAGGTTATGCTGGAGGGAGTGGTCGGGTTCGAGCGAGGTGTGGGAAGCTATCGCGAGGTTCGTTGGATGGCTGCGGGAATCTTCGAGAGGGTGAGGCTTGCCGGTTGTGCGGTTGGCGTTAGATCCAGCATATCAGGGCGTCCACGGGTGTTTCACGTCTCCGTACTCAGAAAGTACCTCGGGATCAGACTCACCGTGGTGGATTGAGGGCCGAATTGAGGTTGACAGCGATGGAGACGCGGGGAGGGACCGGTGCCCGTGTTGATAGCCGTGATCGGGTTTGCGGCTAGCGAACCCGTGAGAGTAGTGAAGGTACTATGGAGGCACTAGCGGGTGGATGAGTTCAAATGGGAGCGGGGGACACGATGCAGACTATCTCTTCTTGTTTAGGGATGAGAAGTCGTGGTTTAGTCGTTTAACATTTGAATGACTATTTACGTACATGGTAGAGTGCGCGTTGCATATGCATGTGAGTGATTATGATTGTCAATTTCGGAATGAAATTCCGCTAAGGAAGGGGAGAATGTAAGACCCGAGAAATTCCAATTTATGGAAAAAGGGCAAAATCGTAATTTTGCTTATAAAATTGTAAATTTCGGTTAAAAATCCGTAATTTATTCTCTAGATCTTGGATGATGAAACGAATTTCACCGTTGGAATCGTCTCAAAAAATCTAGTAAGCACGTAAAATTTCGTAATATTCCGAGATAGACGGAGTTGGCACGTTTTTCGAGGCATCGCGTTTCGGGTGCCGTAAAACAATTTTCGATGCGACGAAAATCACATATAACACGTACTCATGTGCCATAAGTGGCATGAGTAGAGAAATGATGAAAATGGACCAGTAGGAGGTAGGAGCGAATGTCAAAGCGGGAAAGAGAGACGGGACGTAAACGTCATTTAGAAAGTTTTTAAGTCATTTAAATGTAAAAATTGTCTGATAGTCTTGCTTCTCTTACCATTAAGCCAAGAGGAAAAACGTGAGAAACAAAAATTGGAGATCAGGTAGCCTTTGTTTGAGAGGTTTTTTAGAAGAACACTTCTCTCTAGATTTATGCAGCGATCAACCATCGAGTCTTGGGACAAGAAGGAGAAGCGCTCTGCGGAAGGCTTAGCGTGGGTACGGATTAGGGAGTTTCCTCAAACTCGAGAGGTAGGGTTTCTCCCTACTTGAGTTTTATTCCCATTTTAAGTGTTTTACGAATGTTTGAGCTGAATGAGGCCGTGAGGGGCCGTTTGATCGGTTCCAAATCTTGGAACCGAGGTGTTAGATTTTGGAAACCCACGTGGACGATCATTGGTATCCATGGAGCTGTTAAGGTGAAGTTAAATGTTGCATTTGGTGATAAATCATGGATTGGTTTGGAAAAGGCCGGGAATGGTCGTGAGATGCGGGTTCTAAAGTGAAGCGGAGTGACTTGTTGAGTGTTGGAGCAGTAAACCCTAGGGTTTCTTGTTCCTAGGAATAGTGTTTCTGAAAATATATTTTTGTGAAAATATGTGTTTGGTCGAGTGATTTAAATTAAATTGCTCGTGTTTGATCATTAGCCCAAGTGAGCTAGTTTTGATGTATGAAATGAGAATTTGAATGACATGATTGTGTGAATTGAATTCTTGTAAATATATGCATGTTTATATATTTACATGTGAATTGGAAATTTGTATTGGAATTGGCATACATGCATTCCATATGTACTGGAACATCCTAGGACTATAGGAGTTAGTGCATGGGGCGAGTCTAGAGAAAATGGTTCGGGTTTCTAAAAATATTAATTATCGGAGGTAGTCAAATTAAAAATATCAATCGTCGGAGCGGCCCAATTGATATTCATCGGAGGGTAGTCCACAAACAAATAATATATCAATCGTCGGAGCGGCTCAATTGATATATACACATCGGAGGGTTGCCCACAAACAAATAAACAAAATAGAAATTCTCATACGAGGCTTAGGCGGGGTGTGAGTCCGGTGAAGGACTACGAGGATGCGAGGTTGGTCATGTAGACATTGAGTAGGATCAGCCATTTGCTTGAATGTGTGTTCACTTTTGGAACATTACCTTGCACTTAGTGGAGTAGCCCACTTAGAGAGCGATTCCACTCTTGAGCATTAGCTACGCCTGTCGAGGGATATTATTTTTAATTACGGGAGCGTGCGAGGGGATGGTTCATCCTAGAGACCGAGGATTAGAAGAAATCCGGGTTGTGGCTTTGATGTATACATGTATTAGAACTTTTTAAGTTTAATGTATGTATCGTATAAGAGTAAAAACATATTAACTCTTGTAACTATTGGGTATATAGTTGGATTCATAGTTGGTATGTTTTTATGGATATTGTAGTATGGGCACAAGAGGCCGTTTTTATCCATATTTATATCATTGTGATTATATTGGTGTGAGACCCCGAAAAACCCATATTTCCTAAGGAAGGATAAAATGGTAATTTCGGTCAAAATCCGGAATTTTTCTAGATCTCGGATGACGAAACAGACTTCACCGTTGGAATCGTCTCGCGAAATCTAGCTACTACGTAGAATTTCATAGAATTCTGAGACAATCGGGATTTCACGTTTTTCGAGGCACCGAGAGGGATGTAGGACACTTGTCACGTTTTGTGTGGCCCAAGAGGCGCCACGTGTCAAGCTATGGGAGAGTCAAACTTGAGCTCAAGTGGGGCTCATTTGAGACACATGGCATCATGCCATTGGGTAAGAATCTCAAGGTAGATAGATAAGGATAAGGGTGTAATCCCATGAGCCAATGGAAGCTTGACATGTGGCATCGAGAGGACTTTTCTCTTCACCAACCTTGACCCAAATCAGTTTGGGATAGGGAAAGAGAGAGGGAGAGACCAACCGAGAAAGAGAAAGAGAGAAAGAGAGGGTTTTTAGAGGGAGAGGCTCCACGCTTCTCTACAAAATTGAATCGGGCCAGATTGACTTAGGCTGACGAGGAGCAAAGTTGCTCCCCACGGCAAGGACTACACGTGGGTACCAGTTTTGGGAGTTTCGACAAACTCCGGAAAGGTAGGGGTTTTTCTCCTACTTGTTTTACTTCTTGCTTAAGGGTCATGTAATGGATGGGGATTTGTTGAGGCCTGGATGGCCGTGACTTCGGTTCCAAAAGCTTTGGGCCTAGTGAATAAATCCTTGGTGTGGCTTGGACGGTCCACGGACTGTTTGTGTGATGTGTGTTGTTGCCATGGGTGAATAACATGTTGATTGTGAAATTGTGGGCTGTTCCAAGACGAACCGCCGGATTGTGCCTTAGCCCATGTGAGCTAAGTTTATGTTATTATTATAAACTGAATAACATGATGTATGGGATTTAATTATGTTAATATATGCATGAGTGATATATTAGCATGTGTTGAATGTTTGGTGTGCCATTGCATTGCACTTAGGTGGGGAGTAACCCAAGTAGGAAAATTCCACTACTGGGCTTTACTCACCAGTCGGTGAGACCTTTTTCGAATGCGAAGGCGCGTGGGGATGGGACGTATCCGGGTTTAGGCGAAGAAATGGCCAAGTTGGCCTTATCTTGTATTTTTTTTTTCTGTTTTTTTGTAAAATTCTGGGCAAGAGACCCAGTTTTGTGTAAATTGTAATAAAAAACAATTGTAAATAAATCCCCTTTTTGTATAAAAATTTATATTGGGTTGTGTGGATGTGCGGGCCCTAATGGGTCGTATTACACGTGTATGGGTCTCATGGCGTGAGATATGTAGATTTCCGCGGGTTGACGGGTGGTCAACGGACACCCCGGGATTGGGGGGTCACAGCATGGTATCAGAGCTAAGGTAAACGATTACCTTGGGAGCTCGGTGGGTGTAGAGTTAGGTATACGATATACCTAGGACTTTGTGGGCACGGGATAGATCATACATCAGTGTGCATTTTTGTGAATTAAATGTGATGTGTGATGGTGTATAACATGTTTGTTATGTGAATTGTGTGAATTTGTATGCTTGGTGAGTAGCATAGGAGAAATTGTTGAACACTAGAGTAGAGAAATTATAACCTTAGGTGTTCGAGAATTTTGGGCAGAACAGTCCAGAAATAAACAAGAAATAAACGAAAAAAAAAAAAATTTCTGGATAGTGCTCCAGTTTTTGAACATAAACAAAATGGAATTTGTGGAATTTTGGAAAATTATTCCAGTTTTTGCACAAAGGAAAGAATTGATATTAAATTCTAGAAATTTTGAAGTGGGTAAAGAGTTTAAGCTACTGCATCTTTAGGAGTAGCAGGGAAGGCTACTGGAGGATTTTGAAAAAAAAAAAATTTAGTGGGTTAGGACCTCTTGAGGTCAGCGTTTTTATCGATTATGGTCGCGACACGGTTTTAATTGGACGTGGTCGCGACCGAGTGGCATCGCGACTGAATTTGGGTCCTGATGGGTCTCGGGTTTGGCGATTAAGGGTGATGTCGCGACATCATTTTGAGGTCCTTGACATGGGTGGAACGCAAGGAGGCGTCGCGACATGGAAGAATGGCGTCGCGACGTAGCAGAAATGGGATTGAGTTGATTGGATGTCGCGACATCATTTTTGAGGTCGCGACATGGGTAGCAGCGTGGGAGGTCGCGACCTGGAGCTTGGCGTCGCGACCTGGAAATCCCACTGTGGGCAGGAATGAGGTCGCGACATGAAGTTGATGTCGCGACATAGGTTAGTCTCCAGGAGGTCGCGACATGGAACTGATGTCGCGACCTGGCCTGTTGGGAACTTGATGTCATAGGTTGGTCGTCCAGGAGGTCGCGACCTGGTTATGGTGTCGCGACCTGGCTTGAGGCTGGGCAGGAGAGACGGTGTCGCGACATGAAATTTGAAGTCGCGACCTGGAGTGGGCTGAGCGGTGTCGCGACACCAATGTGATGTTGCGACATGGGATGGCTGGCCTCGAGGAGGGTCGCGACACGGAAGCGATATTAGCGACACAGGCGATTTGGTTGAAGGCGAAGCGAGGAGGTCGCAACATGCGCCCGCGACTACAGGCGTTATCTTGGCGCGACTGCCTGCCTTGAGCTTGCGCGACCTCGCATAGCGGGCGCGACTACAACTGGCGGTGCGGCGACATCTCTGGCGCGACACGGGCGTTGTGCGCGCGGCGGCGCCGCGACACGAGCCTTTAACGGCGTCTGCGGTGGAAACGTAGCGACACTGAGTTTGGGTGTGCGCGTGTGCACCCAACCCCGGTTGATTCGATTCTGCTTGTTTGCGGGTCAGCTGTTTGAATCTCTTTGTTCATGGACCTTGTTCATGAACCTTTGTTCATAGGGATTTAAAAAAAATATATATATATAAAATTTTAAAATTTTCTTGTGTATGATTTAATATATAAAATATTTATATGGAAATTACTATAAATGCATTAACGAGGTATGGGAAAAAAAAAAAAAAAATTTCGGTGTGTGAATAGTGTCTCGGGGCTGTATTTACACCCTTTTGAGATACTTTATTAGTGTTGCATGTTTTGATTGCGTGATTTTGTGTTTCAAATTGCGTTAAGGACATATACATGGAATGATGTATATGAAAATTATGATTGTACGGTAATTGCGTAGGAAGTTATATGCATGGTATAATGCGTATAGGAAAAATGTGAATGCTAAAATTAGGAACTATAACCTTAGGAACTTGGATAAGGAAACGAACATGAAGGTTTTAAATTTATTTAAGAGTGGTTGGCAATTAGCACCACTTAGGAAATGAACGGGTAAATTCATGGTTGTCAAGTCTATTAGTAATTGGCATGTGCATTGCTAGTTAGACTGAAATGAAAATTTAATGTTGCCATTGACATGTGTAGATGGCTAGTAGAGGGCGAGGACGCCGAGGTCGTCCACGGGGCGCTGGTCAGGCACCACCGACATTCGACCAGCCGCCGGTATTTGTCGGCGGAGGGCCTTTGTTGGGCGCGGTATCGCGGCCCGGTACGCTATCTCTCGAAGGAGAGCATAGCAGGTAGTCGAGAGGTCCGGTAACACCTCCCGGAGGTTTAGAGCGCACACCATCCTCCGGCGTTCACGGGAGAGACCCGATAATTGGCAGACCATTGGTTTATCTGATTGAGAACATATTGGAGAGTGGAGATCACCTCCGTCTGACGAGGGATCGAGGTTAGCTGCATTCCGGCTAGAGGCGAGGCCAGTATGGTGGAGATGGGGCGAGGGCTTCTAGAGACTTAGGAGCTATGACATGGGCGAGTTTCGGGGGTTCATGGGTAGAGTATTTTCCCGGCTGCGAGACATGTGCCAAAGCTCGGGAGTTCCTAGAGTGAGAGCGGGGAGCGATGACGGTGATGGACTACGTGGCTAAGATTCCTGAGTTAGCGGATTCGGCGACGACTATGTGGCCACGGACATGGCCAAAGTTAGGAGGGTTCGAGAATGGGCCAGTTGTCCATTCGAGACGGGATTATGGGACTTCGCCCTACGGGACATGGACTCCCATGGTTGGAATTTGACCGCGACCGTAGAAGAGATTGAGGATGCTCGAGACACTCGGGATGCGAGGTGTTGGTAGCAAGAGGAGGGACCCGGCCTTCTTCTAGTTCGAGGCGGGAGACTACGCTCTGCGGGTTTGGGACGGGGGCGGGTTGGGGGCGGTTAGTCGGGCGGGCGGGTGGTATGTTATTTACTGTAGGCCCGAGCTCGGACATGTGAGGCAGGATTGCCCACAAGAACAGGATCCCGAGATTTTGGGACACGGCGGAGTCCAGTTAGGCGCTAGAACGAGGCGTCACAGTTCATTCCCTCCCACACCCTAGTATGGGACGGAGGAACCGGTTTCGGGTTCGAGGGTGCTATGCGAGCACCTTGGTAGCCTGGGTGGGACCGAGGAGGAGCCAAAGGGTGGGTCGGGTCGAGGTCTGAGGGACTCCTGGCGAGACTTTTAATTCGAGGCGAGGGGCGGATTATATGTTTAATCGCCCGGCCCCGGGCATATGAGGCGAGATTGTCCTAGGAGGCAGAGATCTCATGGTGCAGAGGCTGAGCATACAGAGCAGCCGGATATGTAGGGTACGTTTCTACTCTTGCACTTGTTGATTAGAGTAGCATTTAAATTGGATGCATCATATTCATAAATTGTTGCATCTTGTATGATGGATTTGGACTTAAAGGTTAAGGCCTTTAGAGAAACCACGTGTATAAATGTTCTTCCCTAGGGTGTAGGGTGAGAGTTGACCTGATAGGTCGGGATTATGAGGGAGAGATCTCTGAGATTCTACTCATGGTGGAATCGGGATTGGGTGTCATAGTATGGCATTATTGCGTTCGTGTGCACAGTAACATCGCGTAGGGTCGGCTGTGGGTGCACGGTACGAACATTCACCACTCTTGGTGAGTGTGGGTTGAGTTTATCCTTGGGACTACGTCCAATGAAGACTCATAGTTTGAATCAGGAAATGAAGAGTGATTAAGGTGTGTTGGGTAAAGCAAGAAGGGGGCCGTTAATCCCCTAAGGTGAGAAGCCTGGAATTAGGGTGTAAGAGACTCGGGGAGTGATCCCGGGTTACGTAATGGAGTGTAAGGGCCGAGGAGAGATCGAAATTTACGTATGGGTGTAAGAAGACGTGGAGAAATCGAAGTTACGTGAGGGTGTAGGGCAGGGAGATATCACGAATTTACGTATTGTGGGTGTAAGAGACTTAGGGGAGATATCACGAATTTACGTGAGGGTGTAAGAGACCCGTGGTATGTCAAGGAAATTTCTATGTGGGTGTATACTTAAGAGACCGGGGAGATATCAATTTACGTGGGTGTAAGGGCCGGGAACGTCCCAAATTTACGTGAGGGTGTAAGAGACTAGTGGTATATCTGAAAATTGCATTAGTAGATTGTAAGGGCAGTGGAGACATTCCGAAATTTCTGTGTGGGTGTAAGAGACCCGAGGAGAAATCCGAAATTTCTGTGTGGGTGTGAGAGACCCGTGGAGAAATCCGAAATTTCTGTGTGGATATAAGAGGCTCGAAGTGTAGGCCGAAAAGTTTTATTGCCCGAGAGATGAAAACATACGGATATGGTTATCACCCAGACTTAGAGTTGAGTGATAGGAGTCGGGAGAGACTCGAGATGAAAACATACGGATATGGTTATCACCCAGACTTAGAGTTGAGTGATAGGAGTCGGGAGAGATTCGAGATGAGGACATACGGATATGGTTATCACCCAGACTTAGAGTTGAGTGATAGGAGTCGGGGGTGACTCGAGATGAACACAAACGGACATGGTTATCACGTAGACTTAGAGTTGAGTGATGATAGAGTCGGGAGTGACCAGTTAGGATACCCATTGGAATTTCATTGGGCGATCGTGAACCGACAAGGGCTGGTGGATAGATGTCATTCGGAGGACATAGATTAGGTTGACGGTCCATTGGATTGTCGATGGTGACCTTGGAAAGGGTCATTGTACCTGGCGAGGTGGGTGGTGTAGGGTTTACATATGCGATGGTTGGATCTTGTATGTGTGTGGAATTTCGAGGAGCGAATTCTTTTAAGGGAGAATGGTTCTGGAAAGTCATATTTCTAAGGAAGGATAAGAGGAAATGGTAATTTCGATTAATCCAGAAATTTTACCGATCTCGGATGTGAGAAAGCGGACTTCAGGGTTAGGTCGTCTCAGCGAGTCTGCAGTACAGCGTGGGAATTTCGTAGAATTCGAGGGCGGTTGGGTTTCACATTTTTCGAGAGCGCAGAGAGGGACAGGACGCAGCACGTTTGTGTGGCCCGGGCGCCGCGTGTCAAGCTATGGGAGAGATCAAGCTTGAGCTCAAGTGGAGATACATTTTGAGACACATGGCATCGTACCATTGGGGTAGAATCTCAAGGTAGATAGATAAGGATAAGGGTGTAATCGTGGCCCCGTGGAAGCTTGGCGTGGCATCGGGGAGGACTTTTCTCTTCACCAGCCTTGACCCAAATCAGTTTGGGATAGGGAGAAAGAGAGAGGAGGGAGACCAACCGAAAGAGAAAGAGAAAGAGAGGGTTTTTAGAGGGAGGCTCACCTTCTCTGCAAGAATTCCACAGCGTTTCAGGGCAGACCAAACTTGGCAGACAGAGCAGTTATCCACCCCCACGGCAGGACTACGTGTGAATTCTGGGTTGGGAGTTTCGGTGACACCCGGGAAGGTAGGGGTTTATACTTTGTTTTTATAACTGCTTAAGGGTCATGTAATGGATGGGGATTTATTTGGGGCTGGATGGCGAGTGACTTGATTTCAAAGCTTTGGGCCTGAGTGAATAAATCCTTGGTGTGTGGCTCCCTATGGACGGTCCACGGACTGTTTGTGTGATCATGTGTTTGTTGCCGTGGGTGAATAACATGTTGATTGTGAAGTGTGGGCTGTTCCCGAGACGAACCGCGGATTGTGCCATAACCCGTGAGCTAAGTTTATGTATTATTATAAAGCGAATAACATGATGTATGGGATTTAGTATGTTAATATATGCATGAGTGATATATTAGCATGTGTTGAATGTTTGGTGTGCCATTGTTGCACTTAGGTGGGGGGAGTAACCCAAGTGAGGAAAATTCCACTGCGGGCTTTGCTGCCCATTCGTGGGGACCTTTTCGGTGCGAAGGCCGCGTGGGGATGGGACGTGTCGGGTTTTAGGCGAAGAAATGGCCAAGTTGGCCTTATCTTGTATTTTTTCTATTTTTTTGTAAAATTCTAGGCAAGAGACCCAGTTTTGTGTAAATTGTAATAAAAAACAATTGTAAATAAATCCCCTTTTTGTATAAAAATTTATATTGGGTTGTATGGATGTGCGGACCCTTTTTGTATAAAACAATTGGGTCTCACGACGTGAGATATGTAGATTTCCGCGGGTTGACGGGTGGTCAACGGACACCCCGAGATTGGGGCGTCACAATTGGACTGCTTGGGACAGGTTTCATGCAGGTGTTTTATTTGGGTAGAGCTCCCATTACAAAGGGAGACTACGCAGATTTTGAAGTGGCGTCGGGTAACGGGCATCACTTAACATTCAGCGGAGTTGTGGTGAGTCAAGCGGACCCGAATTTGGGCGTCATATTTCTATTCAGAGAAAGTCATTTTCCACCAAAACAATAAAAACTCCACCATTGGCTAACAAGGAGGAGGGCTAGCAACACTCACTAATAAAGGTGCGATGGTGGGTTAGTGGGGCGACCCCATTTCGATCCCTAACAGTTATTTTTTAATTCTCAAACCTATCCCATTTAAAAAATTAAATGAAGCAGGTTTGCGGGGATAGGAAAATTCTCAAATCTGCCCCGTTTACATTTGATTTTTGTTTTTGTTTTTTTTTGTTTTTTTATTATATTAAAATTAATATATTTCAAAATAATAAAAATATTATAAATATTTATAAACTATTTATTAAAAACATTCTAATTATTATTATTATTTATATTAAAGTATAAAATAAAATAATAAAATAATATTTTTAAAATATAATCGAGGGTGGGAATAACAATACCGAGCAGCTAAAATGATTACAGTTAAACGCATCGAGTCCATTAAGGAATGGGGCGAGTGAGAACCCCGAATAGCAGTCATCTACCATTACCCAATGTTAAAAAACAAACAATTTAATATTTAATGCTATTTAGTATTATTCATCATTAAACTCAAAAAAAATTATATTTAGCATTAAGTTAAAAAAACAAATCTCGCCTTAGTCTTTTTATTTTTTCAAATTGTTGCTCCATAATGCTCTGTTTTTTGTTAGTAGCAGTAGTGCCAAAAACTCAGCTGGTAGTTGTGATATTTTTGGTATTTTTCAATTTGATTGTAAATGGATTACAACCAGAACCAAAACTCAGCATTAGAAGAAGTGTAACTATTATGCAAGTAATATAATACCATTTCTTCAGCATGGTGAAGAAATGTCTGCTTCTTATTTCTTCAATTTCGGTTGTTGGAAAAACCATAATGGCATAAGCTCTTATTTCTCTGTTTTCAGTTTTATTCTTCTTCTACCAGTAATTTTTACCAAATGGGTCAACTGCTTCCCGCCTCATACGCTGTACACTCCACGGTTGACCCAATCGCATGTGTAACACGTCGATTCTTTCTTTACCCGAACACTCCCTGTCCGTAGTACACTCTAATCTCACGATCCGGTAGTTCATTCTTTGTTCGAGCTTGAGGAAATCATCCCAGCCCTTTAAATACTCTCTTTCTTTTGATCTGAACCCAGTTCATTGTTTGATTATTAACCGGGGAATTGAACATCATTAAATGTGCATCTTTGACACACACCTTTGGATCTCTCATTATGTTAGAAATTTGGATTGGTTTACATGTTTTTAAAAACTGTTTTTGTTCTTAAAAATAAGGAAAACATAAGATAACATATTTGTTTTTCAATTTTTCTTGTTAAAAAAACACATAAAATATTCATCGAGAAATTTGAAATGGATGCCTCAATTAATTAATCTCTCAAAGTGAAGCCTACCGTTCGGTCAAACGCTCATTTCATGGAACATGCCAACCCAACAACGTGTTTGTTACTTCCCGCATATCTGTGTCCTTAATTTCATGGAACAACTGATTTCGTTCAGTCAAACCGCTAATAGTGAATTGGAAGAAGTCAAAGCAAGGTCTCCCAAGTCAACACAAAGTACTCTTAAGGCTCTTGCAAGGCTTAGAGCCTAGAAATGTACTTCTTGTTAGATTTTCTAATAACTTAAAATCCAGCCTTGCTAAATTTTCTTAAGGCTCTTAAAATTGCTCAACCTCTCCACTACATAACAAACTACATGAAAAATACCAGCAAACTTAAGTGATTTACAAAATATAGAGGGTTTGGACTTATCCCACAATAAACTCTCTGGTCTCATTCCTACCGCCTTCACAAAGCTTCAACAACTCACTACCTTGGATGTGAGCAACAATCAGCTGACAGGTCGGATTATGACCGGTGGCCAAATGAACAATATGGCGGATGCAAACATCTATGCCAACAACAACGGGTTGTGCGGCTTCCAAATTCGTGTGCCATGTCATGAAGACCTACCATTGGCTCCAAAGCAACATGGGCATGATAACAACAAGGAGTCTTGGATTTAGCTGAAAGCTGTGGGGATTGGATATCTAGTTAGCTTCTTTTTAACAATAGGAATCATCTTCCTTGTGGGCTATTTCGACCCATCATTGCCTTCAAACAGCCGCCGCCATCACCCCCACCAATTAATCAGGCAACAGATTTGACCAAAAAAGTCCAAGTCTTCTTCATAAGCTTTTTCTATCAAGGTGAAAGTTGTGGATTTTCTAGGATGGTGAAGAATGAAGAACAAAATGAAATTTCATAAAATAGAGGGCATGGAGAGTGGGTCCATTTTTGTTAGCTCTAGAAACCATTTTTCCTTATTCTATTAAACCAGAAATATGAAACACTTTACAGTCACTCCAATGAACTGAAGATATGTTTGACGCTATTACTTATGGGGGAAAAAAGAGGAAGAAAATCAAGTTGTCTAGGAACTTTTGTGTAGTCACCTTGAAGATTCTAATGTCATATATATACTACTGGAACAAAGATAACCGTTGACTCTTTACTTGAATTACGAGCAATTAATGAACTTAGATTCTTAAATTTTGAAGGAATAATTATATTATTCAATGAATGTCACTAACTGTCCTTTATTCTGACATTCTTTCTCGAGGCGAAATAAGTATCATAATGATTGCACATAGTGGGGCAAAGGTGGAGGTATGACTAGTCATTGACTTCTAGATGAAAATACGGAAAAGAGTGAGGAGAAAATGAGAAAGGGGTGATTTAGAGTCGCCCTTACGTGTCCCAGTCCTAATCATACTCTCTTTCTAGCCAATCGAGAAGAAAATAAGATGAATTTTCATAAATGGGACCAATATTCAGGTCCTAGCATACCATTTATGACTATTTGCTAGTAATTTCTTTTTTTTCCTTCCAAGAACTTGGTAATGGGTGTATATCACTTATAGAGTCCTCTCGGGTGTTTTTTTTTGCTAAAAGCATGGTTGTTTTGTTTTTTTTTTTTTTTTTAGAATTTTCATGATTTATTATTGAATTTGAAAAAAAAATTGTTAACAGGCCAAACTATTTGACTTTTTTTGCAATGTTTTTTTATTAATAAAAGAGTAGATTTTCAAATGAGAGAATGCATTCTTTATAGTCCAAGCTAATTAAATAAAATCATATGTATTTTTAAAGTATTTATTTTCTACTCAAAATTTAGAGAAGAAAAAAATAATAAGATTCGACTTGTTCTAAAAAAACAATTTAAATACTTAATCCTAATAAGCATTATTAACTTTTCTAAAAGTTTTATTTAGCATTAAGTTAAAAAACGCCACCTAAGATTGTAGGAAAAAAACATTAAAAAAAAAAAAGAGTTTAATGTATCGAAACAGAGTGGTATTTCTCCTTCATGAGAGAGGATTGAGTAACACGGTTCGGTATTTCACTTAGAGTTGGGAGTTTAGTTGCAAAGTAATCCATTTTTTATATATAAAAAAAAATTACAGGAGTAGCGTTCTTTTCAAAATAATCACCAAACTAGTCTTCCACATATTTTAAAAACCGCATTCATCAATTGCGGGTTTAAGATAAATTTTAAAGGCATATTTACCAATTGTAGTCTTCAAAACATGTGGAAGACTAGTTTGGTGATTATTTTGAAAAGAATACTACTAATGTAATTTTTTTTTAAATGAACTCGAACTCTAAACCCCCGGAGTCGGTACGTTATAACGTAAACAAGGACGCTAGTAAGTCATGGACACCCCATTTCGAGGGTCCCTGACTACCCACAACTCATGAATACTGTGGAATGTCGGTGACCCACATTTTTCACGTAAAACGCGAGTCTCCTCAGACGTGAGCTCTACCCAAATACAAACTTGTCTAAAACCCGTGATATCCCGGGTCTCAAACAAAGGTAATATAGTCCAATATATCCAATACTAGCCACTTGGGGCCCATAAACAATACTCAATATGTATACCAACTATGAATCCAACTATATATCCTATAGTTACAAGATTAGCAATATTTTCACTCTTAAACAATACAAATATTAAACTTAAAGAGTTCTATCACATAAAACCGCTAAAGCCACATTCCTACTTTCTCTTAACTCAAACAGACGAGCCGCCTTTCTCGCACGCTCCCCGTAATTGCAAAAGGGGTCCCACGACGGTGAGCTAATGCTCGCAGGAGAATCGCCTAAGGGCCACTACCACCAAGTACAGAATGTTCAATTTGAACACACATTCATAAATGTACGATCCCACTAACGCTTCATACTTAATTAACGTTGCATCCCGAGTCCTCACCGATTTCTCCACACGCCAAGCCTCGGATGAGAATTATTGTTTTAGTTAGTTTGTGGACAACCCTCCTCGGATGAGTATATATATCAATTGGGCCGTCCGACGATTGATATATTATTAGTTTGTTTGCAGGACTAATTCCTAAGAATATCACCTGGGTCATTCCGACGATTGATATTTTTAATTGGACACCCGATAATTAATATTTTTAGACAAACCCTCCAACCATTTCCTTAGACTGCCTCACAAACAACCCTATAGTCCTAGGATAACCCAGTGCATATGAATGTACAAGTATTTCAATACGTCTATCTACATGCAAATATAAACATTATTTGCATAATAAGATCTAATCACACAATCATGTTTTTCATGTAATTAATGTTCCCAAACATCAAAATTAGTCACTAGCTAATGATCAAACACAGCACTCTAATTTAAATCACTCAACATATTTTCACAAAATTATTATATTTCGAGAACACTCATTGGGAATAGTGAAACCCTGCTTACTATTCCCGAAAAATCACAAAACCCGGTTCACTTAGCTTAACCCTGCTCACGGCCATTCCTGGTCTTTTTCATCTCAAGCATAGAATTTTAATGCACAATTCAAACATTTCACACAAGGAGCCCACGAAATTTTCTGGACTACCATGGATGATAGAAAATCTCAAAAATTCTAACAATCTCACCCCAAGTTTTGGGATCGATCAGACTACCACGGCCCATTCAACTCAAACATTCAGAAAGTACTTAAATGGGAATAAACCAAGTAGGAGAAACTCTACCTCAAGGAGTTTGAGGAAACTCCCAATCCTGCACTCCACGCAAGCCCTCTCCGTGTAGAGCAAATTCCTTCATTCTAAGACTACCGAACACGGTCCGATCTCGCAGATTTAGAGATAAGTTCTCTCTCTAAAACTCTCTCAAACAGTCACCAAAAAAAAACCGCTTCTCCCATGCCGGCTCATGTTTTAATCTGGGGAAGAACACTATTCACTTGTCCTTTAATGCCCTTTAATCAAATTAAATCAATTAATTTCTTTCAGCTACATTCCTGACTATCTCTACGATCCATTTACTCATTTCTACTCATACCACTATGGTACATGAGCATGTTATGTGACTCGTCAGATCGGTAAATCGCTTATCTAAGACCAACGCGATGCCTCGTAAACGTACAACTCCGACTGCCTCGAATATTACTTAAATTTTACGTACTAACTAGATTTTTCGAGATGATTCCAACGGTGAAACTAAGCCACATCCGAGATCTAGAGAATAAATGGCGGATTTTAACTAAATTTTGTAATTTTGTAACCAAATATGATTTGCCCTTTCCGTAAATTGAAATTTCGTCTTACATTCTCCCTCTCTTAAAAGGAATTTCGTCCGAAATTTAGACAATCACATCACTAACACGCATATGCAACATGCACTCTACCATGTATGTAACAAAATGGTCAATCTTAAACGACTAAACCACGACCTTCATCCCTAAAGGTATGGATAGGTCTTACATCGTGTCATCGCTCAAGCCCCACGCGACCTCCACTCTATAGTGCCGCGAGCAAGGATCACTAGCCTCACCGCCTCGCCGCAAACCCGATCACGGCACAACACCCGACACCTGGCCCCTCCTCGGGAAAACCCATCCATACACCCCACCGTCCCCAACCACCACATGACTGGATCTCGAGTATACTTCCGAGCATAAAGACGTGACATACCGTGGACACCCGACATGCCGGGCTGTAACGCCAACCCACACGGTGCCTACCTCTCTAGTATCTCGGGAAGGTCCAATGAACCCTACGATACTTTCCCACGTCACGAACCTCGACTACTCCTCTCTTAGGCATCATCTTCGCGAAGACGAATCCCAACTCGAACTCAGGGTCGACGCGCACATCCGTATAGCTCGGGGCTTTCTGGGCCTGTTTTGAGAAGACGTCAGATTAAGCCTACATTCTCGCAGGGCTCCCATCGTATCAAGACCACACGAGCTCTCCTCCACCCTGGTCCAACATAATCGGTGAATTCACTACCCGTACCATGCCTCATATGGGTTATTTGCAAACTCGCCCCGATAATCCATTGTTGTAGGTGAATTCACTGGCGCACTGTTCCTCCCAAATACACTTATGATCCGTGGACGATGTCGCAAATATGTCCTCTAACACTGTATACAATCCACAACACATAACCCTTGGCCACAACCCTTGTCGTGCAAACGCCGACCTTCCGGGCGGTCACAATCACTGATAATCCAATGGATCGTCAATCTAGTCCATGTCATGAATGACCTCCATTTACCGAGCCCTTGCCAGCTCAACAACACCCCATGCAATTTCCAAAGGGGTATCCAAACCTCGAGTCACCCCCGACTCCGAATACTCAACTCTAAGTCCCGCGTGATAAATCCATATCCGTGTTTTCATCTCGAGTCTTTTCCCGACTTAACACTCAACTCTAAGTCTCGCGATAACCATGTCCGTTTTCATCGCTGGCAACATAACTCTTCTTCGGTTTACACTTCGAGCCTCTTACATTTACAGAAATTTCGATATTCCACCACCAGACCCACACGTAAATTTTCGACTAACTCCACGGGTCTCTTACACCCACACGTAAATTTCGGATTTCTCCACAAAGTCTCTACACCCACACGTAAATTTCCTCGATAACTCCACCTTGGCTTTTACACCCACACAGTAGTTCCCCAGACCCTCCCCTGCCCTTACACCTACGTAAATGACCCGATCTCTCTCCAGTCTCTTACACCCACACAGATCTTTCGATACTAACAAGGGTCTCTTCACTTAACCTGTGCTTCTCACCTTGGGGATTAACGACCCTTCAGGCTTTTCTTGCTCAACACACTTTAATTACTCTTCATTTCCCCGATTCGACCATATGAGTCTCCTGACGTAGTCCCAAAGACAAACTCAATCCACACTCACTAAGAGTGGTGAATGACCGACCGTGCACCCATACCCGACCGGACGCGATGTTACCAGCACATTTAACGCAATAATGCTTACATCGGTGACACCTAATCCTGAGGTCCATGAGCGTAATCTGAGATCTCTACCTATAATCTCGACCTATCAGATCAACTCTCACCCTACATCCTAGGAAAGAACATCTATCCTGGCTTCTCTAAAGGCCTTAACCTCTAAGCCCAAATCCAAGGTCGTGTCGAGTATGATAACCCTGCTAAGGTCTCAATTACTGACAACCCGATGGCTGTCAACTCATCCATGTCAAGCCTGACAATCAATAACCAATAGGTCTTCCACCCTAAGGTCCACTACGCTTCCGCTGCGCAACTCTGATATGTCCCTGACTTCGACCCACACTCTGGCCCCTCTGGCCTATCTGTGCTGTTGGAAGAGCTTGTATAGCACCCCTAAACTGAAATTGGTTCCTCTAACCTATACTAGGGTGTGGAGGTTTAAAACCGATACCATGTTCTACAGCCTAATTGGGACCGTGGTTGTCCCAGTCCTCGATCCTCGTTCAGGCAATCCCTAGACCGTGGCCGGCCCCAAAGTCCTGATCCCCGCTCGGGGCAATCCTGCCTCACCCGCAAACCTCCGGCCCTGGTCCTGAAACTCTTGTGAAGCAGAAGTCTTCTGCCTCTTCCTCGAACTAGAAGAAGGCTGATCCTCCCTCTTGCTACCAACACCCGCATCCCGAGTGCTCCGAGTATCCTCGATCTGCATAAACCAATGGTCTGCCACCATCGGGTCTCCTCCTCCTATGAATGTCGGAGGATGATGCGCTCTAAACCTCTGGGGGGCTACTAGACCTCCCCGACCACCGCATGTTAGCTCAGGCATACAGCTCAAGAACACCTGCAAATTTCAAGAAAGGCTCACATCAAATACATCGGCTACGGGTCAAAATGCTCCGGTGCTCCTAATAGCACCTCTCGACGCCCACGCCTCGACCGACTAGCCATCTATACAGCTCAATGGCAAGTTAAATTCAATACAAGATCTCTAAGGCATAAATTGCTCGAGACACTAATCATACACATAAATCAAGCAGAGCATTTGTCCAGTATTTGATGTGTAATGCAAGGCAATCAATTTGCATTTAAAATATTGTTTTCAATAAATTTACTTTAAAATTTCAATTTTTTGAAAATTTTATTTTTCAATTTGTCTATTTTATTTGATTTGATTTTTTTTCAAAAATACTTATTTTATTCTCATTTTCTTCAATTTTACAACTTGTAAAACCTTAGAAATTATTTTCTACTCTCATAACCGAATAAATTTATGAAATTTATTTTCTTCACTTTATCATTTTCTTTCATTTATTTGTTATTGAGACACACAAAAATAATTTAGCTTATCCATATTTTTTTCATTCTCCAATGATACACCTAAATAAATTTATTAAATTTATTTTATCCTAGTTTTCATCGCTTACACACCTAGAAAACGAAACCAAATTTTTTTCTCCTCATTTTTTTCGTTCTCCACAAGAACCTCTTTGCTAATTTACATGCAGTAACTTTAATACTACATCCACAATAACTCAAACTTTTATGAGTTCAACTATAAAATCATTAAAATTTTATTTCCTTTTCCCAAATAAATTTATTATAATTTATTTCATTTATTTTCCTTTCCAGCTTTTACCACTGTAAACCTCAAAGTGTTCTAACACCTTAAAATTTTATTAAAAATTCTATTTTGTCATCCATCAAAACCAAATAAATTGATTACAATTTATTTCATTTCCGCCTTACACAATCGTGAACTCCTAAGATTTGTTTTCCAACATAATAAGTGCGTTAATTAATGGCACCCAAACATCAGTAACATATCACACATACAACATGTCATACACACCAACCATACATACAACCATTCATCAATCCACATGATCACACACAAAACACACGCCGTGTCCTAGCTTTGTTCCGTGCCTTCCTAGGTAATCTTATACCTTAAGCTTCACATCGAACCACACCAGTGGCGATGTTCTTATCTCTTATGTAATTATGGTCTTAGCACAAGCCCTCACTTATGGATGCCACTAAACCCGAGCCCCCTAGGTAATGTGATACCCAGGTTCCGATACCTGCTTCGCGACACCCATTTCCGGCGGTCCGCTGACTAATTCCGTCAACTCATGGAAGACTTGAATGCTCTGGTGACCCGACATTTTCACGTAAAATCTGCGTAGTCTCCTTTGTACTGGGAGCTCTATCAAATACAAAACTTTGTCTAAACCTCGCATATCCCGTCCCAAACAAAGCATATAGTCCAATATATATCCAATACTGCCACTTGGGCCCATAAACAATAACACTACCATGTATACCAACCATGAATCCAACTATATATCCTGAGGCCACAAGAGTTACAATATTTTCACTCTTAAACAATACATATATTAAACTTAAAGAGCTCTAATACATGTAAACCACCAAAGCCACATTCGGGGCTTTCTTCTAGAACTCAAATTTCTAGATCGAGCCGTCCCTCGCACGCTCCCGTAATTGCAAAAAGGGGGTCCCACTTACTCGGGTGAGCTAATGCCCGTTAGGCAAGTAATGTTCCAATTTAAACACACATTCGGCTAAATGTACGATCCTACTTTGAATGTCTATACAATAACTCAGATCCCGAGTCCTTCATCAATTTCACACTCGCCTGGTTCTCAGATGAGAATTATTGTTTTGTTAGTCTGTGGACAACCCTCCGATGAGTATATATATCGAATCGGGTCGTCCACGATTTGATATATTATTTGTTTCCAGGATCTACCCTCCGATGAATATCAATTTGGCCGTCCGACGATTGATATTTTTAATTTGACTACCCTCCGATAATTACTATTTTTAGACATCCCTCCAGCCTTTTCTCTAGACTCGTCTCACGACTAACTCCTATACCCTAAGATGTTCTGGGAAGGTATATGGAATGATGTATGCTATTTCCAATGGCGTTTATCTACATGCAAATATGTAAACATGCACATATTCACATAATATCCAATCACACAATCATGTCATGTAATTATCATTTCAAACATCAAAATTAGCTCACTGCTAATGATCAAACACGAGCAATTTAATTTTAAATCACTTCTACTTCAAACACATATTTTCACAAAATTATATTTTGAGAATACTTATTTTGGGAATAGTGAAACCCTCGCTTACTATTCCCGAAAAAATATTAAAACCCTGGCTCAGTGGAACTCCGTTTCACGGCCATTCCCAGCCTTTTCATCTCAAGCATAGAATTTTAATGCACAATTCAAACATTTCACACAAGTGAAATTTCACGAAATTCTGGATCACACGGATGATAGAAAATCAGACGCTCAATCTCGGGTGTCCGTTGACTACCCACAACCCGCTGAAATCTAAGGTTCTATGTCATGAGACCCGTACACGTGCAAAATTGACCACTTGGGCCTACACATCTCACTCATAAATTGTATATTTTATACAAAATGATTTTATTACAATTGTCTTTAATTACAATTTATACAAAATATGGGTCTCTAGCCCAAAATTTCACAAAAACAGAAAAATACAAGATAAGGCCGATTTGGCCATTCTTCGCCTCTAAAGCTCCGGATGCGTCCTCCATCCCCAAGGCCTTCTGCACCTAAAAATGTCCCACGACTGGTGAGCAGCTCAGCAGAGGAATTTTCCTACTCGTTACTTCCCACCTAAGCGCAATGCAATGGCAATACAAACATCCAACACATGCTAATATATCACTCATGCATATTAACAAAATTAATTCCATACATCATGTTATTCGCCTTAGAAACAATAACATAAACTTAGCTCATTACTGGCTAAGGCACAACCCACGGTCATTCTTTAGCCCACACTCACAATCAACATGTTATTCACCCATGGCAACAACACACATCACAAAAATCACACAACAAATCGTGGACTGGTCCAAACCACACCAAGGATTTATCTAATTCTGGCCCAAATCTTTGGAACCGAAATCACGCGCCCAGCCTCAACAAATCCTCCCACCCATTACAAGACCCTTACAAAGTAAAACAAAGAGGGAGAAAACCCCTACCTTCCCGAGTCATCGAAACTCCCAAATCCGGTACTCACTGACGTAGCCCCTCGACGCTTTAACCAACTCTGCCTCTCGCGTCTAGTTTCAGCCAATGGTCCGATCGTCAGAGATCTTAGAGAGAAGCCGACTTTCTCTCTCTCTAAAACCGTTAACAAAGCCTTCTCGCATCTAATTTCTTTCCCCCCACGTTTTCTCTCGCCTTTTTTCCTTTTGTTTTATTCCCTTCTTTCGCTTTTTTCTTTCTTTTCCTTTTCTTTTTCTCATTTCTTCTCATTTTCTCCTCTTCCTTTTTCTTCACTTTCCTCCCTTTTGAGCACTCAACGGATACAAAGGAGGAAGCTTCCTCCTCCTTCCCAAGACAATTGCAGCGGCCTCTCCTTCCACTCCTTGTTCCTTATTTCCATATTTCCTTTAAGACATCATTAACCACACGCCAACGCGAATCTACTGGATGCCTTTTCCACACAATGGCTCATCAGGAGCCATGATTTTGCGGACCATACAGCCGCTGTCAATACTCTCTTACGCGCTACATACATCTCCTCACCTCTCGCCATGTGTCACGACACCCCACGCTCGAAAAACGTGAAATCCCGACTCCACCCTAATCCAACGAATTCGGACACATTAAATTCATGGTATCGCATTTCAACCTGGTGTTCTGTTTATTATCCGAGATCTAAAATTTCGATTTTGACCAAATTACCATTTTACCTCCTCCTTGGGTGGAACTGATTTTCCTGGTCTCACAAAATCCCAAAAATAACAATTCGGTCCCAAGCCTGTACGATCATACGTCCCTCACGGCCTCATTCAACTCAAACATTCAAAGTACTTAAATGGGAATAAAACCCGAGTAGGAGAAACCCCTACCTCAAGGAGTTTGAGGAAACTCCCCTAAACTGCACTCCACGCAGTTCCCTCTCCGCGCAGTGTGTAAGCCAGCTTTCCTTCGCCTCAAAGATCGCCGACGATCGATCGCGCGTATTTCTAGAGATAAGCTCTCTCTCTCTCTAAAACTCTCTCAAAACACAGCTCACTGTAAAAAAAACTACTCTCCCACGTTTTGGCTCATGTTTTAATTGGGGAAGAACACTATTCACTTGTCCTTTAATGCCCTTTAATCAAACACCACCACTTCTTTCTCCAGTCTTGACATTCGGCACTATCTCGGCCGTCCATTTCCATCATTTCTCTACTCATACCACTTATGGTACATGAGTACTCGTTATATGTGACTTTCATCACATCGGAAAATCATTTTACTTGACCCGAAACGCTATGGGCTCGAAAATGTGCCAACTCCGACTATCTCGAATGTTAATAAATTTTACGTGCCAACTAGGATTTTTCGAGATGACCTAATCCAGAAACTGCTTCGTCATCCGAGATCTAGAGAATAAATTACTGATTTTTAACCCAAATTAACAATTTTGTAATCGAAATTACGATTTTGCCCTTTTTCCAGAAATTGAAATTTCTCGGGTCTTACAAGTGTGCAAGTAATGCATTTAAAAAAAAATTACATGAGTTGTCAATGTAATTGTATTTATTTTCCTAAAAAAATAAATCATTCTTTTTTAAGAGATAATGTAAATATATGAAATAAAGAATGATATTTTTGTCCAAAATAAATTATTTTTCAAGAAAAAACATAAGAGGCTAGATTAACAAATTTAGAGTCTTTGATGTTTTTTAACCAAATATTTTTTTTCCTCTATATATGTATTTTCTTACTGTGATTATAAACATATTTAAAAAGAAAACCACGATAATCTTCAATAGACTGGTGTCCCATCTGATGAACATTACTGGGCTGTTGGGCCATCTGATGAACATTGGGCTGGTGGCCCATTTGAATGATGGGCTGTTGATTTTGGAGAGCCTAGTGATGATGACTGTCCATTGACTGGTCGTATTGGTAATTACCCTCCCTCTCTTCCGCAGAATCCATTATAGCATCACCATATGTGAAATCATCATTGACTTCTAATAGTATAAACCTAACCGGGAGTCTTAGGCTTGATAGAAAGTATGAGATTTTTCCTTTGAAGTTTGAAAAAGCCTAAGGCGCTATTTGTTTTTAGACTTTTTGCTAAAAGATAAATAGTTTTCAAAGATTCAAATTGCTTGTTTTTTAAAATTTTTACGATTTATTATTGAAATTTTTAAAAAAAGTTATGAATAGAAAAAGTGAAAATATTTGGCTTTTTCTAATTATAATAAGTCATTTGCCACCAAAAGAATAAAAACTCCATCATTGCCTATCAAGGAGAAGGGCTAAAACAATTCACTATTAGGGATGACAATGGAGAGTTCGGGATGGGGCAGCCCCATCCCGATCCTGGCCCATTTATTTTTTTCAATTTTCAAACTTGTCCCATTTAAAAAATTAAACGAGTTGACGGATGAGAAATTACAACCGCCTCGCTTAGATTTTGATTTTTTTATTTGTTTTTTTATTATATTAACATTAATATAATTCATAAAAAATAAAAATATTACGAATTTTTATAAATTATTTATTAAAAACTTTATAATAATTATTATTATTTATATTAAAATATAAAATAAAATAATAATAAAATATTTTTAAAATATAATCGGGGTGGGAATAATAATTCGAACCCGATCGAACCCGTCTTGGGTTAGAGAAAATAAACTCAAACCTGTTAAAAACTCGATTATAATTAAACCAAACCCGTCCCATTGCTATGTGGCGAAGTGGAACCCAAAATAACCTGGTCCCATTGCCATCCCTACTACTACTCAATGTTAAAACTTAATATTTAATGCTATTAAATACTATTCATCATTAAACTCAAAAAAAAATTTATTAAGTATTAAGTAAAAAACAAACCTCACCTTAGCCTTTTATTTTTCAAATTGTTGCTCGTTTTGTTAAGAGTGAGCGTGCCAAAAAATCCGCCGGTAGTCGTGATATTTTTGGTATTTTTCGTTTGATCAGAATGGATTATAAATCCGTAACCAAATTCAAAGATTAGAAGGAGCGTAATAATTATGCAAGTAATATAATACCATTTGTCGCTCATTGCAAAAAAAAAAAGTATATTTCTTATTTCTTCTAAGCTTGGAGGTTTGGAAAACCATAATGACATAAGCTCTGATTTCTCTGTTTTCATTTTTATGCTTCTTCTGGCATTAAATTTTAACATGAGAATCTTTTGAATTGATGGTTAATTAGGGATGTGTGACGCCCAAAATCCCGGGGGTCCGTTGACAACACATCAACCCGCGGAAGATTCGTGGATGTTGGGTAACCCAACACCACACCACGAGTCCTTTCCTGGGACCTGTGATTTAATGAAAATCGCGTAGCCTCCTTTGTACGGGAGCTCTACCCAAAATGCAACCTGTGCAATCACATGGCAACTTGTCCCAATATTATACAACGACCACACCGGGTCCACATAAGAGTAAAAATGGCCACATATGGCCCATTTATCCATACTAAAACATATAATAAGCACATGACCATAGGACCATAGTCCATAAGAGTTTAAATATACACCACTCTTATACAAAACATATATCAAAATTAAGAATTCTAATACATGTTTTGCAAAATATAAATCAAAGCCACGATCCGGTTTTCTTCTCATTATCGGCCTCTAGTGAGCGCCATCTCCTTACACATCTCCTGTACCTGAAAGGGAGGTCTCACGACTAGGTGAGCAATGCCTAGTAGAGTGAAATCCTACAAAGGCTACTCCCCACCTAAGTGCATATGCAATGGTCATGCCACAAGCACATTCCAATCACGATTATGTCAATCCTAGAATGGAATCTATATGACATGAATGAGATGCTACTCCTCATGATCCCTGTACCAAGTCCTCACCGACTTCTCAACATGCAATATGCCATGTATGAAAACTCACAAAACAAAGATATTTGTTTTATCGGTGGACAACCCGAATAACCCCAGTGATACCACAACAATTATGGACAACCCTCCGACATATATTATTGGACATACTCTGGTAATAATTATGTGGATAACCCTCCGATATATTGTAGTGGACATACTCCGATAATAATTATGTGGACATACTCCAATAAAACCGCTTTGTTCAAAAGCCATGTTAAGCAACCTTCGATCATTTATGCGACCTTTTAGGACTTTGTCCCTAGACCGAAACTAACATCAACACTAAACACAATGCCGATTTTCCCATGCACTCACACCCATTTCATGCGATGTACTTGCACACCAATGCAATGCAATTGTGCCATTGCACTCTAAGTCATGCCCAATGTATAAAAACCTCTACATGGACACCCTATACCATACACTACACCATGTACCATGGACACTCATGTCTACTGCACACAAAAGTCCATACATTCATTAAACGTTGATATACATGCAATCCTATTAACATTTATCACATTCATGTCAACACATCAAACAAGCATGCATCAACATCATTCCAACTACTACTTAGACAAGTAATGTCATACTCAAATCTCCTAGGCTACATCATGGCAATACTAATTCTCATAAACTAGCCTACAAATATCATGTACACAAGACACAACTCCCCTCACATCTACACAACCAAATACCAAGATACTCATGTAACAATCAATTTTTCAACAAGGATGTGAGCAACCAATTGCCATTGAAAAGCATGTGGTCACTCTAAACCCAAGATCTTTCCATAGAGTAAAGAACACACGAATCGAGTTCGGATTTGTAAAGTTATGCCCCATCCGAGCCGAGGCAAAACAAACATGAAAATACCGAACATGTCCTATGCTATAGAGTGGCAGCAGCTTGCCTGTTGCACGCTATAGCGTGCTACAAGTATAGCGTGCTACAGGTTCCCCAATGTTCCCCTTTGTGCTATTTTTCACCCAATTTCATCCCGAAAGTGCCCCATTCACCCGGCTATCAACCCGTCCCAATATGGAAGGCTAATTAGGCCATAAATGTGGCCCAAAACTCATCTCAAACACATTTTCAAGGCATACCACAAATTTATGAAAAACCATGATTAAACACATAACCTTTCTCGAACACAATGAAGCCGGGACCATAACTTGAGTTATAGAGGTCTGATTTGGGTTATTCAAAAACCTAACTTCAAGTTCTCATATAGAGCTACAATTTCTTTGAAGGATACTAGCAGAAATCCTCATTTTTCCCAATCGAAATCATCCAAAACCTAAACAAGAGGATGTTCGCCAAATAGAAGCAATTCCAGAAACGAATCGTAACTCTGTTATAGGGGTACGATTTAGGTGATTCAAAAAGCTAACATCAAGTTCATATGGGGCTACTTTGAAAGATACTACCCCAACCATTTTATCTAATTGAAGATCAGCCGTAAAACTGGACAAAGATAAGTTGTCCCAAAACAGGCACTCTTCCCACAACCCCAAAAATGTCCCTGCATAATGCAATGCGAATGCGCCGTTGCATTTCTATATCATGTCACACACTTATAATTTCCATACATCGTTCATTCAAAGTCAATATAATTGCACACATACATGAACATTCCACAAAATCGCACAATAAGTGCTCTATACACTATCAGAAACATGCAATGGGGCCCTAAACCTTGCCCAAACTAGCCACAACCAATCTGAAAACAGCCACTACGCGCAAATGTACTAGGAAACAACGACAAGATACCCAAAGTTAGTCTACACACCACCGTGAAATCACCCAAAAATGGCCTACAAATCAACTAAACACCTCTTTGAACTCGAGCATTTAATCACCTCAACCGATCCTAAACATTCCCCCAAAATGCAGAATAAAGCCAAATGTCCCCTTAAACCAAATTTTACTACTGGGGTCGAACCACATGTACCATCGAATGACTCTTAAGCAAGAATAACTAAGTAGGAGAAAATCCCTACCCTTTCGAGCGAAGATAAACTTTACGCCCAAGAATTCACAGACCCACGGCCTTCCTAAATTCCTCGCCCAAATCTTCGGGACGAAAATTCGATTTCGTGTCCACACTCCAAGTGCCCCCGACGAGTAATCCGACTTAAGTCTCGTCTGACTAAATCTAGAGCCACTCGATCGGTCAGAACTTAGAGAGAAGTAGAACTTCACTAGCTTTTCTTCTCCAAACCCGAAATCTTCTGGTGAAACCGGAAGTTGCCTGTGACTCGCTTAGCCTCGCTGAGTAAATGAACTTTAAATCTGCCTCGACCTGACCTCGACCACCCGATCTTCGTAGATCGTAGAGAGAAGGAGGAAGTTTTCTCTCCCCTCTCACTCTCTCACGCCCACCGTCAGAATCGCTTCAAAAAATGGGGGAGAAAAACTGATTTTCTTCTTCCTTTTAAATTTAAGTCGACATGGGGCTCCACTCATGCGCCACGCGCCTACTACCTCTTCCGTGTCTGCTTTTCATCCCGAAACCATTTATTTTCATCTCATTTCAATTTATTTTAAATGAATCCTTAACTCGTCATTTCTAACTCTCGAGATTTTTAAGAAAATCTCGTTCCTGGGGTTACTAGATACCTAACTTCAAAAATTCATAAAGAATTCCCACTACCTAGGAATTCAGCTAAACTTTTCTAAGTTACTATTTTTGCAGATTACTCAACGACGCAAATTATTTCGTCATCTAAGCTCTAGGGAATTTTCTAGGCTTCCCTGAGCCATTTTAGTAATTTATTATTTAATTTTATACTTTTAGAAAATTTTAAATTTTTCGGGGTTCTATAGGATGCTGGTCTTCAATGCCTATTTGTTTATAGTATTTCATAGGGGTAAAATGTAATATGGCATGCTATTCATTTATATCTATTTTCATAAAGAACCAAATGGAGGAGGCGAAAACGCTTATTTGATCTCTTGGGACAACACGGCATCCTTGAGTCCCAAAGATCAAAATGACATAGAGAAGCTCTATTTTTTTCAGTCACAAAGATAAAAACGATGTCTGTTTTGGTCTCTTTGGGATCAACACGACGCATAAGCCTTTGATATATTTTTAAAGAAACTCCCATCAAAATGTTGTAGAGAAGCCCTAAATTTTCTTTCAATCATTTGATCTCTTTAGGACAAACACGGCATCCAAGTCTGACATAATTTTTTGAAAGAAACTTCCATCAAAATGTTGCATAGAAGTCCTAATTTTTTTTTTTTTTGTAAATCACCATATAAAAGTATGAAGTGTTTTACATTTTTTACTTCCAAATTTACCCTTATTTCACCTTTTAAATTTCAAAAGTATCATTGAAATAGAAGCTTCAATCTTGACTTTATTTCATCTATCGTTTTTCTACCATTGGAAATAATCACAATTATCTTAAATGAAAATGGCATATCTAAAATGAAAATGACATCTTACATGAAAATGAAAGCTTTCATTTTGACTTTATTTCATCAATCCATTCTCTACCATTCGAAATTTTATTTCATCAACAATTTCTTTAGAGATCCAATATAGGGTTCATCTCCCTCTTTCCCTCTTCTTGTAAATCTTGATGGAGAACCCTTGAACATGGTAAAGAAATGAGAATTTTCGAACCCTTCATATCAATTGGATACATCGCAAGTATAGGAACTATAGTTTTGTTCTCTATTCATAATTAGCATTAAAACTTTCTTCACTGTTAGTGTCAGCAAAAAGCTTGGCAAATTTATGAGGTATTATCTCTATCTCATATATAATTTTAAACTATTTTCATGATGTTATGTTAGACGTCTCATGTTAATCGTCTTTTGGTTGACGGGAAAGTGAGAAAGTTGCATAATGGAAATAAAATTTCAAGTTTAATTTTTAATTAGGCATATTATCTGTGTGGTAGGATTTGGATATTAGAAAGTGTCATGATTTTTTTCATAGAGTTATGTAGTTTTGATATTTTTTTTAATGGTATTAATATATTAAACAAAACTTTTTTAAAATGGCATTTAACAGAATTTGAAAAAAAAAAACTTTTGCAAGGAGGTACTAACGGATATTTAAAACAAAATTTATAGGGTGCCATTATTTTTGTCATTTTTTTCTTTTATTCTTCTTCTCTATTAAAAACTTTAATCCAATTTAATCAAACATTTCCACTTTAATTTAATATAGAATTAAATTGTTTGTTTATAAGATTTTAATATATACGTTAAATATTTTTCATATAGAAAAATTGAAATTTTCAATCCTACATAAATCATCAACCATTTAATTAACAAAAATAATTTATATATTTATCTTTTATTCCATAAATACTCTCTTATAATTTATTTATTATAATTCACATAATTTACTATACCAAAATACACCTTCTTTGGTCTCATAACTATAAATTAGTTGCATAAATATGCAAATTCCCCGACAGCATTTTTCGCTTTCTTATGTTTTCATCTTTGAAACAATGTACAACCATCACAATTCACCGATTTATTGTAATTCATTTACTTTTGTAACTTATACTTTATTTTTAATTTTCGATTCTTATATATATATATATATATATATTTCACTATTCTTTTCTTTTTCGCTGCGTATGTAAAGAGACTACTCCTGTGAGTGGGCTCTACATCGATTAAGGTGAGATGGAGTCTCCGACAAAGACATCAACACCCAAACCATGACAAAACCTCATCAAATAAATTTTATCTCCGATAAAGATGTCATCAGCTAAAATTTGATGATTGTACCAACTACAATGATTTGCAGATGAGTGAGCATTAAATGAGAGCATGATAAGCACTATAATTAGTTTGTTTACTCCTAGTACAATTACAATCATTAGTAATTTTTCTTTTTCTTTCTCCATTTTTCCTTTATTTTGGAAGCAAATTGGCACCTTTGATTCTGCCTCTTTTATTTCTTCTCTCTATATATATATGAAAAAATGTTTCACATATTATTTGTTGAACATCTATATGTTTTATAGATTAATTTCGATTTTTGTATTTGTAATCATATTTGGCATAGAACATATTTCAATGGCAATATTTTTATTTTCATAAATATATATGAAAATAATATGTGGTGGACATTCAAAATGGGTCTATTAAGAAAATCCGAAATATGATTTATTCCCTTTAATTTTGTTTTTAATTTACTAATTGCATGATTTATTAGTATCTGTAATTAATTGATTGATTGTCATAATTTTCACAATTTCCTTAGTAATAAAAACCCGGTTTTAGGGGCTTAGAGGGGTGCTATGGCTCATTACCGTACCTCCTCAATAGGTAACATAACCTTCGAATTTGATTAGAACATTCAACGTTTAATGGAAGAAGAGACAGTTTACTATATTATATTAAAAATGATTTGTTTTCAAAAAAAAAAAATCGGAAATGTTTTAAAAAAATAATTGTAAAAACATATTTTTTAAACATACAACCCACCTTTAGGTGGTGGACCAATAGAATGCAATGTGAGCCTCGCCTCGGTTCCACATGCTTCTCTATTTCTCCCACAAAAGTCTCCATTTAATTTTATGTAATGTCAAAATTTGAGAAATTAATAATAATTTTTTTTAAATTGTTCACACGAATTTCAAGACATAAATTAAGAAAATAGTCGATAAATCAAGTTTTTTACTTAAAGTAATTTAATAACTTAATTCATATGAATCTCAAAATTTTAAAGTATAAATAAAAAAATAAATTATTTTAATTTAATATTTAAAATTATTTTATTTAAGTTATAATATTAAAATATTTTAATAAATATATTTAATTGTCTAATAAAAATATTCTCGTAAGTGATTAAGCGATTTAATGTATTTTGAAAGTTAGTTAAAAGGAAAAGACAACGCATTTATAATTTGTTGATGGCATATTTTAATTTTTTGGGGAATAAAACAAAATAAATAAATAAAATAAAATAAAATAAGAGAAAATGAAACAGGGAAAGAAACGGATAAGACGAGATGTAACGATCAAATTATTTACTTAATTTTATTTGTATGATAATTGTTGAGAACTTTTGGCTTATTCATAGGATGACACATAGGTTCATAGGGTGCCTTTGTTTATATGGGGCATTCTTTTAAAGAGTAGGGTTCATAGGGGGCATTCTAGGGTTCATAAAGAGGTTATAAAAAATAGAGGTTAGAGTTTTTTTTTTTTTTTTTTGGAAGGAAGGGAGGAGGAAGCTTGGAGGAAGAAGTTTTGGGGAGAAAGCTTCATAGGATTAATCAAACACTCCTATAGCCGCCAACTATAAGTCAAGCCTCAAGTCTTCGCGACCGCTCTAACTAAACTCTAATTTCATTTCATTTATTTGTTTTTTTTTTTATTCTTTTCAAGATATTCTATTTTCTCTCTCTCTCTTACTTCTTTCTTTATTAAAAAGGAAATAATTTTATTGACATCCATAAAAACACAAATACAAATTGTTCAAAACACAATATTAGGTTAATTACATAATAAATAGGTTCAAATACTATAAATTTGATAATACTATAATGATTAGAATATATATGACTCTTATTATACAACATATTGACAATCATAATTTGATTTGTTATCCCTGTCTGATCGAATATGTTTTGCCTATGTAAATCATCTGTATACAAATAAAACGTCGTAATAAGATGATGGAAAACAAAAAGTCATAACAAGACGGTGACAAAAAAACAAACACCGCATCAAAACGACAACAAAATCACGAAAATAAAATAAAACTCATATCCATGTATAAAAACCACTTTATTAAGAAATAAATTGATAGAAATAGGTGTATGATGATAATTAGGGGTTAAGAATGAAAAAAAAATCAATCATTTTTGGCTTAAGAAAGATAAGTGGTTTAAAGAGAAAGTTGAAAAAAAAATGAAACAAGGTCTTAGGTCTTAGTTATTTGCTATACTTTATTATAAAGTCCTTGCTTTCCACATGGCAAAGCTGATTACTTTATGGCATGCTGCACCTCCAACACACTGAATCCCATTAGAGGTTTTTGTTTAATATCCAATACGACGTCGTTCGTTCTCAAGCTACCCATCCCACGTCAAGTCTTATTACAAATACTCTCTTTCTTTTGATATGAACCGTTCATTGTTTGATTTTTAACCAGGAATTGGACATCGTAAATGTAACGCCCCGTCCCGAGAGGATGTACAGTACATGTAACTGTTGGGGCACATATAAGCACTAAGTGTCACATTGTAATAATTTTGAGATGAAATTAGGAAATTATAAAATTAGTAAACACAGAATGTGATGCTAAAAGAAAGGGTAAAATTGTAATTTCCATAAAGGATATGAAAATCATAAAATAAGTAGATATGGGCCATAATAAAAAAATTCCAAGAGTTGATGTGCAATTTTTGAGAGATTAAGGACTTAATAATAATTAAGTCAAAAATGGGATTATAAAAGGAGACATGAGACAAACCAAAGTCTCATTTTTGTCTCACAAAAGCTAGGGCAAACGTAGGAGAGGAGAAGAAGGGAGAAAAGAAGAGGAAGAAGAGGAAGAAGAAGGGAGTAAGGAGAGTTAAGCACTAAACCGTGTTTTTGTCTTAAAATAATGGGTATTTGATTCCTAAGGTTTTGGTTTGAGATTAGGTCCCCTTGTCTAGGTTTTGTGGAAAGATCACAACCTGATTTGTTGAGGTTTTGTGGGTAAAACCCCAATTGGTGTAAAATAAACATGGAATCATCATATTTATATGGGTTTTAGAAGAATTGGTGGACCTTTGGTTGAATTCATAAGATTTTCACCTAGGGTTTTGTTGTATGAGGTTCCAAACCACCAATACAAGTATTATGGAGTTGTTTTGGATGAATTCCATGATGAATTTTGAGGTATGGTTGTAAAAAACAAAGGAGAATGTTGGGGTTTTAAAGGAATTGCTCTCAAAATTTTTGTAAAACCCCTATATTTGTTTTGGCTATATATTAAGTTATAAACATCCAAATCAATTGCTTCCAATTGATAAAGAACCATAAGATATAGGGCTACAAATGTATAGAAGGGACCAAGAGAAAATTGTAGCTCTAAGGCTCCCAAATACGGATTGAAAGGTGAGCTCGTGTAGCTTACTGATTATACTCTATTTTGGGTATTGTTGTAATGTTTTCGCTATAAGTGGAGTTTCACTATCCAAATTGGAGTAATTAAAATTATGGGTAAAATAAACTTAGGAATATTATATGAAGAAGTGCATGCAAATTGTAATCCCAAAGTGCCTGCAAATTTTTCTAAGTGGAGTTATGCATTCCGTCTCGCCAATTTGAGTAATCTAGATATAAAATACAATAACTTGAGGTTTTGGTGATCCAAATTGGGCATTCCAATTGAGAAGAAACCTTAGGAACCATAGCTTCAAATGAGTGAAGAAACAATTTCCAATTTATGGATTTAAGACCCTAGAAATCAAGGATAATAAAGAGGGTGATTCAAAGGAGCTAACCGACGGCATCAAAAACATGTCAGAATCCTGTGTTATGTGGCTGAGGCCTTAGAGGTCGAGTTTTAAATTGAAAATTTAAAGATGTCATCGATACGTAAAGGACGGATCTGAGATTTTCATAATTTTGCACAAAGTTCTAGAGTATTGTTGGAAAAAGGTTTACCAAAATGAGTGGTTTTTTTTGTTAGGGGCTTTTTAGTTGTAATACCCGTAATTTTAATTGATGTGTTTTAAATTGAATTATTAAATTTAATTTTCCTAGGTATATATTTTATTAATCCTAAAGAGTTATTTGGGACATAATATGTTATTTTGACCCTACAAATTATCTAAATAATTATCATTATGCATTATTAATTTTAATATATACATTTTATATTATTGTCAGATTTTAATTAGATAAATGCCCAAATTAAGTGTAATTAGGGACTTAATTGTATGGTTTAAGTTTAAAGGAGGGATTTAGCAATTTAAGTAACTTTACCAAATTACCATCTCACTCCCACCTCTCTCTCTCTCCCCGACACCTCACGGCGCGCCACCCCTACCGGCGCCATTCAGCCGATTCCGGCCACCGATCATGCCGTCTGACACCGGGAAAAGATAGCCCCCATTACCGGCAACCTTCGACCACCCCTGGATTCATCGGAAACCGCCTCATTCAAGTAGGAAACCACTGGAATCCGGGCCCGCCCCTTTCCTCTCTCTTCTAACTGCCTCCCATTTCTCGCTTCCGACCTCCTCAAATTTCAAATAGATTCGTGGAATCGAGCCCCCACCCCCGAAACCCCAGGAACCGCCCACTCCGCCATTGACACCCGCCCCGTCTGACCAGGAACGAGCTTCGCCGGAGCTGGAACTGGCCCTAGATCCGCCTGTGTTCCCGGCGAGCTCCGGTGGTGCCACGTGTACCTGGTTGGGCCTCGGAGCCAAGTGGTCGCGTGTGCCTCTGGAACTCACCTCCGACGACCTTGAGATTTTCCGCCACCGTCAAGCATGCCAAGGACTCCTGAAAGCCAGAATGTGAACGCTCTGCCTCTCGTCTGCGGGTTCCTCGACGATACAATCGCTGCGATTCGAGCTTCGTGAAAGAATCTATACCCTAAACGCGTGAACTCTAATTGTATAATTGTTCGATATTCGTATTTTAACGGTTCGTAAATGTTATTTTAATATTGAAATGCCTTATTTATCGCTTAATTACTGCGGTTCGTGTTTTGAAAGATGTAACTTAAAAATATATACGGTTGGATGTTGTGTTTTATTTTATCCTGTGTAAACAGAACCGCGTTGATTTTTGATTAAACGTATTTTTACTTATATCCGGAGTTATTAATGTGTAAGTATAATTATTTATCCGAAGCTACAAATTGTATCAATTGTGTTTATCGTGATTTGTTGGCCCTTGTGTTGGATTGGGTCGAGCCGGATTTATCCTCGTAGCTGTGGCCTACTGACATTGATAAATTGTGGATATTGGGGAGGTATTTTTATCGTTCCTGGACCCGCTTACGTGGAGTTAAGTCCAGCTTTTGTGTGAGGTTCTACCAATTTCGTAGAACATAAGTACCAAGCATGCTCCACTTAGTCCGCGGAGTTTTCCGTCGAGTCTAGAGTATATTTAAATCTTAATCTTATTTATCGATAACGTCTTTTCCATTCTAGATTGTCCGACAGCTCCGCCAGGACAGCCTGAGGTGCAGGAGCGATTCTGAGATCCGACATATTCAGTGAGTTGATATCATATAGTTTATGACACATCATCTGCATGCATTGCATAGCATTTATGGCATTAGGCTACACCCCATCATCACGACATGATTATTACTATTGGAATTGTATTTACTGTGGTGACTAAATTATTTAGTTGTTATGAAATATATCCTGTATAAGGAGACTATGATGATGGATGGAGCGCAGAAAATATTGTGTGATATTGTCAGGCATTGTATTTGAAATGTTTATAATGGGAACTATAGCAGACATACCACCTAATGGGTTAAGACGACCACAAGTGCGCACCTAGCATTGACTTCGATTAGGTTAAGGTGTTTATGGTTATGGACATGAGTTCCCGGTCAGCCAGCTTTCTGGGATGCCTGAGGTAAGGTCCCCGTCAGCTGCTACTCGGGTCACGGCCATGGATTATGATATGTTAGTTGCTGGAGGTAAGGACCCTGGTTGAGCATTCTCTCGGGGCGCCAGCTATAGGTTATTGGATTAAGTGTCGACTGGAGTTAAGGACCCTGGTCGAGCATTCTCTCGGGGCGCCAGTCTCATTGGATTTGGAAGAGAGCCAGGCTTATAGTATCGAACATGTGGTCTACTAATGTCTCGATTGATGAGGCTCAGGTGTATGACATGATCTATGTCGGGTGCGATACATGATTATGGGAATTTCTTTATTAATATGATTTTCATTACCATGTTTATATTATGAATTACTATAAGTATATAACATTTTAGCTGTAGTCATGGTATAAATTATATGATATTAACTCACTGGTGACCCGACAAATTTCCCAATTTATTTTTCAGTCCTCGCACCCTTTCTTCAGATCCTTGATAACCTCGTCGAATTCTTTTCCTTCACGGCGGCATGTACTATTGCGATATTATCAATCTTTGTCTATTTAATCTAGGTGTCACTGCAAGATTGAATATTAGTATGTTTTGTAATCTCGATAATTCGTTTCATTTTGTGTATGATGACCTGTAATGGGATCGAGACTTTATTTCTCCCTATCATGTTCGCATCCGAGCATATTATATATATGTATGTGGATATATAGTCAGTGGATCGCATGATAGTTTCGTGATGAATATTTCACGTGTCATACGGGTTTCGTGGCCTTAGCGCTCCCATTCCCTTACAAAGGTCGGCCACGCCCCGTGTCGGGTCGTGACAAAGTTTGCACGTAGCCATAGTTCATTTCTATGGCCTAGAGTCTAAGTTTCCAGATCGCTGAATTAGGATCGAAGTCTGGGCCCTCGTCTCTGGTCACCATTGCATCTAGTTTCTCGTCATCCGTTAGGGCCCGTTGTTATCCGATAAGCCTTGTGTTTACTTTCAAGATGAGATCTGAATCGAGGGTGTTAATGCAATTAAGAAATACGATGTCATAGCCGACAAAGAGCCTACCGAGGTCAAAGACAGTTTCTATGATGAGGCCCAGAGGTCCAAGATGAGGTATCCCTTCACCGATCCAACTGGGCTCCCGGGAGGGCGATGAGACCTGGTAGCCCCGCGCCAGCCTGCACAAAATCGGCCGGGATGAGCCAATGTGCCAAGGAGCCATGTTAATATGCCCCAGCACGCTTTAGGGCACGTGATGTCTGCGGTCGCTGTACCACTATGGAGGCATTTTAAGGGTGTATGACCTGGGTGCAGATACCTCTCCAAGAACTTGAGAGCATCAACGCAAATAGGTCGGCATCAGCTTCTCAAATGCGGATCCGTGGATTCGACCCGGCATCATATCTCGTTCCAAAGACACCGTGCTTAATGAGGTTGTATTTGATGGGGTATCCGTGACCCAAATGGATTTTCCGACTGTTGGAGAAGAGGAGCATTTCGATCCGAGCATCCGATAGACTCACCATCGAGATGGCCAGTGCTCTCCCCATTTAGCATCATGCTGGTACAAGGATTACATCGTCAGCTTTCTCGAGGGTATGACATGGCTCACTCAGGAGAGATTTGAAGATAACTACATTTCTTTGCCATGAGGCAAGAGTATCAAGACAAATTTTGAGTACCAAGAGAGATGATATGTTCAGAGCGGAGTACACCCAGTTCATGTATCTTAAGAAATTTGTCTGAAGTTAGTCATAATGAGGTCGCAAGACGAGTAAGGCACTCACCGGCTCGACCACATTTCATATCCTTGGTAGCGGGCCGAGGAAGTGTAGCTTCTCGGAGGTCACCGATTTAGCGAGACAAGATGGAGACCGACCTTCGCCTCATGGTATCTTAAAGTGACGGTGCTAAGAAGAAGCACCCGCACTGCAGGAGCAAACTGAAGCACTGCTCGCAGCAAGCAGACATGGTGGTACTGTGGTACTGGGTGGTACAAAGGCCAGACAGAAAGGGGCTAGGACCAAGGGGTCACAAGAAGGGTGTGACGCAACTAAGGGTTATAGAGGCTTCCGACTGGATGGGCTTGTGCCCAGCAGGCTTATAGTTCTGGGGGGCGAGTTCAAAGTTCTGGGTACAACAAATGGGCTTAGTTCTCGGTATTCGCATGTGCCTACGCAAGATGCATCGTGGCCCTTGTAAGGCGGCTAGTGGAGCTTGTTTTAGGTGTGAGAGTCAGCCATATATGGCCAAATCATGTCCTGATTTCAATGGAAGCAATTTCTTCCTGGGTTCATGGTTAGTGTTGTCTGCCCGCTTCATTGACAACGCTCTTCTCAAGCAGGGCGCATAGCGAGATAGGCTGGATATGGAGTGTGAGCCCGAGAGGCAGACGGTGGTAGGGGCCAGGTCGATTCGAGCTCCTACCAGCCTGACGGGGTCGCCAGAGTTTTTACACTCACCCTCGTGACAGGAGTCAAGGTCACAGACACTATTCGAAATGCTATACTAAGAATATTAGATCCCGGTGCCAATAATACACTCCTTGTGTCTCCTAGTTTTGCATTTAGGCTTGCGGTTCAAATTACAAATTGCATTCTCGAGACTCGTTATCGTCACTACCCTCCGAGTGATGCCTGGGAGGCAGATATTTACTCTGAATGCGGTCCGATTTCCGTAGTAGGCGCAGACCTTCCGGGCGGGACTTTATTTTGTTGGATGTGATGGATTTCGAGGTTATTCTGGGTATGGATTGGTCAAGCCAAAGACCCGCCACCCTGACTCGCCGAGAGAACAAGTGATTTTCTCCGATTCCAGGGGATTCGCAGCCTGGTTTCGTAGGAGCATACCACTCCTTCTAATTTAATTTCAAAATGATTACAAAATAGGGCTGATAAACACACTAGAGGGTGCCAGTATTATCCGTCCTTGTAAGGACACGGCAAGAGACAGAGGTAAAGTTGATGATGTCCTTATCGCCAGAATTTCCGATGTTTTCCAGGAGCTGCTGTGGTCACACCCTATTGTGAGATAGAATTCATCATGTTTGCATCGCACAGCCTTATCTCCCTGCCACCTTATAGGATGGCACCTGCAGAGTTGAAGGAGCTGAAAGAGCAGATACAGGATTTGTTAGACAAAGGTTTTGTCAGGCCTAGTACTTCTCCCCCGGGTGCCTCGTGCTAGTTTGTAAAGAAGAAAGATTAAGTTCATGCCATACACTACGCATAGCCGAACAAGGCGACAATACGAATAAAGATCCGCTCCCGACATGACTTGTCTGACGCCCGGTGCATCATGTTTTTCTAAGATTAATCTACTTGGCCGTATATCACATCCGAGAATAAGACATGCTCATGTTCAAGACAAAGATTCGTGACGAGGTACTCCATTTACTATGAGTTCCTAGTGATGTCTTTTGGACTCACTAATGCACCGGCAAATTTTTATGGATTTGATGAATGTGAGTGTTTCAAACCCTTCCTGATCGCTTGTAATTGTGTTCATTGATGATATCTTAGTATATTCTGAGTGAGGAGGAGCATGTAGAGCATTTAAGGATATATTAGTGTGACTCCCTGAGGGAGCAGCACTATATGCCAAATTCCTCCAAGGGTACCTTTATTGATAGTGTAGCCTTGGGACATGTAGTATCGAGGGAAGGTATTCAAGTGGATCCCAAGAAGATGAGGTGATGGATTGCACTACAACCACTCTGGATCGAGGTGTCCAAGTTTCCCGGGTTTAGCCTGCTATTATCGCCTGCTGCAAGATTTTTCAGGACGCTGCACCCTTGACACGGTTAACCTAGAAGAATGTGAAGTTTCAGCGGGACGTAGGCTTGTGAGGCGTAGTTCGGCCGGCGGATTGTTTGACCTTCGCCTCCAAGAGCACTACCTTCGTACAGGAGGTTATATGTGTTGTAATGGACGCCTGCAGCTCTGGATTGGGTGTGTATTGATGCAAGACGGTAAGGTGATTGCTGCTCTTAGGTACCAAGAGAGACATTTGCTGCACTACCCAACTCATGACTTGGAGATGGCGGCTGATCTTGCATTGGAAGATCCGAGACATTACCTCGTATGGTGAGACGCAGAGATTTTCACCATCAATAAGAGTTTAACATATTTTTCAGTAGAGGGAGCTAAATTTGAGACAGAGAAGATGGTCGAGTTGTTAAGACTACGATTGCAGATCAATATCACCTGTGTAAAGGCTAATGTGGTGGCAGATGTTTGAGTAGGAAATCATCACAAATTTCTCACATTAGGCGCAGAGAAGCGAATAATGACTAAGGAAATAGATGAATTGCATGACTGGGGTTTCTATAGCTAGAGGTGTTGGAGTCCTGGAGCACTTTTTAGCACATTTCGTAGTCAAACTAGCTCATGGACACTACATAACTTCAATGCAGACCATCATTGATGGTACTATATATAATCAAAGCAGGGTCAGCAAGGTGGATTTATAATGGGGAAGATGGCACGTTGAGACAAAATTGATTGTGTGTCCCCGATGTTGGATTTAATTTGAAAAGAGATTATGAAAGAGGCTCATCATACACTACAAGATTCATCCCTAATCACGAAGATACCACGATCTTAAGGGTAACTATCAGGAGGAAATAAATACATGTAAACAGTTCAGATTCCAAGTATTTACTTGCTGGGCAGTGTCAAACTTGAGCATCAAGCCGCCCTGCTGTTGTATACCTAATTCCTCTATCTGCAGTGGAAATGAGAATATTACCATGGACTTTTAGACTGGCTACTCGAACTTCTAAGTAGGTATGGGATTCCATTTGGGCATAACATCGAATGATCTGTCGCACTTACCCGGGTGGAAGACAACTTTTCCGTAGCTGTGCGTTAGTGTATATTGATAGGATTGTTAGTCTTCATGGGATCCCAGTTTCGATTGTGAATCCACAGAGGGCCCCACTACTTCTAGGTTTTGGTTAAACTTCATGAGGAGCTGGTACTCGATTGACTTTAGCATAGCTTTTCACCCTCGGGACGGATGATACCCGAGAGGACTATTCGACATTGGAAGACATGTTAAGGATGCGTAATGGATTTTGGAGGCCAATGGATTGGCATTTACCTTGTGGAGTTCGGCGACAACAATAGTTATCACGCTTATCGCTATGGCGCCACGAGCATTGTACGTAAGTGTAGCGATCGCGCTTGTTTCGGGAAGAAGTTGGTGAAAGGAAATTAGCAGGTCTTGAATTGGTTCAAATCACTTCTGAAAAGATTCCTATCATTCGAGATCGTTGAGGACCGCCAAAGAAATGTAAGAGCTATGCAGATCCCAAGAGGAAACATGTGAGTTTCCGTGTGTGGAGTATGTATTCGAAGGTTTCCAACGCGAGGCGCATGAGATTTGGTAAGAAAGGGTTAGCACCTCGCTACGTGGGACCATTTGAGATCGCGGAGGGTTGGGGATGTAGCTTATCGACTGGAGTTGCCATCTAATTCGGGCCAATGTTCAACCGGCCTTTTCATATATCTAGTGCCGAGGAATGTCCGATCCTTCATGTGCTACAGCCCAAGAAGTAGAGGCCGCGAGGATTTATCGCATGAGGAGCAACCCGCGAACTCATTGTGGATACTGTGTTCACAACCCGATCGAAAGTCATTCCGATGGTCAAGGTCCTATGGCAGAATCATTCGACTGAAGAGTGCACTTGGGAATCCGAGCAAGAGATGCGACGGTCATACCCATACTTGTTCCAGTGATAAGGTATATTTCTATTCCTAAATTCGAGGACGAATTTTCTTATGAGGGAGAATGTAATAATCTGTAATTTTAATTGATGTTTTAAATTGAATTATTAAATTTAATTTTCCTAGGTATATATTTTATTAATCCTAAAGAGTTATTCGGGGATATAATATGTTATTTCGAATCTCTACAAATTATCTAAATAATTATCATTATGCATTAATTTTAATATATACATTTTATATTATTGTCGGGATTTTAATTAGATAAATGCCCAAATTATGTAATTAGGACTTAATTGTATGGTTTAAGCTTAAAGGAGGGATGAAGCAATTCTGGGTAACTTTACCAAATTACCATCTCGCCTCTCCCACCTTCTCTCTCTTTCCCGACACCTCACTCCACGCGCCACCCCCACGGCACATTCAAACGATTCCGCCACTCGATCATGCCGGCTCTGACACCGGAAAAGATAGGCCCCATTACCAAGTGAACCTTCGCACCCACTGGATTCATCAAACCGCCCATTCGCCTCAAACCACCCGAACTACCCGCCCCTTTCTCTCTTCCTCTTCTAACCGCGCTCCCATTTCTCGCGGGCTTCCGACCTCCGCCAATAGACGGTGGAATCGAGCTCCCACCCGGAAAACCCCAGAACCAGCCCACTGGGCCACTGACACCGCCCTCGCCGACCGTGAACGAAGCCGCCGAGTCGGGAACTTCGCCCTAGATCCGCCGTGGTTCCCGGCGAGCCCCGGTGGTGCCACGGTACGGTTGGGCCCTCGGAGCCAAGGGCTTCAAGGCAGGTGCCTTTGAACCCAATTTCCGACGACCTTGGGATTTTCCGGCCACCGTCGGCGGCGGCGACCTGAAGCGCGGCCAAACGAAACGAACGCTCGCCTCCGCCTGGTTCCGACGATAACCGGGCCGTGATTCGAAATACAGAAAGAATCTATACCCTAAAACGCTGTGGAACTCTAATTGTATAATTGTTCGATATTCGTATTTTTAATTGTTCTCAGAATGTTATTTTAATATTGAAAATGCCTTATTTATCGCTTAATTACCTTCGTGTTCGTGCTTTGAAAAGATGTAACTTAAAATATATACGTTCTGGATGTTGTGTTTTATTTTATCCCGTAAATTAGAACCGCTGATTTTTGATTAAACGTGATTTCTTTACTTATATCCCTGAGTTATTAATAAAATATAATTATTTATCCAAAGCTACAAATTGTATCAATTGCGGTTTATCGTGATTTATCGGCCTTTGTGTTTGATTGGTCGGTTTCGTGGATTTATCTCGTAGTTGTGGCCCTACGACATTGATAAATTGTGGATATTAGGAGTGTATTTTTATCAGGTTCTAGACCCGTTTTACAGGGAGTTAAGTCCAGTTTTTAGGGGAGGTTCTACCGAATTTTTGGTAGAACATAAGTACCGTTTCTATGTCAGTTTAGTCTGTGAGTTTTCTGGTCGAGGCTAGAGTATATTTAAATCTTAATCTTATTTATCGATAACGTCTTTTCCATTCTAGATTGTCCGACAGCCCTACTGTGACAAAAATTCGAGGTGCGTGAGCGATTCCGAGATCCGACATATTCGTGAGTTGATATCATATAGTTTATGACACATCATCCGCATGCATTGTATAGCATTTATAATAGGGCTACACCCCATCATCACGACATGATTATTACTATTGAATTGTATTTACTATGGTAATTAAATTATTTAGTTATATGAAATATATCCGCATATGAGACTCATAGATGATGGATGTGAGCGTGTATCATTGGGTGTGATATTGATGTGCATTGTATTTGAAATGTTTGTACTTGGGAACTATAGCGGCGACATACCACCTAATGGGTTACATCAGACTCGTGCGCACCTAAGATTGACCGCATTAGGTTGCTGTGCTTCATGGTTGCGGACATGAGTTCCCGGTTGAGTCGCTTCTCCTGGACGAGGTAAGGTCCCTGGGTCGAGCTGCTACTCTCGCCGCCGGCCATGGATTATGATATGTTAGTCACGGAGGTAAGGACCTGGCCGAGCATTCTCTGTGGCGCCCATAGTTACTGGATTAAGTGTCGACTGGAGTTAAGGACCCTAGTCGAGCATCTCTGTGGGCGCTACCCCATTGGATTTAAAGCAGAGTCATAGGCTTATAGTATTGGAACATGTGGTCCTACTAATGTCTCGATTGATGTGATGTTTGTGTATGACATGACTATGTCGGGTGCGTGATACATGATTATGGGAATTTTTATTAATATGATTTCATTACTATGTTTATATTATGAATTACTATAAGTGTATAACATTTTAGTTGTAGGTGTGGTATAAATTATAAGGATATTAACTTCACTGGCATCGATTAGCCACTTATTTTTCAGGTCCTCGTCGCCCTCCTCTTCGTATCCTGATAACCCACGAATTCTTTCCTTCACTTCCAAGGTTACATGTACTATTATGATATTATCACCTGTCTATTAATCTAGGTGTCAAACAAAGACTTTGGAATATTAGTGTTTGTAATCTTATAATTTCGTCTATTTCATGGTATTTATGACGGTGTACTGGATCAAGACTTTTATTTCTCCCTATTGATGTTTGGGTATCCGAGCATATTATATATATATGGATATATAGTCGCGGATCGTATGATAGTCTGCATGAATATTTCCAATAAGGCTTGCTACTGCTCTGGCCTTATGCCTTCCCATTCCTAAGGCTTCACACGGCCCTCGGTTGGTCGTGACATTATACCTTCAAGGGTAAATTGTTAATTTGGCTTTATATGAATGTTGTGTGACCCTAAAGTGACTATGTAGAAGTATGCTAAGTTTTATGCTATACGCAGTGATTAATAATGCTGCCGTATCTGCTTGAGTGTAATAAAAGCAAAGGAGGGAAAGTAGTGGAGTGCTCAAGTTTCGGGAAACAAAGAGGTGAGTGTTCTAAACCTATTTTTCCAATATTAGTGTATTATATTATAAACTTTTTTACACTGGTATTTAATGGTTTTGATTGTAAACCATGTTTAAAGCAAGCGAATATTTAGCAGCAAGTAAATGGTTTTGTTTTTAACCAGAGGAAAAACAAATAATGGTTTTGATTTATTCAACCATATTTGAAACGAAAGCAAGCAGTTTAGTAAGTGTTATTTTAAATTGTAAAACCATATTTCAAAGAGCATGCAAGCAAGCAAATGGTTTTGAATTATTAAACCATGTTCAAACAAGCAAGCAAGCAAAGAATATTTGTGAAAACAGCTCTAAATCTAAAATCCCTAGTTCTAATGAAACACTTTGTCGTATAGATCTGCGACGTAGATCAGTATAGTTAGGATATCATACATGTATTTAGTTTTGCCTGGTCTAAAACTTAGGTCATGCATCATGGCATTTTAAAGAACTGTGGCACGCATAGAGTATATAGGTTAACGCGTTAATCCAAATTATGGGTGATGGCGACCTGTGTCAATTCCACCATATTTACCTGAAAGGCGAGTGAAGTGCCTGTGCCCCTTCCACCTAGGTGAGCGGATTCCAGTCCAGCCACTCCACGGCCGATGCCCAAGCCCCGTGTTCACTAGGGCACAAAGAAGCAAGTAAGGCCTCCAGTAGTTGATGATTTATCAAAGATATGTTTATACAGACGGAAAAATCAACTAATTAGTGCACGGTCGGCCCGCTCCCGTGGTTTGTTTTAAGGAAATCCGCTGAGCCTGTGCTCCCGCTTCAGACTTCAAACGATCGGTTGGTCTCAGCCCCGTGGTGATTTTAAAGCAAATGGTTGAGCCCAGTTCCATTTTGATTTTTAAAGTAAGCGGTCGAGCCTGTGCTCCCGTGTTTATAAAGTTTCAAACTTTTAAACAAGAAATTGAGAAAAGTTTTAGGAAACTTTTAAAGCAAGAGATTTGAGAAAGTTTTATAAGCTTTTAAAGAAAAGCAGCAAAGCAAGCAAGCAAGTATGAAAGTAATAAACTTTTAAAGCGCAAGTAAGACAGAAAAGTTTTAGAAACTTTTAAAGCAAGTAAGAAATTATGAAAGTTTTATAAACTTTAAAGCAAGAGGCTTATGTGAAAAGTTTTGGAAACTTTTTAAAGCAAGGTAAAGAAAGCAGCAAGAGAGTTTTGAAAGTTTTGTAAACTTTCAAACAAGTGCGTATCAAAAGTTTTGGAAACTTTAAAGAAAAGCAAAGAAAAGCAAGTAAAGGCATGAAAAGTTTTAGAAACCTTTAAGCAAAGTAAGAAGATTTCTCGAAAACATCTTGTAAAAGAGAGTTTGACCATGAGATATTTTCAGAAAAGAAATCCTTTTATAAAGCATACACTCACTGAAAGCTCGTTAGCTCATTATTTTCCCTGCTTTAAAAACTATTTTCCGTGCACAGCACGCTTGACAAAATGGAGCAGCTTTAGGATTCTCCCGACTCAGATTGTGCTGTATTAATACTATTTTGTGTAAGGAAATAATTTGAATATATGAAGAATATATGTATGTACATAAGGTGGTTTTAGAAATGTGTGGAGTTTGAGGCTCTTTTTTGAAAGAATGTTGGCTAATGGCTATATTTAGGTAAACACCCATCTCCTGGGAGAGTGTACAGTACATGATACTGTAGGGGTATATAAGAGTACCAAGTGTCATATTGTAGTATTTTGGAGACTAAAGTAGGAAATGAAAGTTTATGGAACTTGGAATTATGGTATTAAAATAAGGGTACAATTGTCATTTAGAAAAAAGATTATGAAAAGTAAAAATCAAAGTAGAGATGGGCCTCAATACAAATAAAATAAGTTACAATTGCAATATTAAATGTTTGAGGACTAAATTGCAATTAAAGGAAAGTGGAAAATATAAAAGAGGAAAAACAAAAGCCAAAATCATATTTTGGTCTCCCAAAAGCTAGGGTTCAGTTTAGGGAGAGGAAGAGAGCAAGAGGAGGAAGAGAAGGAAGAAGAAGGAGGAGGATAAGTCCAAAATCGCATGTCTTTACCTCAGAACCATAGTAATTGGATTCTAGGACTTTGGTATGGTGATTGATGTCTTTCTTGGCCTAGGTTTGTGTAAAGATCACACAAACCTTGAATTGTTGGGGTTGCAGAGTAAAACCCCAATCGGGAGAAAACAAACATGGAATCATCACATTTATGTGGTTTGATAAAGAATTGGTGGACCTTAGGTAGAGTTCTTGGATTTTCACCTAGGGTTTTGTGGTTTGAGGTTCCATAGAACCAATCAAGTGTTGTGGAGTTGTTTTAAGATGATTTCCATGATAATTCTTGAGGTGTTATGAATTATAGAAGAAGGAAGGAATTGGTACTGCGTGGGAAAACAACAAAAATCTGGCAAAAATCTAAGGTGTACCCCATAGATCAGGTGTACCCCAGACACCCCAAATGTATGCAGTGTTCAAGATGTCAGGTGTACCGATACACCCCAACAAAAGCACAAATGCAGACAGTCCAGTGGTAAAATCCCAGACACGTGTCCCAAATGCCCGTAATGTTATGTTTTTGTATAATTAAGCTCCTGATTCGTGACACCGATAGTTTAGGAACCTTATTAAATGATTAAGATAGGTTCGAATAAGATTGAGACTCAACGAAAACGTAGCGTACCTCGCCGCCTCGGCGAAGCGTCGTTGAGCGTGATTAAGTCTAGGAAGTATGTTAAATTATACGATTATGTAGGCGATTAATATGTCGTCGTATTCGTTGAGTTGTAGGTTAAAAAGCAAAGGCGGGAATAGTGTGGAACTATGCTCAAGTTTGGCTAGTTGAAAGAGGCTGAAAGGTTTAAACTCATTTTCCAAATACTAGTGTATTACTATTATAATTATAAACTAAGCCAGACTTGTGATTTCATTGCTTTGATTGCAAACCATTTTCAAGAAGCAAGCAATGAGATAAAAAGCAAGCAAATGGCTTTGAGTTAAGCCATTTTTTAAAAGCAAGTAAGCAAATGGTTTTGAATAATTAAACCATTTTTCAAGCAAGCAAGCAAGTAAGCAAATGGTTTTGAATGATTAAACCATTTTCGCTAAGCAAGAATAAGTAAATGGTTTTGAATACTTAAACCATTTTCAAGCAAGTAGCAAGTAAGCAAATGGTTTTGAATAATAAACCATTTTTCGCTAGTTAGCAAGCAAATGGTTTTAAATTGTAAACCATTTTTCAAAGAGCAAGCAAGCAAGAAAGAAAGTTTGCGAAACAAAAGCCTTCGCTAAGTTTCTAAGCAAGCAAACTGCCGAGGTATTCCAGAGGCGCACTGGTGGAGTTAGGGATCTCATACATGTATTGTAGTTTTGCCTGGCCTAAGAACTTAGGACATACATCATGCATTTAAAGAAGACTGTGGCACGTACATGAGATATAAGGTTAAGAGCTCTAACTAATTATGGTGATGGCGACACGAGGTCAATTCCACCATATTAACCGGAAAAAGGTGATGCGGACAAAGGTCCTTCCACCGTACGTGGTTGGAGCTACAAACCCCGTGTTCACTAAAGGCGCAGCAAAAAAAAAAAGGCCTCCAATGGTTGATGTTTTATAAGTACACATACGCTTTTGAAAATCAACTATTGGTTCTCGGTCGCCTGTGCTTCCGGAGTTTTAAAGCAAACGTTGAGCCCAGTTCTTGCTTAGATTTCAAATGATCGGTTGAGCCAAGCTCCGTGGATTTTCAAACTAATATCTGTGTCTCTGCTTTATTTTTCAAAGCAAACTATTGAGCCCAGTTCCGCTTTATTTTCGTTTTATTTTCAAAGCAGCGGTTGAGCGAAGGCTGATATTTATGAAAAGTTTTGAGAAACTTTTTTAAAGCAAGGTTTTGTGAAAGGTTTAGAAACTTTTCAAACAAGATAAAGCAAGCAAGAAAGAGAAATTATGAGAAGTTTTATAAACTTCTAAGCAAGCAAGCAATAAAAGTTTTACAAGCTTTTAAAGAAAAGCAAAACAAAGCAAGCAAGTACAAAAGCAAGCAAGCAAATAAAAGTTTTAGAAACTTTTAAAAGCAAGCAAAGCAAGTAAAGCACGGAAAATATTTGTAAAAAAGAAGTTTTACATTTTGAGATGTTTTAGAAAAGCAAAACAGCTATAAAGCATACACCTTGAGCTCGTTTAGCTCATTATTTTCTATTTTAAGCTTATTTTAAAGTGCAGATGCATAAGGCGGCTAGAGCATAATAGGATTTATTCACGACATTGTCTGAAGTGCTGTAAATTAAGAATATTATGTAGAAAAGACTTTGAATATGTATAATGGAACATATGTATGTACATAGAAGTAGCTTTGTGAGAATGTGTTGGTATCTTCGGTTCTGCCATGTTTGGATATAGTATAAGTTGGATGTACACAAGATTTGGAATTATATAATATGCAGCCGTCATGCTACCGAAGTTTTTCCGCTGCTAAGATTTTACCAAATCCTAAACTGAAAAATAAAAGAAAAAATTGTTATAGGAGGTTTTAGCAAGCAATACGACGGCTTCCGCGGGAGTTCAGTCGTTGGGAGTAGCTGGCCAGGGATTTGCGTGAATTGGCCGGCACTGCGCTCCCTTGTTGGAAGGGGTGGGGTGTCATTGGAATAGTGTAAATTGTGTATCTCGAGATTTGGGACATGTCTATATGCATTTGTTATCTTCATGAAATTTTATAAAATCATAGTTTAGAAAGAAAAAAAAATTTATCACGAGTTTTTCGAGAAAAGCAATGCGGCTTCGCTTCCGCGAATTTTCTGGTCGTTAGTGTGCTTGGTGGGGATTTACGTGGGTGGTCAGCTTACACCGATAATTAGGGGAGTAGGGTGTGATAGTATATATTGCATCTTTTACCTGCACACTGGATCTTATTATGTTAGGGCCAGTCTGATTTATATTTTTTTAAACTGTTTTTTGTTCTTACAAATAAGGAAAATATAAAGAACATGTTTGATTTTTTATTTTTTATTGTTAAAAAAAAACACATAAAACATTAAGTGAAGAATTGAAATGGATACCTCAATTATTTAATCTCTTGAAGTGAAGCCTACTTAGTTCAGTCAACATTCATTTCATGGAACATGCCAACCTAGCAACGATGTTTATTTCATACGCATATCTGTATCCTTATTATAGACCTTCATTTCGTTCAATCAAGCGCTAATAGTGGTGGAAGAAATTAGAAGCAAGATCTCAGTAACAACCTAGAAATGTACTTCTTGTTAGACTTGTCTAATAACCAACTATCAAGTGAAACCCCAACCTCGCTAATCGCTCTCAAGGCTCTTAAGATGGTCAACCACTCCTATAACAAACTCTTTGGAAAAACACCAACAAGCTTAAGTGATTTACAAAATGTAGAGGGTTTGGACTTAACAACCTCTCCTCTTGTGCCAGCGGAAGCTTTGATGTAGATGATAATAATAAAATAAAAAATAAAGAGAATAACTCACTTCTATAAATATGCGAAGTTTTTAGCATTAGTTCGACCAATCATGCCTACATCCACGAATGAGATAGAATCTTTCCATTATATGATAGAAAATATTATAGAGGTAAAACAACATACAATTGGATTCCCGAAACATCTCCTCATTCCTTGTATCCATACCTTGAACCACAAAACTTGCTCCATCGGGTATTCTCGTTTTTCCTCACATCTCTATAAACCCCTTATAGCCTTTACAAGTCCATCTCTCTCATAAATTTTTTCCCTCATGACCCAAAATATTTATAATAATATTCCTAACTACTTTCATTATTCTATAAGGAAACCTAATATTATAATAATATAACAACCTAAGAATTATCCTATAAAATATTATTTACAAATAGTAATTAATACTACTTACGAATTTGAGATATATTCCAACAATCTCTGATCAAATTCCATCATTAGCTCCACCTCAAACTAAAATTCATTTTTGTCTTCATCTTGTGTGCTTTGAAATATTTGTTCTTATAGAGATATTCAATTTGAAGATCTAACAATCCTCCCATCGTAGAGAAGTATGTAGAACCTCTAAGATTATCATCCGTAATCCACTCTGCACCTAGGATTTTCTTGGCTTCTATTGCATTCAGCACACTCTTATATAAACATATGTAAGGTTTGCTCTTATATAGGACAACTTCTCTTCATCTCGTGGGAAGCGGGGAACACGTATATGAAGATATAGCCTGTAGTCATTCAATAGTATAACCATGGATGCATAAGCCAACTAATTATGGATCACCACTTATGTTCGACATCCTAGGATGTCACATACATGGTGTAAGCCCGAGAAATTCCAATTTCTGGAAAAAGGGCAAAATCGTAATTTTGGTTACAAAATTACAATTTCGGTTAAAAAATTCAAAATTTATTCTCTGAACCTCGGATGATGAAACAGATTTCACCGTTGGAATCGTCTCATGAAATCTATATATACGTGAATTTTCAGATTAAGAACATTAATTACATTTTGAGGCATGGTTGAATAACAATAGAAATGATTCCATTCTTTGGCGAAATTTCATCTCCATTGCGTACTCATGTACCATAAGTGAGTATAGTGAAATGGTGGAAATGGACGGCGAAATAGTCAGAATGTCAGCAGGAAAAGAGGGACAAAATGGCCGTTTTGGAAGTTGTTAAGTCGCTAAATGACAAAATTGCTTTCTGATGGTCTTCTTCTTCAAATTGGAAAGCGAAACGTAGAACCGGTAGCAGGTTTCGTTTTCTAGTCTCTAGATTTCAGGAAGCCATCCAGGCCGTCGGTGGTGCGGGGCCAAGAAGGAGAATTGCTTTGGAGAGGGACTCTGGCGTGGACATAGGTTGTGAGTTTTGACAAAATCCGAGAGGTAGGGGTTTCTCCCTACTTGCGTTTTATTCTCGTTTTAAGTCTTTACAAATGTTTAAGTCGAAAGAGGTCGTTAGGGGCCGTTTGATCGGTCCCAAAACATGGGATCGAATTATTGGAAATTTTTTTTGGAATCTATTGAGCCGTCCATCACTGGGCACGGATGTTGGGTGATTAATTGTGAAAAAATGTGAAATAAATTGTGCATTGATTGGAATGAGGCCAGAAATGGCCGTGAAACCCGGGTTCACTATGTGACTGATGATTTAATGATTTTAGGGAATGGCAGCGAGTTTATGTTGCATTGTTATAAATCTCTTTTTGTAGCTCTGTGTTTGTTAAATTGATTTAAATTAAATTGCTCGTGTTTGATCACTAGCCCGCATTGAGCTAATTTTGATGTGATGAAATGCGAAATTACATTACCTTGATTGTGTGATTTAATTTTTATGTGAATATATGCATGTTTATATATTTGCATGTGTTATAGACTGTAATGGAATTGGCACCATGCATTCCATATGCAGGACATCCTAGGACGGTAGGAGTGAGTGCATGAGATAGTCCCATGAAAATGGTTTTGGAGGGTTGTCTAAAATGATGATTATCGGATAAGTCATACTAGAAAATATCAATCGTCCGAGCGGCAGTTAATATACATCGGAGGGTAGTACATAATACTATCGTCGTCTGAAACGACCCAGGTGATATATATATATACCATCGGAGGAGTTGTCCTGAATAAATAAAAAAAATTCTCATACGGAGGCTTAGGCGTGTAGGGAAGTCGAGTGAGGACTGGTGTGAGTTGATAAGTTAGACATTCAAGTAGGATCATGCATTTGCTTGAATGAGTGTTTATTTTGGAGCATTGCACTACACTTAGGTGGTGAGTAGCCCACTTAGGGTGATTCCACTATTGAACATTAGCTCACCTGAGGATATTGGCTTTCTGGTATAGGGAGCGTGCGGGGCGGCTCGTCCTAGAGACCGAGGATTAGAAAGAAAGCGGGGTTATGGCTGGTGTATCATGTATTAGAACTTTAGTAAGTTTAATGTATGTATTGTAAATAAAAACATATGAACTCTTGTAACTATTGGTATATAGGTTGGATTCATAGTTGGCATGTATATTAAGGAGTATTGTTTATAGGCCCAAGTAGGCGTTTAAATCTCAGTGATATAATATTAGGACTGTTTGGGACCAGGTTTATACGAGGTTACTGTATTTGGGTAGAGCTCCGAATTACAAAGGAGACTCTGCCCGATTTTAAATCGAAAATGTCGGGTCACGCATCACAGTATTAAGCGGGTTGGCGGGTAGTCGCGGACCCGAGTTTGGGGCGTCGCGACTTGAGTATGGCTAGGTATCACGGCTACCTAGGGCTTGAAGGGGATTCAGGCTTAGGCCGTAGTCTTTGAGTATAAGAACATCACCACTAGGTGTGGTTCGATGTTGGCGTGGTATGAGATTACCTAGGAAATCACGGGATAAAACTAGGACACTGCATGCATGTGTTTTAGGTGATTGTTTGATAAATGATGTGTGAACATGTGAATGTTTGATAGATGGTGTGTATACCATGTTATATGTGTTATGTTTGTTTGTGTGTAGTGATTGGCACATAGGAAAAGCAAGTGATGTGTTAGAAATTTTTAGAAGTTTTTACAATGTGTAAAAAAATGGAACAACAAAATAAAATCATTATGAATCAAAATTTATTTGATTTATTGGATAATGAGAAAATAAAATTTTAATAAATTTGAGGTTGAACACTAGGGTTAGTGTTATATAGGGAGGCTTTGAGGAAATTCTGAACCCTTTTCCAGAATTAAATGAAAAAAAAATCAAATAAATAAATTTTACTAAGTTTATTTGATGTATTGGAGAATAATGAAAAAAAAAAAAACATGGATATGCTTTTGGGTGTTTCCAATAGCTGGAAAAAAAAAAAAAACATTTTAAAATATTTAATTAAATAAAATCAAATCAAATAAATGAGACAAATTTTGAATAAGTACAAAATAAAATTTTGTTGAAAAAAATATTACTAAATGTGGAATGATTTATACTTAAATTACTGTATTCTGGGTTTCAATGTCATATATATGGTTACCATGTTATGTTAAATCTTAGGGAGTTGTGTTTGGCACTGGAATCATAGTGGTTATTTACATGACATACTAATAATGTTGAACAAGTTATGAGAGTCAGGTCTTTGGTATTATACATGTTGGCCCCAGTGATGAGCATAGGTATGGAACATTATTGATGACTCTGCCTGGTAGGAGTATAGCATGGTGAAGTGGGATCTGGTGACGCTCCAGTTTAGGCGCATCTGGCCTGGACATGTTCATCAGGGAGGGACGTGACGGCGAGTGCGGCAGTTTTATCACCTGGATCAGAATCTGTTGTGGAGATCACGCCAAATCGAACAGGATGGGATGGGCGCGATTCCGAGGGTACAGAGGCGGCGGCGGATATTGTGGGGAAATGAAGCGAAGACCTGCGAGACCTTAGAGAGACGCTGTATGTGAAGGTTCTTCCTAGGGATTAGGGTGAGAATAGGGATGATATGTTGTGGTTGTGAGTTGGAGATCTCGGGGACTCCACTCATAATGGACCTGAGGATCATGGACATGTCAGAGTTCGATGTCATCCTGGGGATGGATTGGTGGCCGACATAGGGTTGTTATTGATTGTGAGCGTAGGTTACCTCACGCGAGGCAGTACTCGTGTGGTATTTCGGGGGACAAGCATGATATTTGCCCCATATAGTATATGAGTCAGTGTTAAAGGGACAGTTAAGTGGGTTGGCTAAGCGGGCACCACCCCAGAGGGCGAGGAGAGACGGACTTGGATCTACCTCGAGTAGTGTGCGGAGTATGTGGATGTTTTCCGGATGAGCTACCTAGGCGCCTCTGAAGGGTAGTAGACTTACGTATAGAGTTACACCTGGTATTCGCCATCTCTATGACTCCCATGGGATGGCACCGAATTGAGTTCTGAGAACTCGAGTCCATTCTGAGTTGTTGGATAAGGGTTCATTAGGCAAGACACTTCACCATGGGCGCTCAGGTTCTGACTAGCATTAGAAAGAAGGAAGACTCTTCGTGCATTGACTCTGATGATTGAGCAGGATTCTGATCAGAATTAGTACCCATTGAGGATTGATGATTTGTTTGATCGGAGTTGAAGGGCGCGAGTCTACTCGAAGATAGACCTTCACACTAGTAACCATCGGTGAGAGTTAGGAGGCGGATATCTAAGGCCGGTGTTTAGGGCGTGTTATGGGCACTTTTGAGTTTACGGTGATGCCTTTGGATTAGCAGATGCGCGGCGTATTCATGGATCTCATGCATAGGATATTCGACCTATAGATGGTTTCGTAGTCGCCGTGGAAGACATTTGTCTATTCGAAGACGAGTGAGAGCATAGTATCAGCCCGAGGATTATTTTGATTGGTGAAGACCATCGGTGTACTATAAGTTCGGTAAGTGCAAGTTTTGGCTTGCGGTGAGATTTTGGGACACGTGGTATCCCGGCATCGGGTGTCGGTCGACCCGGGAGAGAGGTTGGTGAGTGATGAGTTGGGAGGCAGAAGTCGGTTTCGAGATCTGGGTTTCTTGGGATTGGATGGGTATTACAAGAGATTTGAGAATGGGCTGAAGTTTTCCATTCGGGGCAGGATCGTAAGATTTCACCTACGAGACATGGACTCCATGGTTGGGACGACCAACGACCATAGAATTGAGAGATCTTTCAGAGCACTGGGATCACGGGTGTTAGTAGCAAGAGGAGAGATCAGTCTTCTTCTAGTTCGGGAAGAAATGAGAAGACTTACTTCACCACGGTTTTCAAGACCGGGGCGAGTGGGCATGAGCGGGATTGCCTGACGGGGATCACGGGACTTTAGAGACTGGCACGGTCCCGATTAGTTGTAGAACAAGAGAGTATGCGGTTCATTCCTCCACACCCTAATTATGCGGTCGAAGGAACCGGTTCGGTTGAGGTGCTTTGTCTGGCACTTCCGGCAACCGAGATGGGCCGGAGTGGCGAGTGCGGGTCGAGGTTAAGGACATATCAGAGTTGCGCAGCGGAAGCGTGGTGGACCTTAGGGTGGTAGACATATTGGTTGTTGATGTCAAGCTTGACATGGATGAATTGACAGCCATCGGGTTGTTAGTAATTAGGACCTTAGCCGGGTTGTCATACCCGACACGACCTTGGATTTGGGCTTAGAGGTTAAGCCCTTTAGAGAAGCCAAGTATAGATGTTCTTTCTGGGTGTAGGGTGAGAGTTGACCCCGATAGGTCGGGATTATGAGTGAAGTCACAGGTCACGCTCATTGTGGACCCCAGGATTAGGTGTCACAGTATGGCATTATTAGTTCGTGTTCGAGTAACATCACGTCGAGGTTGGGGGTGGTTGCGGTAATTATCATTCGGCTCTCGGTGAGTGTGGGTTGAGTTTGTCTTTAGGACTACGTCGATAGGGCTCATAGTTTGATTCGATCAAATGAAGAATAATTAGAGTGTGTTGAAGCCAAGAAGCAAAAGAGTCGTTAATCCACTAAGGTGAGAATCCTGGAGTTAGGGTGTAAGAGACCCGGGGAGATATCCCTAAATTTATGTATGAATGTAAGAGGCTCGAAGTGTAAGCCGAAGAGTTATGTTAATCGAGATGAAAACACACAGTCAGGTTATCATGTAGACTTAAAGTTGAATGATAGGAGTCGGGAGTGACTCGAGATTTGGATACCCATTGGAAATTGCGTTGGGTGTTGGTGAGTCGGCAAGGGCTCGGTATATGGATGTCATTCATGACATGGATTAGGTTAATAGGTCCAGAAGCGGGTGTCGTGGTGTGACCTTAGGAAGATCGGCGTTTACAAAGTAAAAAGGGTTGTGTAGGGTTACACGTTGTGTGGATTATATAGGTGTTAGGACCGCAGCTGCGAGCATCGTCACGGGTGCAGGAGTAGAGACAGGTACCCTTGAGTGGAATTCGCCTACAACAAGCAGTGGTTATCGAGGGCGAGGTATACGGATAGTATGCAACCGTGAGGCCTTGCCATGGGAGGCCATGCGGGTCGCGCTATGTTGGGCCCAGGAGTGGGGAAGAACTCCATCGCGGTCACGATTTGTCGAGAACACCTGCGAGAAGAGTGAAACATCTGACGGCGTCTTCTCACGGCTTCAGGCGGCGGAAAAGCTATGCGAGATGTACGACGTCGACCCCTAGGGTTCGAGATTGGGGATCATGTCTTCTTGAAGGTGATGCCTAAGAAGGGAGTGGTCAGGTTCGGCAAGCGCGGGAAGCTATCGCCGAGGTTTATTGGACCTTTCGAGATACTCGAAAGGATGAACTGCCCGTACCGGTTGGGCGTTGCGCCCCGGCATCGGGTGTCACCGGGGTATTTCCACGTCTCCATACTCAGAAAGTATACTCGAGATCGGCTCATGTAGTGGGTAGGACGAATAGAAGGTGTGCAGATGGGACCTTTGAGGAGGGACCTGTGCATATTTTGGATAGCCGAGATCAGGTTTTGCGACATGAGCCCAGTGAGGCTAGTGAAGTACTATGGAGGCACTATGGAGTGGAGAGGTCACGTGGGGAGCGAGGATGCGATGCGGGGCCACCTATCCGCTTCTTGCTTGTTGGGATGAAGGTCGTGGTTTAGTCGTTTAAGTTTAACGACTGTTTACATCATGGTAGAGTGCACATGCATATGCATGGGATTGATTTTAATTGTCTGAATTTTTGGAATGAAATTCCTTTAAGGAGAATGTAAGACCGAAATTCCAATTTAAGACATGGCAAAATCGTAATTTTGATTTTAAAATTATAATTCGGTTAAAAAATTCAAAAATTTATTCTTTGGATCTCGGATGATGAAGCAGTTTCAGTTGGAATCGTCTTGTGAAATCCCCTAGCCTAACACGTCGAGATTTTGTCGAATTCAGGGACGGTCGAAATTTACACATTTTCGAGGGCATCCACTGGATGGATTACCGTAAAAATGATTTCGTTCTTGACGAAAGTCGTATAGATAATCTTTCATGTACCATAAGTGGTATGAGTAGAGAAATGAGGTGGAAATGGACCAGTAGAAATAGTCTTAGAATGTCATAACGGGAAAGAAGAGGGACAAAGTAATTCGTTTTGGAAGTTGTTAAGTCACTAAATGACAAAATTACTTTCTGATGGCCTTCTTCTTCAAGTGGAAAAGCAAAAACGTGGGGAACCAGTAGCGTGAGTTTCGTTTTCTAGAGAGAAAGCTTAAACTTCTCTCACAGATTCTGGCAAATCAGATCGTCGGCGGTCTTTGAGACGAAAAGGAAAGCGCTCTACGAGGAAAGGAACTCTGGCATTGGACACTTTGGATTTGTGAGTTTTTTGACAAACTCCGAGAGGTAGGGGTTTCCCACTAACTGCGTTTATTAAAGTTTTAAATTACTTTACAAATGTTTGAGTCGAAAGAGGCCGTTATGGTAGTTTGATTGAAGTCCCAAAAACATAGGATCAGTGTGAAAAAAAATTTGGAATCCATTGAGCCGTCCATCACTGGGCACGGCTGTTGGGTGATTAATTGTGAAAAAATGTGAAATAAATTGTGCATTGATTGGAATGAGGCCGGAGAATAAATGTGAAACCCGGAGTTCGCTATGTGGGCGGATGATTTGTGATTTTCAGAATAGTAGCAAGGGTTTCACTATTCCGAAAGTGTTCTCAAAATATATTTTGTGAAATATGTGTTTGGTCGAGTGATTTAAATTAAATTGCTCGTGTTTGATCATTAGCCCACGTGAGCTAATTTTGATGTGATGAAATACGAAATTACATAACATGATTGTGTGATTTAATTTTTATGTGAATATATGCATGTTTATATATATGCATGTGTTATAGACTGTAATGGAATTGCCACCATGCATTCCATATGCACTGGGACATCCTAGGACGGTAGGAGTGAGTGCATGAGATGACTCTAGAGAAAATGGTTTTGGAGGGTTGTCTAAAAATGATAATTATCAGAGGATAGTCCATACTAAAGAAAAATATCAATGTCGTCGGAGGCAGCAGTGTCTCATCGGAGGGTATTACATAAATAATATCAATTGTCGAGAGCGGCCAATTGATATATATACATCGGAGGGTTGTCCACTAATAAATTAAAAATTCTCATACGAGGCTTAGGCGAGTGTGAGGGAGTCGGTGAGGACTCGGGTATGAGTTGATAAGATAGACATTCAAGTAGGATCATGCATTTTGCTTGAATGAGTGTTTATTTAGACATTGCCTTTGCATGGGTAGTGAGTAGCCGGCAAGGAAGATTCCACTATTAAGCATTAACTCACCACTGTCGGGGATATTATTTCTGCAGTCTGAGGAGCGTGCGAGGGGATGGCTCGTCCACTGAGGCAGAGGATTAGAGAAGAAAGTGTGAGGTTGTGGCTGATGTATACATGTATTAGAACTTTTAAGAAGTTTAATGTATGTATTATATAAAAAATAAAAACATGAACTCTTGTAACTATTGGGTATATAGTTGGATTCATAGTTGGCATGTATATTGAGTATTGTTTATGGGCCAGTAAAGTAGTTTTAAATCATAAGCGTTATATTAGACTATTTGGGACCAGGTTTATCACGGGTTAAATGTTGGGTAGAGCTCCGATACAAAGGAGACTTAGCCCGATTTTCGTGAAAAATGTCGGGTCACCCGACACTCATGAGTATTCCGCGGGTTGACGGGTAGTTAACGGACCCCCGGGATTTGGGGCGTCACACATGGTCAAGTATGAACCTTGGCTTTGATACCAATTGTTGTGTCAGTTGAAGCTTTTATTTAGATGATAATAATTCAAGAACAAAAGATAAGAATACTTCGTATAAAGATGCGCGAGGTTTTTAATGTGGTTACTCTTGACCATGTACATCACGGATGAAAGATAATATTTCCATTATACGATAGAAAATATTACAGAGGTAGAACACCATACAATTGGATTCCCAAAACATCCCATATATGTTTCCCCATTCCTTGTATCCATACCTTGAACCGAAAAACTCCTCGCTCCATCGGGTATTCCTACTCTTCCTCACATCTCTATAAACCCCTTATAGCTTTTACAAGCCCATCTCTCTCTCCCATAATTTTGTCCCCTCATGACCTAAAATATTTATTGTGATATTCTTAACTATTTTCCTTATTCTACAAGGATATTTAATATTACAATAATATAACAACCTAAGAATTATCCTAAAAAATATTATTTACAAATAGGAATTAATACTAATTAGAAATTTGAGACATATTCCAACAATCTCCACCTTGGATCAAATTCCATCATTGACTCCACCTTGAATTGGAATTCCTTTTTGTCTTCATCTTGTGTGCTTTGAAATTTTTGTTCTTCTAGAGATCTTCAATTTGAAAATCTAACAATCCTCCCATCGAAGAAGTACAACTGAACCTCCTCTAAAACAAGCATCCTTCAATCCACTCTCTATACCCCAAGATTTTTCTTGGCCTAACACATTCTAACCTCATATGAGAAGCACCTTTCACCCGAGAGCTTGCTCTTATCTAGGACAACTCCTCTTCATCGTGGAGTAGCAACAGTACATGAAGATCCGGAGCACATCGTCTATTCAATAGAGCATAACCATGGATATGTCGCTAACTAATTGGAGTTCACCACCTATGTTTGACATCCGAGGATTTCACCTATATGGCCAAGTCTAAACCTTGGCTTTGATACTAATTGATGTGCCAATGAAAGCTTTGATGTAAATGATAATAATTCAAGAACAAAAAAATAAAGAATAACTCATACAAATATGCATGAGGTTTCAACGTGGTATAGCCATTCATGCATACATCCACAAATGAAAGAGAATATTTTTATTATATTATAGAAAATATTATAGAGGTAGAACAACATATAACAGGGTTCCCGAAACATCTCATGTTTCCCCATTTCTTGTGTCCATACCATTAACCGCGAAACTTCTTGCTTCATCAGGTATTCTCATTCTTCCTCACATCTCTATAAACCCCTTTTAGCCTTTACAAGTCAATTTCTCTTTCATAACTTTTTCCCCTTATAACCTAAAATATTTATAATAATATTCCTAACTACTTTCCTTATTATATAAGGAAACATAATATTACAATAATATAACAATATAAGAATTATCCTATAAAATATTATTTATAAATAGGAATTAATACTAATAAAAACTTTGAGACATATTCAAACAAATCCTAAACCTTCTTGGAAGAGAAGAAAGGGAGTACATGTGTGAGTGTGAGAGTGACCCCATTGTTGTCTTTGTTCTTCACTAAAAATCATAATGATATTCCCATTGTCTCCTAGCATTCAGCATAGTCTCCCCAAGGTTGTATTGATATGGATCCATCAATTCTCAAGATAATTAATCATTACTTAGTTCTTCAATTATTGTGAAGTGGAAGATCTTGAATTCAAGGTTTTATTAATCCTTATAACTTCAGTGCCGCGTAACTTTTTACTTTATTTATTTTTATATATTGGTTTGTATTACTATGCTCTTATAAGGATTTTATAATGGTTCACGGATGCCAATTACACCCTTTTATTACTTTGGCCAAAATGCCAATTCCTTGTAATTGAATACAAGACGCTTATTACCCCTCTCCTATTTTTCTCTCATATTGTTCTCTTCTAACCGATTTTCTTCAAGTAAAAAGAGGTGATTTTTTGGTTATTTTGGTCTGAAATCACCCATATACATCTCCTTCTTTCATTTTCTTACACAACAAAGTGGTTCTTCCATATAAATCTCTTATTTATTTTATTTTATTTTTCGTGTTTTCGTCGCCATCTTATTGTTGCATGTTGTTTTGTGTCAGCTTTCATCAACTTGTTAAGATAGTACTAGTGTTTTGGGCAATTCAAACTATAAGACATATTTGATAAGACAAAGACATCAATTCAAATCAGGGTCATCAATATGCTACAGAATTTGAATCTTTTGAATTCTACTCATTATAGAATTTTCAAATGTATAGGCTTTATATTGAGTCATTATATTAGTGCTATTTACTTGGAAGTTACGTCTTCCTTTAGTGTTTTTAGCGAATTTGATTATGTATCTCAATCGGATATATTGCTAGTTTAAATCAATAAAATTTATATTTAAAAAAAAGGAAAAAAAATAATACAAAAAGCTTTAGTGAGGCGGTGAGGCCATATGTTTATCAACCAAAAAAGTAATTTTTTTGGCCTTGTATTCGTAGGGGGGGCTATTTTATAACCCAAAGAAAAAGACAAAAAAAAAAAAAAAAAAAAAAAAAAAAAAAAGAAAGAAGAAAGGACGATGTCCGAGGGAAAAAAAAAAAAAAAACTCCTTGGCTCATTCCGAAACCAAACTTTTCTTTGTGAATCTGATCGATCCAATCAAAGGCCGCCAACACCAGAAACCATTTTATTGAACAATCTCATCTCCACTTACAGCAAATTAGGCAATTTAGCATATGCCCACCGCGTGTTCGATCATATTCCTCAATCAAATCTCTTCTCATGGAATGCCATCCTCTCCATTTATTCAAAACTAGGCCGTCTTTCTCAAATGCAACAAATCTTTGATCACGAATGCCATTTCGAGATGGGACCTCTTGGATTGGCTATCGGGTTATGTAATTGTAGCTTGATCGCGATGATGTTGGAGTTTATAAGTTGATGTTGAAGGGCCAGACCATGAATTTGAACCCGGGTTACATTTTAAATGAGGCTTATATTGTGTTCGAGATTGTCGATGGATGGTTGGGTGAAGCAAATTCATGACAATCAAATTTGGTTTGGGTCTTATGTATTTGTGGGTAGTCCTTTTCTGGACATGTATGCGAAATTAGGGTTGATATTTGATGTAAAGGGGTACTATGATGAAATGCCGGAGAGGAATGTAGTTATGTGTAACACAATTATCATTGGGCTTATGTGGCGTGGGATGGTTGAAGTCCGCGTTTGTTTCTTGCTTCCTAAGAAGAGATTCTATTTCTTGGAAAACCATAATTTGGGGCTAATGCGAGAATGGGATGGAGAGAGGCGGTTGGTATGTTCGGAGATGATATTGGCGGGATTCACCATGGATCGGTTTACATTTAGGCGTCTTGGTAACTTGTGAAGTCTTTGGCCTTGGAGAAAGGCAATTCATGCTTATGTAGCAAAAGCCCGGCCATAAGGATAACGTGTTAAGTAAGGAAGTGCTCTTGTTGATATGTACTCAAGTGCAAAGCATAAAATCTGCTGACTTGATATTCGAGAGAATGACTCGAAAGAATATCGTTTCTTGGGGCTTAATCTTTGGTGGGTTATGGCAGAATGGGTTCGAGTGAAGAAATTGCCAAAGATTTTCTTTGAGATGCAAAGAACGGAGTTTGAGCGAGATAATTTTACCCTCGAAAGTATTAGCTCATGTGCTAATCTGAAGCTTAGAAGAGGGTGCTTGATTTCATTGTCGAGCCTTGGTTTACGGCTTGATTTCTTTATAGCGTATCTGTGCGCTTATTACCTTGTAGCATGGTAAATGTGGAAGCATGGAAGATTCCTCGAGTTGTGTGTTGAAATGAACACAGAGATGATGTTTCTTAATTTTGCATTACTCACGGTGACACACCCGCCCCGCCCGGCGGCGTGAAGCAAATCTGAAAATCCCACTGGCCCAGGTTACCTCCCAACGACTAAAGTACAATGAAGCGAAGCGTATTGCTAGCGAAAACCTCCTATAAAAATTTTCTTTTATTTTTCAAACTTAGGATTTGGCCAAAATCTTGCGACGGAGAAAACCGGCATGGCGGTGCCACGTAATCACAATCCCGAATCCGTATACATCGATTTACACTATATCCAATGTAGCTTGACATACCAGCATTCTCACAACTAACTATACTATGTACATACATATGTTCCAATATACATATTCAAAGTATGTTCTTACAAAATATTCTTATTTTACAGCACTTGTACAATGTCAGGACCAATCCTATTGTGCTCCAGTGTCTTGCGTACCTGTACCTGGAAAATAGTTTTTAAAATACAAAATAATGAGCTAAACGAACTCAATGAGTGTATGCTTTTATAAAAAATTTCTTTTCGAAAAAAACATCTCAAAGTAAAACTCTCTTTAATTATTTTCGAGAAGCCTCTCTTCTTTGCTTGCTAAAAAATTTCAAAACTTTCTTTGCTGCTCACCTTCACTTGCTTGCTTTTAAGAACCCTATGAAACTTTTTAATACTTGCTTGAGCTTTGTTTTTGCTTTTCTTTAAAAACACAGCAAGACTCTTATTTCTTGCTTGCTTAGTTTATAAAACTTCTCATACTTTTTCTTTTCTTACTTGCTTTATCTTGTTTGAAAAGTCTCTTAAACCTTTCCTGAACCTTGCTTTAAAGAAGTTTGCGAAACTTTTCATAAGCGAGACTTGGCTCGGCCGCATGCTGAGAAAATAAAACCCACGGGGCTTGGCTCCAGCCGTTTTGAAATCTAAGCGGAGCACAGGCTCAACGTTTGCTAAAACTCTCGGAAGCACAGGCGGCCAGGGGCAATGGTTGAGTTTTTCAAAGCGTATATCATGCTCATAAAGCATCGACCACTTTGGGCTATTTTGCTTATCGCCCACCCTAGTGAACCACGGGACACAGCGCCAGCGTCTTGGAGTGGAAGGACCTTTGTATCCGCATCACCTTTTCAGAGTGAATATGGTGGAATTGACCTCGTCATCATATCTATAATTAGTTAGAGGCTCATAACCTTATATACTCCTGTACGTGCCACGGTCTCCTTTAAATGCATGATGTATGTCCTAAGTTTGCGACCGAGCAAAGCTACAATATGTAATCCTAACACCACCGTGCATGCGAATACCTCACGACCCGGTTTGCTTAGAACTGGAAGGCTTGTTTATAAACTTTCTTTGTACTTGCTTGCTTGCTCTTTGCTTCAAATGGTTTACTTTGAAACCATTTGCTTGCTATGGCGAAAATGGTTTAATTATTCAAAACCATTTGTAGTTGCTTGCTTGCTTGCTTGAAAATGGTTTAACTTTCAAAAAACCATTTACTTGCTTGCTTAATTATGGTTTTACAATTTAAAACCAATGCTTTCTTTCAAAAATGGTTTAACTCAAACCATTTGCTTTGCTTTCTAATTCATTGCTTGCTTCTTTGAAAATGGTTTGAACTCAAAACCATGAAATACCAGTGTAAAGCATTTGTAATAACAACCAATAATAATACACTAGTATTTGGAAAAATAGTTTAGAACTTTCCTCTTCTTGCTAAAACTTGGGAACCGGTTCTACTTATCAGCCTTTGCTTTTATTCACACTCAGCATACGACGACAAATTAATCGCCTACACTTTATAACTTAACATACTCCCTAGACTTGAGTCACTATCTGTTGTACTATTTTTAAAAGCTAAGGTGCTTCAAGGGTTCTATTCCAACTTTAAGAATCACCCAGTCGAACCACGAGGAAACTCAAGTTCGTCAGCTTGACCGGACCCACTCTATGTCCAAAGCTGGAATCCAGAATTTTTCTTGCACATGGCCCCACTTTGAGTGAATTTTGGGCCATGGGATCAGATTTTTGCGTCACCTTCTCTTTAAGTTTGGTTCTCCTTGAAGTCTATTTACGTAGCCACTTGAATCCCTCAAATCGGATAAGAAATAGGAAGTTATGGCCAAAATCACGAAAACTGGTTGGCGGGAAGACGAGCGAGGTGTCTTGTTTTAACTAATGTAATACCGGTACACTTTTGCTTACGTGCGGTGTGCAGTTTATACTCTGTTCTGCAGAGTACCTTCCATATTTTTACTTGATTTTGTTATTTTTCCCACTTTGTAGTGCCCGATTGCTCTTCAGCTTCTATAATTCATAATGCCTCAAAAACCTGACTTGGAAATCATCTAAAGCAACTCCCTGACATTTTGAATTGGTGCTGGAACCTCAAAACACAAAACCTTAGGTGAAAAAATCCAAGAACACTACCTAAGGTCCACCAATTCTTTCTACACATCATGTAATTTGATGATTCGAGTTTATTTTCTCCCGATTGGGGTTTCTTTCTCATAACCAAGCAATTCGAGTTTGTGAACTTTTTTACAACCACAGATCAAGGAGAAACTAATCTCATCAAAACCTTAGGATTCATATCGAAACCCAAAAATAAGAATTCCATACCTTGATCTTCTTCTCCTCTTCCTTCTTCTTCCTTCTCTTCCTCTTGCTCTTGGCTCTCTCCTCTCACCTCCTCAAGCCATTGAACCACAACCTTTTGGAGACCCGAAATGACATTTAGTTTTTATTTTTCCCATTTTTATATTTTTAGCATTTTCCTTTAATTGCAAATAACCCTCATCTTTTAATTGTTGCAATTGTAACTTATTTAATTTCTACTATATGGCCCATCTCAATTTGTTTCTAATTTCCATATCCGTTTGCTTAACTGACCATTGTACCCTTGGTTTAATACCACAAATTCAGGGTTCCATAAACTTTCATTTCCTACTTTAGTCTCCACAATACTACAATGTGACACTTGGTACTCTTATACACCCCTGCAGTATCATGTACTGTACACTCTCTCGAGACGGGGTGTTACACACAGGCTATGCCCAGTTTGGGAAAGCCAATGAGACGATTGATTTGTTTGAAAAAGTGTTGGCCATTGAATAAATAAGATGCCTTGCCATCCTGACGTGGTTGGATGGGCTACCTTACTAAGCTCATGTAGAGTTAATGGTGACATGGAAATTGGGAAATGGGCAACTGATTCTCTTATTGAATTTGAGCCTCAGAAACCTATGTCTTGCTTTGAGTCTTTATGCGCAAAGGGGAAATGCGAGCAGAGGTGGCTCGATTAAGTGGAATGAGAGATAAGAGAGTAAAAAAAATAACGGGATATAGTTGGATTAAATATAAGGAAAATTTACATATGATGACTAGTCAAGTCCATTTTCGAGGTCAGGAATCATCTTATCTTGAAAGTTGGAAAAACTTAGCATAAATTAATGAATAGGATATATTCACGATGAGTTACATTCTTCATGATGTTGAAGAATCTGAGAAGATAAAAATTCTTAACCACCACAGTGAGAAATGATACTTCCGTAGTACTTATATTAATTTATAGCAATTAAATAATATTATAACTTATATTAATTGAAAGCAATTAAAATGAATAAAGTTATAACCAATAAATAAATAAATAAATATCATGAAAGCAAATGCAATAAATAAAGCCAGAACGACAAAATTCATTTTAGCCTTAAGGAATTTTTATTCTCCCTCTCGGTACCCAGGTTAATAGATAATTCACTCCCGAGGATAGAGCGGTTTAGAACTACAGGTGTGGCCCCGGTACTTCAAGCGCCCGGTAAATTCGCAGGCATAAGGCCGGAGTGAATCACACGACTCGAAGAATTTGGGAGGAGAAAGGAAAATGCAATGTCTGAATTTTTCAAATGCATGAAAAAAAAATGTAAGTTTTTGTAAATGGGGGGGTCTGAATTTATAGGAAACCAAGGGGTGCAATATGAAAAATTGCAATGGTTCCTAAGGGTTGCAACTTGAAAAATTGCAATGGTTCCTAAGGGGTGCAACTTTTCATCATTTCCATTCACACCAAAATATATATATATATTATATATATATAATTCCCAAACAATGCGTGAATGGGAGAGATAAACCAGTTTTGAAAGCCATGCATAAAGCGTGTGATTCACAACTAAAATTATGACATCCCCGAATAAGTAGTTTCCCTTTGAACTTTCGTAGTGAACATATACTCCGAGTATACTCGTCAATCGGTAAGATGCGATATCTTTGAACCGTCGACTTTAGTGTATACTAAGACAATATAAGTCACACAACTAACTCTTATCAAGCTTTTTGGTTCTCATTGTTGTGTTGGGTTTAGCCATGAACACTTTGGTCTCATGGGTGTTTAGAGAGCGGCCTTCTTTTATTCTCCTTGAAGAGAGGCTCGCACTTCCGCACTCACATAGGTGATTCCTAAACATGTATTCATTAAATACACCATTTGATCAATCTTATGTCAAACTTGGAAATCATTAAAAACCTTTCATTTTAGGTTTTATCCTTATTCGAACATTGTCTCATCATGAGAATGGATTTAATAAATTTGACAATGTTGGACCATCAAACCTAACTGTTTCTCTTTGAACCTAGATCTTGGGATCTCAGTCTACTAAGAGTAAGAGTTAGCCATGATGATTTGTCCTAGGCCCGGTCCCATTCCCCTCGATGATTTTCAACTAACTCTCTAGATAGGCCTTTGTTAATGGATCCGACCGCGTTATCTTTTGATCTTACGCCAATCAATTGAGATAATTCCACTGGTCTAACGGTGTTATGTCTTCGTCGTAATGTGGCCGAAGTTTTCCGTATACATAACACTTCGACCCTTCCGATAAACGCGGCTATCGTAGCCATGCCTATCGGAGTTAACGGTTTGGGCCAGAACGGAATATCTTCTAAGAAATTCGAAGCCATTCGACTTCTTCCGCCCGAAGCTTTATCCAAAGCCAATTCGGCTTCCATTGTAAACGAGCGATCTGGATTTGCCTTAAGATTTCAAGACACTGCTCCCCACCAGCGAGTAAACACACTTATCCATTAGCGATTTCGTTTCGAGTTGACCGATGAATCAGGTGTCGCTGCAACTACCCATCGCCATAAAATAATACGCGAAATACCGATATTTACAAAATATCCCAAAACCGTCCTCGTACCATCAATCGTTTTATTTGGATTACTCGTGTGTCGACTAAGTTTACTTATTGCACCAAGCGATATACGAAATTACAAGTACAATTCATGATGTACATTAGACATCCTAAAACTTTAGCGTAATCCACTTGAGACTCACTTTCACCTTTGTTCTTTTAGGAACGAATTTAAGTCTATTAGCGTTTTCACTTCTTTGAAATTCAAATACTTGAATTTGTCAAGTACTTGTCAATATAATTGAAGAGGCTGTGATAGCGCTAGACCTTGAAATTATGTAGATTTTTATACTGGAATAAAATCTGCAACTCTAAGTCTTTCATATCAAATGATTTGGATAGCATTAGTTTTGTGGCATTTATGTCAATAATATTTTTGCTTATTATTAACATGTCATCCACATATGAATAAACAATGACCTCATGATTGGTATTTTTATATATACACATTTATCGCACTCATTAATCTTGAATCCATTTGACAACATTACGCGCCCGTCAAAATTTTGCATCTCATTGTTTAGGTGTTTGTTTAAGTCCGTACAAAGACTTAACAAGTCGTGGAGACTTTATTTTCTTGTCTGGGGACAATAAACCCTTCAGGTTGTTCCATATAAATTTCTTCCTCCAATTCTCCATTTAAAAAGGTTGTTTTCACATCCATTTGATGGATTTGAAGATCATACATAACGGCAAGCAGTGCTGTCGAATAGATATAATTCTTGTAATAGGTGAGTATGTATCAAAGTAGTCAAGACCTTCACCTTTTTATCTGCTATACAGATATTCAGTCGCGCATATCGCCTACAAATCATCGTGCCATCATCTTTCGTTTTCTTTTAAAATCGGGCACCTGCATCCTAAGCAAACGTTCACGGAGGAAGATCAACCAATTCCACGTATGGTTATTCAATATGGATTCAACTTCACCTCTTATTTGCCTTCTTTCAATATTGAGCTTGAAGACTTCATTGCTTCCTTAAAAGTACGAGCTCATTTTCTAACAGAAATGCTAGAAAATACGGACAAGATTTAGGTACCCTTTGACGTTTACTCGTCGTGGTTCCTCAAATATTAAGGCACATTTTCCTCAGTAATTTCAGTGGTAACTTGGAACTTTCACCAAGTGTTTTGCCTTCATTCTTATATGGGGAAAATGTCTTCAAAAGAATTGACATTATGCGATTCTATTATTGTATTAGAATGAATATCGAAATTTTTATTTATAAACAGAAAGCTTGATATGCTTTACTATTGTTAGCATATCCAATAAAAGCTCTAATCTATTGTTTTCGGTCCCCATTTTAACTGTTTCGGTTTAGGAACTTGTACTTTTGCTAGACACCCCACACTTTGGAAGTAATTCAAGTTTGGTTTTCTACCTTTCATTTTCATATGGAATGATTTGTAATCTTCTTGTAGGGTACTTTATTAATTATACGTAGCTGTAAAACTGACTTCCCCCACCAGTTAAATTAAACGGAACTTAGTAACCAAAGCATTCATCATTTCTTTCAATATTCGATTCTTCCTTTCGGCAACTCCATTCATTGTGGTGTATCTGAAGTACATCATTTGATGAATAATTCATTTCTAGACATATTTCTTGAAATGGAAATTCATATTCACCACCTCTATCACTTCGATCATTTTAATCTTTTTATTAAGTTGATTTTCAACGATTTATATTGTTTAGATATCAATTGCCTCATCTTTGCCTATTAAGTAAATATACATAACAATATCTAGTCTGTCGTCAATAAAGTTATGAAATACTTTTCCCACCATGAGATGGTATTGACTTCATATATCGCAAATGTCCGGTATGAATCAAGTCAAGAGTTCAATTCCTTAAGTGAATTATAGGGATGTTTCAATTTTGATTCAACACATACTTGACGATTGGATTTATTACACATTCAAACTTTAGCTTAATATTTCCATGTTATCATTTTTACGTAAAGATTGTAATTAACATGTCCCAAAGCGTGCATGCCATAAATTATCTTACTCAAGTAAATAAAGCGAAGAATCATTATTCTTATTATTATTGATTGTCGTGATGAGCTTGAAAAGGCCATCGCTAAGATAACCCGCTTTCCAACATACATATCATTTTGCCCTATACAGCTTTTATCGAAATAAATACAACCTTAAATCCGTTCTTGACCAGAAGTGATGTCGAGACCAAGTGCCCTACGGATTTCGGGCACATGGAGCATTCTTTGATGTAGAGGTTTTGCCCGATGTCATTTTCGAGGAGAATATTTCAGTTCTTCTATCTTGGAAGTTGAAGAATTTCCCATATCTATAGGCTCATACCACCACCGTTAAACTAACCGTAGGAAGAAAAACATCCCTTTGATAGCGACATGGCGGGTAGCGATGAGTCAATCCACCATTCCTTTGGGTTTCCCCTACCGAGTTACACTTTCGGAAAGCACACAAATCTTTAATATCCCATATCGTGGTTAAATGATATTAGCTTGACCTTTATTCTTATTTTATTTTCGAGGTGCACGGCATTAAGAGACCTATGTCTGATTTTCCACAATTATACTTAACTTCGCTGAATTTTATTGCTTTATTAAAGTAGCCAGTTTCTTTAGGCTATAGTTCTTCTTTCTTTTCTTTGCATTAGGGAAACGAGATTCAACTATGTTTCCTCAGTATGGATGATTGCCTAAGGCTTCTTTTTTCAGCATGCCTGTTGTCTTCTTCAATTTTTAATCGGACAATCAGGTCTTCAAGCGTCATCTCCTTACGCTTGTGTTTCAAGTAATTTTATAAAGTCCTTCATCGCGGGATGGCTTTATCGTCAAAATATAAGAACGGCTTCAGGAGAATTCCATCATCATTCCATCCAGTTAAAGATGGTGAATTATTACTTGAGTTCTTGGATTTGCGTCTGTGACCTTGGTATCCAACCATTTTATAATCTGAAAATTTGGCTACCACAAATTTCTAAAACCAACGTCTTGACCTTATACTTTTTCTCAAGTGCTTCACATAAATTCTTTGGAGTAAATGATAATATTATTGTAGACATTATATGAATATCATCAACAGCTCAAAATATAATTCCTATGAAAGGAAGTCTGAATGTTTCAGGCTTCAATCACAAGAGATCTATCTTTTTTGAGACACTTGTTCATTAGTTCCCAGGACTCTTCTTTGATGAACTTTTGGACTTAGAGTTGTTGAATGAAGAACATCTTTTTGTTGCCCATATCTTTGAAGTCACACACTTGGGAAAACTTGCAGAGTTTCTCCTTGGGTGTAGTGCGTGTGCAACAGTTTGAACAAACGAGTGTTCATTTCAAATCACATTACCAAAAATCAAAACCAATACTTTATTAGTAAAATTACTAGTATCCAGGTAAGAAAATCACAAGATTTTAATCTCCTTAGAAAATTCTTGAAGTAAAAAACCACAAGGTTTTAATCTCGATAGGAGTAGAATCCAGAAGATTTTAGTCTCCTAAATTTTGGTGAAAACCACGAAGGTTTTAATCTGGTGGAGTAGAAAATCATAAAGATTTTAGTCTCCAAAATTTTAGTGAAAACGAAGGTTTTAATCTCGGTAGGAAGTAGAAAATCATAAAGATTTTAGTCTCAGCAAAATAATAATAATAATAGAGCAAAAATTAAATAAATGAATAGATAAATCCAAGTAGAAAACAAAGGTTTTAGTCTTGAAGAAATTAAAATGATGAATAGGAAAATAATAATAAATAAATGAATTTAAAATTCCTTAAGATTGATACTTTACTTATATTAATTTATAGCAATTAAATAATATTATAACTTATATTAATTGAAAGCAATTAAAATGAATAAAGTTATAACCAATAAATAAAATAAATAATCGAGCCATGATTCAACTGTTTTAGCCTTAAGAATTTTTATTCCTCACTCTCGGTACCACAGGTTAATAGAATAATTCCTCGGGATAGAATGGTTTAGAACCTTATCGGTGTGCGGTCATACAGTGATACCCCAAAGCCCCCGGGGTCCAGTTTGACCCGCGTCAGCTGTGAAACACAGTGTCTCGTATCATGAGACCCATACTTAGTAAAATGACCAAATAGGACATCATCCCATGCTAAGTAATAAGTTTATAAGACCATACATTTCTATAGACCTAAGGGTTACTACATCACTCTTAATACAAAACATATATTAAAATTAGTTTGTTCTAATATATACATAAAACAAGAATCAAGGCCACGGTCGGCGCTTCGCCAATCGGCCTCCTAAGGGCGCCCATGCGCCGCCCATGCTGTACGAAGGGGATCCACGGCCCAGGGTGACTATGCCCGATCAGAGATAAATCCACCACCGAGGGCTATTTCCTACCTAGGTGCACATGCAAATGATCATTTCCGCAGTCAAACCAACAACCAATCCGTTACGCCATCTATCATGGAAAAAATCTACATGCATGTATGAGGAGCGACCTCTACATGCCCAATGCAAAGGTCAACCTCGACCACACAATCTAAGTGAGTCTAGGAAATCAATAGGTAGATCCCGCTCCCATCTCTGCTCCGTAGTCTATGTGATGTTTATTTTGTGGTTCGTGTCTTTTTGGAGCAGCGAGAACTTTCGGGGTCTCACGCGTGTCTCTTACACCCTCAGAGCATTTTGAGGACTCATAGGTGGATACCTTTGTCTAACCGAGGTTTCGGACTTTTCACACAGGGGGTATCTATCCCTAACCCCTTTCACCTTGAGCACATTTCATTTTCCATTTTATTTAACAGCATGGAACTCAGGTGGACTTAGTCCGTTCCAGCTCTTTGCGATTCAACACCAAGCCTTGAGTGCCAAATCGATACCATGAACACACTTTCATGTAATGTGGTGTTACCGCACACCAATGCAATGCAATTTGTGCCCGCGGCCTCAAACCCATGACCAATGTATAGAAGACCTCTGCATGGACAGAACTACACCATGCACTATGTGTGTGCTATGAACACTCATGTCTATTTTGTTTCATATATTTAACATACGTAGATCATATTAATATTCCATATATTGAAATCGATACATCACATAAGCATCTTTTTCATCTTTTCTATCTGTTAGGGTTCATTCATGTCAACACATCATTCAATCATGTATTAAAATAATTCCAACCATTACTTAGGCAAGTAATGCCATAATTCATGTTCTTAGGCCGAGACATAGTATTTTAGTCATACAACCCAATGCATATAATTATTCCATCTTTATCACATAATTTTACATGTTCAGCATCTCATTGAATTCATGGCAATAACACACATTAACCATTCTTGGCCATAAATCCGGCCATGCTTGGCCATGGAAATAATTTGGACTTAGTCCAGAAAGTCCAATTTTTTGTAAATACCACACAAAACATCCAACAAGCAATTCCCTGCTCAGGCCATATGCAGTCCACAGAGTATTTGAGTTACAAACCCAGTTAAGCGAGTTCGGAAGGCAGGTGGGACTATCTTATCGCTTAGGTCCGTGGGCCGGCCAATGTTCCAGTATACATTTGGCTGAGCACTTTATCTTATTAAATTCTAGACTCGACGAGCTTTCCGTAGAGTCAAACGCGCCGTCGGAGTTCGGGCCGAGAAAGTTATGACCCGTCCAAAGTTAATGCGGCGATTGCAAGGTGTGCGGAAATTTGGGCTGCCGTTTGCCATCCTGCTTGGGATTTTGCCGTCGAACGGTAATCGATCTCGGACGGTCCCAGCTCCCGTAAAACGTGCGTAACGGTATCACTGAGCCTGTCAAGCCACGCAACATCCAAGTCGGCTCGGAAAACCGGACGAACCCGTAGGCCATTACACGGCCCCCTAGGCGTAAAATAACTAGAGTAGGAGAGGAAACCTACCTCTTGTAGCGCAATTCCGGGTTCTTTTGCAGTCAGGTCACGCTCCTTCTGCATAACCTCCTTCCTCTTCCTCTTCTTTTTTTCCTCTTTTCCTCCCTTTTCCTCTTCTCTTTTCTTTGCCTTTCTCCCCTCTCATATTCCTTCCTCCTTCCCTTTCCTCCCTTTCCTCCTCCCACTCCTTCTCCTTTCCCTTCCTCCCCCTCCCTTGCTGCCTCCACAGACTAGAAAATGCTGCTGTCTGAAATAGGCTGCCCATGCCATATTATAGCCTTTATGGTTGGCAGCCCATGTTGTGTATGGCATGCCATGTGTCTACAAGCATATATCCCTCCCATATCTTACCTATAAATTGCGAGCACGTGGCTTGCCATGTGTCACTCCACATAACTTGCCATGTGTCACTCTGGCTTGCCATGTGTCACTCCACATGTCGCCATGTGTCATCCCATATTTCAAGCCATCCATGTGCTTATTCATGATTTTCGAGGAAATACGTGAAATTCGAGCTATCTCGAGAATTCAGCGAGAATTATTTGGGTAGATAATTTTCGCGAGAAGACGATTAAAACGGTCTGATCGATTTGTATATCAGGATCTAGAAAATCCCAACTTTTCAAACTATTTAGGTAAATTATCGTTTGCCTTTTTATCTAAAATTTTTAAATTAAAAATTTCACGGGTTAACCCAACCCGGCCCAGGTAAGTGCGACATAAAGGCGGAGTGAATCACACGACTCGAGAAGAATTTGAGAGGAAAAAGAAAATGCAATCAATAGAATTTTTCAAATGCATGAAAAAAAATGTAGGATTTTTTTTTTTTTTTTTTTGTAAATGGGGGGCTCTGAATTTATAGGAAACCAAGGGGTGCAATATGAAAAATTGCAATGGTTCCTAAGGACAACTTGAAAAATTGCAATGGTTCCTAAACTTTTCATCATTTTCCATCACACCCGATATATATATATAGTATATATATATAATTCCCAACATAAGCATTAAATTTTTTCTACCATTGGAAATCATCACAATTATCTTAAATGAAAATGGCATCCTCTAAAATGAAAATGACATCTTACGAAAAATGAGAAAGCTTTCCATCTTGACTTTATTTCCTCAATTAATTCTCTACCATTGAAATTTTATTTCATCCAACAATTTCTTTAGAGATCAATGCGGGGTTCATCACCCTCTTTTCCTCTTCTTGTAAATCTTGATGAAGAACCCTAGAACATGGTAAAGAAATGAGAATTTTCGAACCCTTCATATCAATTGGATACATCGCAAGTATAGGAACTATAGTTTTGTTCTCTATTCAGAATTGGCACATTAAAACTTTCTTCATTGTTATTGTTTCATGTTAATCGCCTTTTGGTTGACGGGAAAGTGAGAAAGCTGCATAATGGAAATAAAATTTCTAAGTTTAGTTTTTAATTTGGCATATTATCTGCGTGGTAGGTTTTGGGTATTAGAAAATCTAAGGTGTTATGTGCTTTTTTATAGAGTTATGTAGTTTTGATTTTTTTTTTTTCTTTTTTAATGGTATTAACATATTAAACAAAACTTTTTTACAATGGCATTTAACAAAAATTTAAAAAAAAAAAAAAACTTTTCTTGAAAGTATTAACGGATATTTAAAAAAAAACTTTTAGGGTGGCATTATTTTATCATTTTTCTTTTATTCTTCCTTCTTCTATTAAAAATCTTTAATCCAATTTAATCAACGTTTCCACTTAGAATCTAATATATAGAATTAAATTGTTTGTTTATAAGATTTAATATATCGTAATATTCTTCATATAGAAAATAATTTAAATTTTCAATCCTACATAAAATCATCGGCCATTTTCCAATTAACAAAAATAATTTATATATTTATCTTTTACATTCCATAAATGCTCTTATAATTTATTTATTATAATTCACATAATTTACTAAACCAAAAATACACCTTTCTTTGGTCTCACAACCCATAAATTATTTGCATAAATATGCAGATGCATGAATACCATTTTTTAGTTTCTTATGTTTCATCTTTGAAACAAATGTACGACAATCACACCACCTAGATTTATTGTAATTCATTTACTTTTGTAACTTATACTTTATTTTTTATTCTCATATATGCTTTTTGTAACTTATACTTTATTTTTAATTTTTTAATTTTTTATTCATATATATATATATATATATATATATATATATATATATATATATATATATATATATATATATATATATATATATACTCTCTTTCAACCCTTTGCTCTATATATATTTCACTATTCTTTTCTTTTCTCTTGCATATATAAGAGACTACTCACAATAAGCGGACTCCCTCACGTCGATTAAGCTAGATAAGATCTTTGAAACCAAAGATGACACACCCCGCTACTTATCGTAGGTTGTGTAGGCCACTCCAATCCCCGATAGATTACCTCTAACGACTAGAAAATCTGTGGCGAAGCGTGTTGCCTTCGTCTCGTATAAATTTTTCTTTTCTAAACTTATGATTTTTATAAAATTTCGGCTTATAGCAGTGCATATAGAGACATGTCCCAAATCCACCGTATCCCACCATTTACACTATTTCAAATATGGCAACCAACATTTTCAAAAATAGCTCCAAGCTCCCACACATTTCTACAAAACCACCTTGTGGCACATACATATATTCCTTTATACAAAATTCGCAGTATTTCCCTCACACAAAATAAGTATTAATACGGCTTCATCGAGAAGTCAAGAGAGAATCACTTAAGCGCTCCAGCGTCCGATACTGTACCTTGAAAATAGTTTTTAAAGCAGGGACAATAGCCAAGGCTAAAGCGAGCTCGGTGAGGTGTATGCTTTTATAAAGTGTTTTTGCCTTTTCGAGAAAACATCTCAAAGCGTAAACTCTCTTTTGAATATTTCGAAACCTTGGCACTTTACTTTAAAGTTTCTCACAAACTTTCTATACTTGCTTTTAAAAGTTTATAAACTTTTAATACTTGCTACTTTGCTTTGCTTTTCTTTAAAGCTTATAAAACTTTTCTCAATTCTCTTGCTTGCTTGCTTGACCTTGCTTGCTTTAAAAGTTTATAAAACTTTTTATAAACCTCTTGCTTTAAAAATGTATATAACATTTTTCAAATCTCTTGCTTTAAAAGGTTTCTAAAACTTTTTATAAATCACGAACTGACTCGACCGCATGCGCTTTTAAAATAAAACGAACACAGGCTCGGCCCGGATTTGCCAAATCACCACCAAGAAGGCTTTAGGAGCTCCTGGCGATTGTTTGAAATCAAGCGGAGACCTAAGACTCAGCGTTTCCTTAAAACAAACACGGGAGCCTGGGCGTGCGCTAGTGGTTGATTTTTTTTTTCAAAACTGTAAAAAACATTCTTATAAATCATCAACCCTTTGAGCCTATCTGTTTTGCTGGCCACCCCCTAGTGAACCACGGAAGCACGGGGCATCGCCCAGTGCCGGTGGCGGACTGAATCCATCACCTAGGTGGAAGGGCCTACTTTTCATCCACCTTTTTCCGGTAAATATGGTGCAGATTGACGCAGTCGCCATCACCATAATATAGTTAACCTTTGTTTACCCTATATACTCAGTAGTGGCTCTGCAGTCTCCATAAATAGCCATGATGCATGAACTAAGTTTGCCGACAGGGCAAATCTAAATCCATGTATGATATCTTGCTGCGATGCGCGTCACGGAATCTGACCGGTATGTTTGCTTAGAACTAGGGATTTTAGTTAGGCTTTGTTTTCCACCAATCTATTCTGCCTTTGCCTTGCTTGCTTGCTTGCTTGCTTGTTTGAACATGGTTTAATAATTCAAAACTATTGTTTGCTTACTTGCTCTTTGAAATATGGTTTTACAATTTAAAACTATTGCTTGCTAAATTCCTTGCTTGCTTTTCAAATATGGTTGAATAAATCAAAACCATTATTTATTTGATGTTCACATATGGTTTAAAATAAAAACTATTTACTTGCTTGCTAAATTCATTGCTTTTCACATATGGTTTAAAATCAAAACCATTTACTTGTTCTTGGAAATATGGTTTTACAACTCAAAAACCATTAATACCGATTAATAAAAAGCAGTTTATAATAATTAATACACTAGTATTTGAAAAATGGGTTTTAGAACACTCACCTCTTTGTTTCTGAAACCCGAGCACAACTCCACTACTTTCCCGCCTTTGCTTTTAGCCTACACACTCAGCGAATGCGACAGCGTGTGTCGCTGCGTATAAGCGTAAAAACTTAACGTACTTCACCGCCAAAGTCACTTTAGGGTCCACACAACATTCATATAAGTCAAATTAACAATTTGCCCTTTGCTTAAAAAACTCAACAAAAAAACCCACTCATTTTTGGCAGTACTTTTTCCCCCAATGCTCTCATGGACTTTATTACCTAAATCTTATTCAAAATGTCCTTTAAAAATTAACAAACTCTCGGATCACGATCGGCTTTCTTATGTCCGTGACATCTCTTCATTTTAAAATTTAAAATTCCTTCTCTAAGGTCCTCAACCACATAGCAGCGATTACGGCGTGTTTTTATGCCAATTTGGTTATCTTGAATCACCCTCTTTGCTATCCCTTGATTTACGGGATTTTAACTCCGTAAATTGAAATGGTTTTAACCGCTCATTTGAAGCTATGGTTATAGGTTTCTTATCCAGTGGAATCACCAATTTGGATCATCAAAACTCAAGTTGTTGTATTTTACATCTAGATGACTCAATTTGGCGAAACGAGAATACGCACATAGCTCCACTTGACAACTTACGGGCACTTTGGGGTTACAATTGCATGCACTTCCTTCAGCTAACTTATTCCCATGAAAGTATCTTACCCATAATTTTGAATCATTCCGAGATTTGGATGGTGATGCTCCACTTATGGCCAAAACACTACAACTTATACCCAAAAGCGAACATGTCAGTGAGCTACACGACTCACCTTTTCAGTCCGTATTTGGGAGCCTTAGAGCTACAATTTGCTCTTGGTCCCTTCTATACGTTTGTAGCCCTATCTCGTATGGTTGTTACCAATTAGAATCCAATTCATTTGAGTAATTATAGCAATCTATATAGCCAAAACAAAAGCAGGGGTTTTTCATAAAAAATTTTGACAGCATTCCCTTTAAAAACCCAACATTCTCCTTTACAACTATTCCATAATACCTCAAAACCACATGAAATCTAACTCAAAACAACTCACAACACTTGAATTGGTGATTTGGAAATTCATAAAACCAAACCCTAGGTGAAAATCCAAGAATTCAACCCAAGGTCCACCAATTCCACAAAACCATAAAATTATGATGATTCCATGTTTAATTTTACACCAATTGGGGTTTTACCCACACCAACCTCAACAAATCAAGGGTTTGGGTGCTCTTTCCACAAAAACCCTAGACAAAGAACAACAATTCTCAAACCAAAACCTTAGGAATCCAAAACACCCATGAATTGAGGAACAAAAACATACCTTGGTTTGGCCTTCTTCTCCTTCTCCTTCTTCTTCCTCTTCTTCCTCCTCTTCCTCTCCTTGCTCTTTGCTCTCCTTTCCAAAACGTGAGCCCTAGCTTTTGTGAGACAAAAAAAATGAGTTTGGATTTTGTTTGTCTCATCACATTTATAATCCCATTTATACCTTAATTTCCATTAAGTCCTTCATCCTTTTAATTTTTGCAAATCAACTTATTTTATTTCAAATTTTGGCATCCTATCTTCTCACATTATGACTTCCATATCATTTTTGGAAATTACAACTTTGCCCTTTCTTCTAGTATCACATTCCGGGTTTACTAAATTTATGAGTTCACAATTTCTTCCAAAAATACTACAGTGACACTTAGTGCTCATGTGTGCCCCTACTGTTACCCATACCATACACCCTCTCGGGACAGGGCGTTACAAATCCTCCCTCCTTTAGAACATTTCATCCTCGAAATGAACAAACTAAACTCAAAGGAAAGGAAAATACCTCATTCGGAAAATAATTGAAGTCTTGATGGCGCATGCGGAGTCTACGGCAGTAAGTTGCCTCACTCTCATAGTTAACCATAGGACTTTAACGAAGGGATCACCTTACTCCTCAACACTGTTCCTTCCCGATCCTAATCGCCGCGGGTATTTCCTCATAAAGTCGAGTTCTCCTTTAATTACCTTTGAGATTTGCTCTCTCAACACATGTGAAGGATGCGGGATGTATTTCCTCAACACCGACACATGGAATGTATCGCCCAGATTCTTGATAACTCGGGGGTAACTTCAGCTTATAAGCTCTGGCCCCACTTTGCTCACGATCTCATAGGTCCTATATACCTCGGTTAAGCACTTTCGTTCCCAAATCTCAAAACACCTTTCCAAGGGAAATCTTGAAAGACTCGGTCACACATCTTGAATTGCAAGTCTGACGATTGTCCACATAACTTTTGTATCTCTTCTTATCTTCAAGTTATGCGAACAGCTTTCACTTTCTCGTGATCTATACTGGATTCAAGGCCTACTAGTCTTCTTCCGCAACCTCATCCTAGCACATTGAGTCCCTACATTTCCTCCCATGTATAGTACCTCGAGTGAACGAAATATGTGTTATTGATCCCATGCGACGATGGCTATTGTTGTGGCGAACTCATTGGTGACAAATGGACCTCCCAACTTCCCTTAGATTCCATCACACAAGCTCTCGGTATATCCTTTAGCATCTGAATAGTCCCACTCTCTTAGGTTCACCATACTCACAGCTTTTATATTCTCACGGCCTTTCACTATCATGCCATCATCTCGGCTTTGAAACTCTGCTTTCTTTCCTTTTCTATCTCTTCCTTAAAGCTTAATCATCTGTGGATCCACAGGGCCTTACTGCTAAGAATACGGTCCACTAGGAAGTCTAACATGAAATGTGGCTAACGAGGCTCTGAGATCCTCGGCCTCAATATCACCCCTAAAGCTCGAGATCCACCAATAGTGGAAGATAACGATCTCATGTGAGACGAAACTCTCACAGTACTTCTCGAGAGGGCATCTGCTACGACATTAGCTTTTCCTGGATGATACTCAATAGTACAGTCGTAGTCCTTAATCAACTCAAGCCATCTTCTTTACCTCGGGTTTAACTCTTTCTGGGTGAAAATATATTGAAGGCTAACATGATACGTAAGATCACAAAGGAACACCATATAAGTAATGTGCTCCATATCTTGAGCAAACCATTTCTTCCCACTTGACTCTAAGTCATGTGTGGGGTAATTCTCCTCATGCTTCTTAGGTTGTCCTGAGAGGCATATGCAATCACCTATCGTGCATTAAAAACACAACCAAGGCCCTTGTAGGAGGCATCACTGTAAACCCTGAGCCCATCTTTTCCCATTGGGCAAGCCTTCGGCCCCAGATTTGAAGTCAATCTACCCTTCAACTCCTCCAAAACTCTGTTGGCAAGCATCCACCCAATCATACATGACATCTTTCCTTGTCAGCTTGGTCGGTGGGGTTGCTATCCTGGAGAACCCCTCACCAAACTTCTGTAATACCCTGCTAAACCAAGGAAGCTTCTGACCTCTGACACATTCTTTGGCAATTTCCAATTTACCATAGCTTCTATTTTCTGGGGATCCACACTCACCCCCTCAAGTGAAATCACATGACCTAGAAATGCCACCTTGTCAAGCCAAAACTGACACTTGCTCAACTTGGCATACAATTGTCACTCCACCAGGGTACAACGATACTATCGCCCGGATGCTGCGAAGATGTTCCTCTGTGAACTACACGAATACACTAGGATATCATCAATAAAAACTATAATGAACCTATCCAAATCTGCTGAATACGGTTCATCAAATCCATAAGCATTTGCAGGAGCATTAGTCAAACCAAATAGCATCACCAAAACTCATAATGCGTTAGCGTGTCTGAATATCTGATCTTGGTTACGCCATCTCCCACTGCACCCTCAGCGTGTTCCACGACCTCAAGTCTATCTTGGAGTATGCTAGAACCTTGGAGTTGATCGAATAACTCTCATCGATCCTAAGGAGTGAATCTTGATTGGGATGGTAACTCTATTTAATTGTACGTAATCTATACACAACAAACTCCCATCTTTCTTTTTCACGAAGAGGCGGAGCTCCCCATGTAGGATATGCTCGGTGAATAAATCTTTTACTTAACAATTCTTCCTAAGCTAAAGGCCTTAAGCTCTCTATTTCTACCAAGAGCCATCCTATAAGGAGGAATGGAAATGGGCTCAGTCCCTAGGATCAAATCAATGGTGAACTCCACCTCTCTTTCTGGAGGTAATCCTGCGATATCATTCAAGAATACATCTGAGAACTCTCTAACAACTGGAATCATCCACTAGAGTCCCCTCCTTCCCTGTCTCCACCACATAAGCTAGATAACCCTGACAACCCTTCGCAACATCCTACCTTATTTGAGAGGCAGAGGAATCATCTTGAAGACAACTCTGCGTATTCCTCTAAACTTTACCTCAATTTCCAGTCTATGCATCTTTACTTCCTTTTATAACAATCTAATGTGGCTCGTAAGCGGGAACCGGCCAATCCATATCGAGAACCACATCAAAGTCCCTCATATCTAAGGCTACAGATCCGGCTGGGAACTCTGTCCCATAATCGAACTCTATTATCTCATTCTCTATCGAGAATAACGGATCTCTCCGGTGGAAGGAAACTCTCATCGACCCTTTAATGTTTGGGTCTCTATGCGGGAAACGTCCCCAGAAATGCTTAGATGCAAATGAATGTGCTCCTGGGTCCACTAATGTATATGCATCATGATCAAGGATAAGAAATAATACCGGTAACCACATCACGGAATTTGCATGCATCCTATTTGATCACGGCATAAACTGCTGATACGGGCCTGCAATGCGCATCCACCGGGGCGCTATACGCCTCACAACCTCACCCGCGCACTGCTACATTATGCGACTAGAGCTGCATTGAGAAGTTCACGGTGCACTCCTCTTGCTGCCTATACGATACATAGCGTAATACTTTGCTCAACTCTCCAGCAGGCCTCGTTCTAAGTCCCTAAATCTATTCTGAGGAACAACTGATAAATGCACTCGACTGGTGTTGCAATCCGGAGCAAACCTTGAGACTTCATGACTTCATCACCAGAGATATGGAACCAATCTAACTAGTTCCAGAACCTTTCCTCATAATCCGACACCGACATGTTCTTCCGGTTCAACCCAAGAACTCTCAATTTTGAATCCTTATGACTTTGAGGAAAGAACCTGTCAGTGAACTCTTGCTGAAATTGGTCCCATGATATGCCATTACTAGATGACTCTCCTTCCACTCAAGATCCCACCAACTTCAGCCTCACCTTCATCGAAACCGGAAAACAAGACTCTTGCTCATCCGCAAGCCCATAATTCCAGAACTTTATTTACTCGGCCAGCCATAACCAAGTCGCTTCCGATCACCACTGGCTGCCATACGGCTTGGCGCCTACCTTCTCAGACTTCTATCGACTGGTGTTCTTAAGAACCTCTCTAGGTGGCGCAGGAGGTCGCACCGACTGGTCGCTATGACTACCATCTCAGCACCCATAGCACCCGCCATCAGAATAATCCCGGCACTTGAGCTGACCCTCTGGTGGCCTAGATGGTCCACCGACCGTCAGAGAACATTCAGGAGGCCAGAGGAACCAACCACGTGCTCATCTCTAAGTACTACAGACGCCTGGAAACCCTCTGGAATGACTCCTGAATGACCTCACGTCTTCCGCCTCGACATAGTGTCGATTTAATTAAAATCAACTGCTACTTTGAACACCTCATATGTATGTACTTGAGTTTGAAATGCATGGTTGCTAATAGTATAAACTTTCAGGTATACCTAAAACTATGATGCGATAACATGCATTTCCTAAGACTGGATTCATTACCAACTTGTGTTGGGACTACTTTTCGGTTATACCAACTTATGCTCTATCACCACCTTGACACACCCCACCCCTACTATCGGCAGTGCCACACCACATAAATCTCCACCATTCTAACGACCAGAAAACTCGTGAAGCTAAGCCGTATTGCTTGCTTCCAATCTCGCATAAAAATTTTTCTTTTCTAAACTTATGATTTATAAAATTTCAAGAAGATAACAAAATAAAGATATAGGACATGTCCCAACCGATACACCATTTTTACACTCATTTCAAATATGGCAACCAACAACATTCTTCAAAACAGCCCTGCTCCACACATTTTCACAAAAACCACCTTATGTACATACATATTCCTTTATACAAATTCAAAGTATTTCCTCACACAAATAGGTTAATACAAGACAATACAGGTCGTGATAGAACTTAACTCAAGCCCAACATTCTGTACCATTGCATCTTGAAAATAGTTTTTAAACAGACAATAATGATTAAACGAGCTCAAGAGTGTATGCTGATAGTGTTTTGCTTTTCGAAAACATCTCAAAACCAAACTCTTTTACGTATGATTGCTTCTCCAAGCCTTGCTTTGCTTACTTAAAGATTCTAAAACTTTCTATACTTGTTGCTTAAAAGTTTATAAAACTTTTAATACTTGCTCGCTTTTGCTTTGCTTTTCTTTAAAAGCTTATAAAACTTCTTTCTCAATTCTTCGTTGATTGTTGCTTTACCTTGCTTATTTTTAAAGTTTATAAACTTCTTTTATAAACCTCTTGCTTTAAAAATGTATAAACATTTCAAATCTCTGCTTTGGTGTTTTTAAAACTTTTTATAACACGTGGAGCCTGGCCAACTCAAGATGTTATGAAATAAAACTGAGTCTCTGGGGTCTTCTAAACACATTTGCTTAAAATCTCCACGGGAGCTTGGGCTCAACCGATCATTTTGAAATCCAAACGGGAGCCTGGACTCAACCGTTTCCTTAAAACAAACACGGGAGCTTGGGCTCGACCGTGCGCTAGTGGTTGATTTTTTTTTTCAAAACTGTATAAAACATTCTTATAAATCATCAACCACTGGAGGCCTATCCTGCTTGCTATACCCCTAGTGACTTGCCTGGCAGAACACCGCATGGTGGCCGGACCGGGGTCCACCCAGGTGGAAGGGCCTGGGCACACTTCACCCACCTTCAAGAATATGTAGGAATTGACCTGGTCGCCATCACTACAATATAGCTTAACTGCTAACCCTATATACCCGAAGACGTGTCACTTGTCTCCTTTAAATGCCATGATGCATGAACTAAGTTTGCCGACCGTGCAAATTCCAAATGCATTGTGTATGATATCCTAACACCATCGTAGCACGTATCGGAATACCTCCGAATCGGCGTTTGCTTTAGAACTAGGATTTTAATGAAGCTTGTTTTCACAACATATTCTTTGCTTGTTTGTTTGCTTGTTTGTTTCTGTTTGGAACATGGTTTAATAATTCAAACCATTGTTTGCTTTTCATTTGTTTCTTTGAAATATGGTTTACAATTTAAACCATTGCTTGCTAAATTCCTTCGTTTGCTTTTCTCAAATATGGTTGAATAAATTAAACCATTATTTATTTGCTTTTCACATATGGTTTAAAATCAAAAGCATTTACTTGCTTGCTAAATTCATTGCTTTTCACATATGGTTTAAAATCAAAATCATTTACTTGTTCTTGGAAATATGGTTTTACAACTCAAAACCATTAAATACCAATGTAAAATAGTTTATAATAATTAATATACTAGTATTTGAAAAATGGGTTTAGAACACTCACCTCTTTGTTTCCAATCCTACAATAATCAATTACTTTCTCCTAGTTTTGCTTTTAAATTTCATACTCAACGAACACGGCAACGTATTAATCGTCGCAGATACGTAAAACCCAACGTGCATTTCACACTCAAGTCACTTTAGGGTCACACAACATCCATATAAAGTCAAATTAACAATTTACCCTTTAGCACCAAAAAAACCCCAACAAAAACCACCATTTTAAGTAACTTTTTCCTGCTACCACTCAGGACTTTATTACCTAAATATTATTCAAAATGTGTCTTCAAAATTATGAAACTCTCCAGATCAGTCCTTATAGCATCTGATGACATCTCTTTAAATTTTCACTAAAATTCTTTCAAAGGCTCCTCAACCAACACAAGTTAACAGGTTTTTGATGCCAATTTGCTAACTCACCTAATCACCTATCATATCGTTGATTTCTGGGATCTTAACTCCATAGTTCAACATTTGAAGCTATGGTTATAAGGTTTCTTCTCCAATTTGGAATCACCCAATTTGGATCATCAAAACTCAGTTATTGTATTTTACATCTAGATGACCTAATCATAAGATAACAGAGAATCAAAAAAGATAGCTCCACTCTTTGAAAATTTCAGGCACTGGGGTTACACTTGCATGTGCACTTCCTTTAGCTAATGTATTCCCATAGAAGTCTATTTACCCATAATTTGAATCACCTCAATTTGGATGAGTGAAACTCCACTTATGCAATAAAACAGCTACAACCAGACCCAAAACGTAGTATAACCTATGGGAGCTACACTTGAGCTCACTTTTTCAGTCTGTATTTGGGAGCCTTAGAGATACAATTTTCTTTGGTTCCTTCCATAAATTTGTAGCCCCATTTCTTATGGTTCTTTACCAATTGGAATCAATTCATTTGGATAAGATAAATTAATTCCATAGTCAAACAAAACAGGGGTTTCTACAAAATTTTGATGAAGATCTCTTTAAACCCAACATCTCCTTACAACCATTCCATACACCAAACCACACGAAATCTAACTCAAAAACAACTCCACAACACTTGAATTGGTGATTTGGAATTATAAAACCAAACCTCAGGTGAAAATCCAAGAATTCAACCTGTTGTTGTCCACCACTCCTACAAAACCATAAAATTATGATGATTCTATGTTTAATTTTACACCAATTGGGGTTTTACCCACATAACCTCAACAAATCAAGGGTTTGTGTGATCTCTTCCAAAACCCTTGACAAAGGAGCAACAATTCTCCAAACCAAAACCTTAGGAATCCAAAACACCCATGACCAAAGGACAAAACATGTCTTCAAGCTGCCTTCTCCTTCTTCCTTCTTCTTCCTCCTCTTCCTCTCAAGCTTCGCTTCTCCTTCAAAACGTGAGCCCTAGCTTTGTGAGACAAAAAAAATGAGTTTGGCTTTTGTTTGTCTCATCAGATTTATAATCCCATTTATACTCTTAATTGCCATTAAATCTTTCATCCTTTACTTATAAATCAACTTATTTTATTCCAATTTTTGGCATCCTATCTTCACATTATGACTTTATATCATTTGGAAATTACAACTTTGCCTTTCTTCTAGTATCACATTCGGCTTACTAAATTCTACAGAGTTCACAATTTCTTCCAAAATACACAAATGACACTTAGTACTCATGTGCTCTCACGGGTTACCTGTATCGCATTAATCTTCTTAGACGGCCATAAAAGACATCAACACCAAATTTCATGACAAAACCCATCAAATAAATCTTATCTCCGATAAAGAAGTCATCAGCCTAAATTGAAGATTGTACAACTACAATGATTTACAGAAATGAACATTAAATGAGACATGATAAGCACTATAACATTGCAAGCTAACTTTAGCAAAATGATAACCAAACCTAAGTTTAGGATAATTCAAGTACAATTGCAACATTAGTAATTTTTCTTTTTCTTTCTCCATTTTTCCTTTATTTTCTTGGGAAAGCCACTCAAAATCTTGATTCTTCTCGCCTTTTATTTCTTCTTTTCCTCTCTATATATATGAAAAAATGTTTCACATTTATTTGGTTGAAGATCTATATGTTTTAAAAGATTACTTGATTTTTGTATTTGTAATCATATTTGGCATAGAAACATATTTCAATGGTATTATTTTTATTTTCATATATATATATGAAAAGAATATGTATGACATCTACAAATGGGGTCTATTAAGAAAACTGAAATATGATTTATTCCTTTAATTTTGTTTATTTACTAATTGCATGATTTATTAGTATCTATAATTAATTTATTGATTGTCAGTAGCTTGATTCTGATTAGTAGAGACCACTTTAGGGGCTTAAAGGGGTGTTATGGCTCATCATCGTACTTCAATGTGTAACATAATTCCTCAGAATTTTAATCAGAACATTCAACGCTTAATGGGAGACAAGCTTAATAAGATTATATTAAAAATGATTTTGTTTTCAAAAAATAATAATTGAATGTTTTTTAAAAATAATTGTAAAAACATATTTTTTAAACATACAACCACCTTTAGGTGGTGGATCGGCTGAGAATCTTAGCTCATTAGGCCGAGAATGCAAATGAGTCGCCTCGCTCGGGTCTTTATTACGCCTCATTCTCCCACAAAAGTCTCCATTTAATTTTATGTAATGTCAAAATTTTGAGAAATTAATAATATTTTTTTAAATTGTTCACGAAATTTCAAGACATATAAATTAAGAAATATTTTTGATAAACTGTTTTTTACTTAAAGTAATTTTAATAACTTAATTCAGAATTCAAAATTTTAAAGTATAAATAAAAAAAAATTAACTATTTTAATTTAATATTTAAAATTATTTTTTTAAAGTTATAATATTAAAATATTTTTTAATAAAAATGATTTCAATTATTTAATAAAACATTCTCGTGTAGTCATTTTGATTATCTATTTTTGAAAGTTAGTTAAAAAAGAAAAGACAACGATTTATAATTTGTTGATGCATGTTTAATTTTTGGGAATAAACAAAATAAATAAATAAAATAAGAGAAAGTAAATGAATAAAGAAACGGTCAAGAGGAGATGTAATCATCAAATTATTTACTTAATTTTTATTTATGATAATTGTTGGAGAACTTTTATTATCTGTATAGAATGACACATAGGTTCATAGGTGCTCAGGTTTCTAGGGGCACTTTAGAGAGAGTAGGGTTCATAGGGGGTATTCTTTGTTCATATGAGGCATTTTCGGGTTCATATGGGGGCATTTTAGGTTCATAAAGAGGTTATAAAAATAGAGTGTTATTTCTGGGAGAGAGCTTCATAGGATTAATCAAACATTCCCTATGTATGTCAACTCAGAAGTCGGTCAAGTCATAATCTCTTAACCAAATCTAATTCTTCATTTCATTTACTTATTTTTTTTCTATTATTCTTTCAAGATATTCTATTTTCTTCTCTCTTATTTTTCTTTATTAAAAGAAAATACTATTGGACGTCCATAAAAACATAAATGCAATTGTTCAAAACACGCATTAGGTTAATTACAACAACAGGTTCAAAGACTATAAATTTGATAATACTATAAATTTATTGTATATATACGACTTTATTATGTAACATATCAGACGATCATAATTTCGACATTTGTTATTTTGTCTCATCAATACGTTGGTCAGCGTAAATCGCTCCAGATACAAATAAACGCCATATGACGCAACATAAAAACATACACCGCATCAAGACGACAACAAAATCATGAAAATAAAACTCAGATCCATGTATAAAAACTACTTTATTAAGAAATAATTTTATTTTTATGATCTTTTTCTCTCTTACTTCTTTAAAATGATTAGCTATAGTTTATTAAAACTCCTTGCTTTCCACATGCTGCACCTGCTACACACTAATATCTAATACGACGTCGTTCGTTCTCAAGCTACCCATCCCACGCCAAGCCTTGTTGAGCAAACCGAATTTTTCCATATTCTTTTGTCCTGACCTTTCCTCTATCTCCCCGATCCGCTTCATTCTTGATCGTGAAACAGAAATCATCCTAAACTCCCTTCAAATAATCAAAGAAAATACAGGACAGCCTTCATAAATGAGACTGTAGTTGTGATTATTTCTGACAGGTGAACAATTTTTGCGACCATTTACTTGAAATTTCCTTTTTTTCTTCCAAGAACTTGGTACGGTAAGATCATTTCTATGAGGTCACTTTCACAATGTTTTTTTTTTCTTATTTCTGCTAAAAACACCTATTTTCGGCATGTTTTCTTAACTTTTTCACGATTTATTATCTATCATTTGAAAAAAATGTTGAATAGAAAGGCCAAATTATTTTACTTTTTGCTTTTTCTAAATGTTTTTTAATGTTTTTTTGTTAAAAATAGATTTTCAAATATGAGAAAATCATATTTTTTATGATCCAAGCTAATTAAATAAAATTATATGTATTTTAAAATTTTTATTTAAAAGTTTATTTTCTCAAATTTTAGATAAAAATAAAAGGATTGACTAAAAACAATTAAATACTTAATCATAATACATTACACACAAAAGCGATTAGTATTGCAAAAAAATACAATTCTTTCTTTCCTAAGTCACGGACGTTATGTGAATAATAATGCCTTGACTTCAGGCGACGTGGGGACACTGCATTGTAAAAGAAATACGGACCTCCCAGTGTAAACACAAAGTTGCAGCAACTGTCATTGTAAACACCGAATGGCATTCCCTCTTCGATTTTGCATTTGAGGGAGTTGGAAGAATTAGATTTGGGCAACAATTCTTTGTCCATGGAAATCCACTCTGACATTGGAAATTTATCCAATTTGTCCTCTCAGCCTGGGGAAGAACAAGTTGACTGCGGAGTCCCGCTTCTGATGCAAAACTGAACAAGCTGAATTACCTGACTTGAAGCAACCTGCTCACTGGAGAAATTCCATCTGGCTGTCTGATTTCAACCAAAACGTGGGGCTATTTTATAACCTCTTGGCTCATTCCTGCCTAAAAACCTATTACGCGCAAATGTCATCCTCCAACCACATGTATTCTTAATTAAACTCATGAATCACAAAACCAAACCCACTCAAGAAGCTCCACTGCTCATACTCAAAACCAACACACCCTGAAACCTTTATTGAACAATCTCATCTCCACTTACAGCAAATTAGCACTTAGAATATTCCACCGTGTCTGATCATATTCTCAATCAAATCTCTTCATGGGAAGGCCATCCTCTCCATTTATTCAAAACTGGCTGTCTTTTCTCAAATGCATATGTATATTTCTGTGATGAAATCATAGAGGAATGTGAAGCAGTGTGTAACAATAAGATCATTAGGCTGGCGGGTAGTGTTGGATGGTTGAAGAGTCTAAACGTTTGTTTCATGGCCTAAAGGAAAGAGATTCCATTTCTTGGACAACCATGATCTTAGGGCTAATGCAGAATGGGATGGAGAGAGAGGCAGTTGATATGTTCAGAGATGATATTGGCAAGATTCACCATGGATCAGTTTACATTTGAAGCATCTTGGACTGGTGTTTGTTGTCTTTTGGCCTAGAAGGAACAAATTCATGCTTATGTAATAAGAACTGATCCAAGGATAATGTGTTCGTGGAAGTGTTTTGTTGATATGTATTTCAAGTGTAAAGACAAAATCTGGAGAACAGTATTCAGAGAATGACTAAAAGAATGTAGTTTCTGGACAGCAATGCTGGTGGCTATGGGCCAAGAATGTAAGTCCAGTAAAGAAGCTGTAAAAGATTTTCTTGAGATGGAGAAATGGTTTGAGCCAGACGATTTTACCTCAGGGAAGTGTTATTAGCTCACAAAGCACCTAGCAAGCTTTAATAAGCCCAATTTCTGGCTTGATTTCTTTATAACCGCATCTAATGCTTATTACCTTTGTATGGTAAATGGAAGTGAATGAAGATTCCTTAATGCTGTTCATTGAAATGAATCACAGATGATGAAGCTGACTGTATTACTCACAGGCTATGCCCAGTTTGGGAAAGCCAATGAGACGATTGATTTGTTTGAAAGACTGTTGGCCATTGGCTTAAACGAGATGGAGTTACATTTGTGGGGTCCCTTTCAGCTTACGTAGAGCAGGACTAGTGGAGAAAGTACTTCAATATTTTGGATCGATAAAGGCATGGGGATTATACCTATCCCTGATCACTACATGCATCATTGATCTGCTGTGCGAGCTGGAAGTTGGAAGAAGCAAAGAAATTTTATAAATAAGATGCCGCACAATCCTGCAGCGTGTTGGACCAGGGCTACCTTGCTGAGCTCATGTAGAGTTCATTGTGACATGGAAGTGGGAAGTAAGGCAGCAGATTCTCTTATTGAATTAGAGCCTCAAAACCCTGCAACCTATGTCTTGCTTTCAAGTCTTTATGCTGCCAAAGGGACATGGAACGAGGTGGCTCAGTTAAGAAGAGGAATGAGAGATAAGAGAGTACAAAAAAAACCGGGATATAGTTGGATTAAATATAAAGGCAAAGTGCATGTTTTCTTTGCTGTTGACCAGTCAAGTCCATTTTTAGTTCAGATATATGCTGAGTTGGAAAAACTTAACTGTAAAATGATTGAAGAGGGATATATTCCTGAAATGAGTTATGTTCTTCATGATGTTGAAGAATATGAGAAGATAAAAATGCTTAACCACCACAGTGAGAAACTTGCTATTGCTTTTGGGTTGATTTTTGTTTTGTTCCTCCTGGCCTACTCATGCAGGTTATTAAGAACCTGAGAGTCTGGTGATTGCCACAATGCAACTAAATTCATTTCCAAGATAACACAGAGAGAGATACTAGTAAGGGATTTTGATTCGGTTCCATTTGTTTAAAAAGATGGGACATGTTCATGTAGAGGATTTTGTGATAGAGTTCTCCAAAATTTTCATGAGAATAATGGAATCTTAAAATTTTCAATTGAGTGACTGAAACACAGAGCAGAGCAGAAAGATGAATAGGTCTATTCACTAAAGCAGTAATGGTGATCTTCCATGAAGGCAGGGATGAATTCAGTCACAATGGTCTAGATAAATATCTATGTCAGATGAAAATTAGCTTTGTTCTCAGAGGTCCCGCCATTATCTTGTTAGATACATTGAAGAAACCGCAGCATGGTAAAATGGAGAATGTGAGCATGCTAATGCCAGTGTATGTGGTGGTACTTCATCTGGTTAGAGAACATCAGTGTTTGGTGGACTACAGCTTCACCAGGTAAGAGCTCTTATCTTTTCCTGCAGCTCTGAAACACTTTCAACGTTGCTCTAATGGTTTGGGCCTCAAAGAGTCAAACATTGTAGTACGATGTACACCACAGAAATGGTCCTTTGTTGAAATGTAAGAAACAGTCAAACCGCACAAATCAAATCGAAAAATGGTCCAATTTTTTTTTTTGTTCATTATTTTCTCCCACTATCCCACTCCCTCATCCCAGCCGTTCACTGTTTCATCAGGAAACAGGGACTCAAATACCCTCTTTCTATCGATCTGAACCGTTAATTGTTTGACTAGTAACAAGAACTGGAGATCGTGAAGACTGCATCTTGTAGTACCTGCACGAGATCTTAATCTCTTCCTTTCCGTTGGGGAAGACTGAGAGGGATGCCCCAGGCTTTACATGAGGTTTTATTTTTCGGTATTACTGCTTCGTTTGGCTTCCATGTTGTTTTATCCTGTTTTCGATTTCAGTAATGCGACGTCGTCAATGTTTTGTAGATCCTTTCTTCATCCGTTTCAGTAATAACTGAAAGGCAAAGGACCCAAAAAAGGGAAAAATATGTTATTGGACATCGTGAATGTGCGTCTTTTATACGCCTTTGGATCTTATTATGTTAGGATCTTATTATGTTAGAGATCGAGTTTGGTTTATGTTTTTGAAATGTTTTAATTGCTTAAACGAGAAAACGTGGCATCATTTGATTTTGATTTTTTATTGTTAAAAAAGCAGCTAAAGCATTAAATTGAAATTTAAAATGGATCTTATAATTAATTAATCTGCGTAGTGAAGTCTTGTTAAGTCAAACAGCTCATTTCATAGAACATGACAACCCAACAACGTGTTACTTCTTCCCCTTATCCGTATCCTTTCTTTCACTTGAAATATTGGCTTTATATTCATCCATCCATTCACTTCCAAGGAAGCAATTACAAACCCAATAATAAACTATCTTCTTTTTTTTAATCAAGAATAAACTATCTTCTTATTCGTGATGTTAATGAATTTAATTATTTTTTAAGTTTCATTAATACAACCAATTTTCATATACTATTTTTCCTTATTATTAAATAGAATTAACTACATTGGTAGAGATTTCAAAATTTAAAAAGGCACAACATTTAGGAAAAGTGCAGATTGAGTGTACTTAAGCTTAGAATAATTTACTACATTGTAACAATGTTCAATTGTCAAAAAATATGCGTATTATAAGGTTGTAGAACTTTTTTTTTACATTTTAAGTTAACTTATACAAATTTGGGTATTAGAAAAAAAATTATTTTATTCAATAAATTAGTTATGATAAATTGATATTATAGATTATTTGAATATATTTCATAAATAAATTTTTATACAATTGAGTATAGTTTAAATTAAGAATTTAATTTTTGGCCCCACAAGATTACTTTGGATGAAATCTGAACCATTCATTTGAAGTAACCTAAGACAATCATTTCAAAGGAACCCTAAGTAAATAAATTTTAACTCTCAGTTCACAGCCATCACCCACTCTCACTTGTCTTCTTCTTTGTTTCTTCATTTTCTCTTACGACCCATGCTCTCCTCCAATACAGTCGACGACATCCCGCGGGGTAGCATTTTGCCCAGTTGGATGCAGGATGCTTCTAGGTTGTGAGCTCGCCTTTTAGCAAGTCCATGGTGTGACGAAGACAGAGGTGGGGTACAACTAGGGGTTTTCGCATAATCTGACCACGGACCACTCAAAAGGTGCTTAGGGTTTAATATGATCCCAAGGAAAGCGCATATGAGTCATTACTTGAGGTGTTGTCGGTAAGGCATGACCAAACTACCCTTAATCAACAAGTGTTATTGGCAAATTCTTGTGTTTGTAGCGATTCATAAGGATGTCAGGCTTTTGTACCAACTTAGAAGGTAATTTTCTTATAACTAAAGTGGCTGAATTCTTGTAATAATTTTAATTTAAGGAATTTGTAGATTTCAAGATTTCTATGACTATGGGGCGAGAGATTTTTTCTTAGCTGAAGTATTAGAACAATGTGATCAAGTTTTTGATGGATTTGAAACAACAATGTTGTTTTTTTAATTGATAAGTGAAAGATCTTTGTTTAAGGTTGCTTCCATTTCTTAATGGGAACTCTAAGCGGCACAACCATCTATTTTCAATAGTCTCTACCTCAAGTCGGTCATGCTCATTATCTTCTTTATATTTTTTTTCTCTGCCTTCTTGTGCCTATATAGTTCCTATTTAAACATATTTCGTTTTATATTGAATGTGCATCATTACTGTTGCTTACTAGAATCAAGTGTGTATATTATTTTTTTCAAATATTTGCACTGAATGTCATAATAGCTGCTACAGAAAGCATGACCCATGATGTAACTCTAGATTCATTGGGTTTAAAATTAGACATGATCAAATACATGGTAAGTTCATGATGTTGAAGGTTTGGATAAATTAGTGTTGTTTTTGGTAAAATTAAAACTAGCCTTCTCATTCTTGTTTCCTTTTTGCCTTGCTGTCTTTGATTTCTATAAGTGGAGAATGTAAATCATAAGAAGAAGGTGATGGAACTTGAAGGAGAAGTAACAAAGCTGTCTGGACAGCAAACCCTCCAACAATGTATTCATCATCTATCCTTCTAGGTTGCTTGATGAAATTGTTATTGGACAAAACTGAAGTTTTGAGTGGTAATGAGGGTTTATCTTATGATAACTCTGTGCATCATGTTTTTGTGTATTTGTGTGTCAATTCGGTGGTAGTGCATTTGGGATTTGTATTTGTGTGTCAATTTGCTTATTTATAATTTCGAGTCACTTTATGTCATTATTCTCTTTCCTCGCTAGTAATAATTTTTAATTAATTGTTGCACTTTATTTGTTTAAACTTATTTGTCTAGCCATTTCATTAGTAGAAATCATGCTTGTTCTTCAAATATTTTTGAAGTTCCAAAATTACTTGCAACTATTTCTATTGAAAATTCTATAATATAACACTTAAATTCTGGATTTTTAGTTGAAGTGTTTTTTATATTCTATTGGGCTAAGAATTTGGCACTAGTTTGATTCTTAACATGTCTAACTGACTTCTATATTTTAATTGTATAGTAATATCTAATTATCAAATTTAATACAATCAGTTTGATACAGAAAGTATTATGCCTATAATATATATAATATAATCCCTCATCATGCCATTCTAACAAATCGTGTTTGTTTTAGAATTTTCGTGAGATATTTTCAAATTCAAATCAAATAATCATTCTTCAATTACACTAAGTCAATCAAATAATAATGTTGACTGATCATCTGGAGTAGGGAAAACATTTACCAAGGATGAGGTTGAGGCTATGACAACCTTCAATGAGGTCATATCACTTCAGCTTCAGAATTGATTCAAAATTTGCTCTCAATTTGAAAAACAGAGAGTGGCGTATAGATGTGAAAGAACCAGTATTTTTCGTCGAATATGCATTGCAAGTCCTTGGTTCAGCAAAGGTCGTTGCCTGGTATTCCCATCAGGAATTCATTGTAGAGCTTAGTTTTTTTGAGATATAAATATTTTCATCCCTTGTATTAGCTTCTTTACACGACCATCTTAGGAAGGTCCATCTGTGAAAGAGATGTTAAAAATCATGATAATCTGGTTTTAAACTCTTTTACAAAGAAAGTTATAACACCTTCTGAGCATATTGCAGAATCAAACACTTTTATACTGCAAGTTGATTGAATGATAATTAATACATGTCTGTTAAGTACATCAGGGCATTACAATTAAACACATCAACTAAAATTGAGGTTCTTGTTTATAGAATTTTCTCCTAAACTAATCTGAGAAATCCAACCCAAGTGCTAAGAATATTGAACTTGAATGATTTGGTATATAAAATTTCTTGAATCTCTTTTTTTTTTTGGTACAATTCAGAATTTCTGAATATAATGGAAGCTTACATTTCTGGACACTATGATGCCTACCATGACTGGTGGTTGGGCAACCTGAAGGAATTTGCAAGTGCTCTTCATTATACTTAATACTCATGAGGCAGAGTCCATGAGGTGAAAGCTGGAATTAGGAATTAACTTTCTTAAAACTATAATGGGATTTTGTGTTTACAAGTCTAAAAGAATATTCTACTTTGATTGCTTGAATTAGTTTTTAAATTTGAAATTTCAGCCTATACAGCCAATGGAGCTATGGTCTGTACATAATTGCTATGGTTAAGATCAGTAAAAACATGCAAACTCCTAAAATTCAGTTCCAAGGAATTGGAGTAGAGTTTCTAGGTCGAGCAAAGGATGTCTCACTACATTGTAGATGCAAATGTGTCATGTGGGCATAAACCAATGGTGCGCTTTGAGATAACTAACATATATCATACAGTTTACATGCATGGATACATGATTATATGCTTGATTCTCCAAATGCACTGCAGGAACTACGAGATTCTTGGTTATTGCAGCATGCTAGCTTGACTAGACTGACTTTCATAAATTAATCCCCCAAGTCTTCTCTTAATCACCCTTCCCCAAATGCTTACAACTAAATGATCAATCCACATTGTTAAAGTGACTCAATTTACTCGTGCTAAGATATCATTACGTTTTTATTTATTTCCTTAATCTAGACACGGTCATTGAGCATCTGTCTATGGGGTAAACAAGATACATGAAAATGTGTTACTTGTTCTTCTTGTCTCTAAATATATATATATATATATATATATATATATATATATATATATATATATATATATATATATATATATATTTAGAGATGATTTAGATCAAATCTAGTGCAGGGCTTAATGCATACATTTTTGCTTTAGGTGAAGTAACAAAAAATGAATAGAGCTGTTAAAAAGATTATCATCATTATTATTTTAGGGCTGGCAGTTGCAATCAATGGTTTGTCTTTAAGGAGATATAGAGCAACTCGAGCAGTAAGGTCAGACTATGCAGGAAAACAGTGTTTCTTGTTGGGGATTTACCTGAGGTGTCAACTTGAAACTGCTCTATTCATTTTTGGTTAATTCATCTTTGGTCACTGCTTAGTAAATTCTAATGTTTATTTTTGTTCCATGTTAACAATGCAGTTCATAATTGGAGATGGCAATAACATGTATGATTTCACTTATGTTGAAAATGTTGTGCATGCCCATATATGTGTTGAACAAGCTTTGGCTTCAGAAGGGAAGACTGCACAGCGAGCTGCAGGGGAGGTACTGTTTCAATGGCTTTAGAATGTATCCATGTTTCAATTTCAATAAAAAGAAGGAAAAAAAATTAAGGTATTTGTGCTCATGGTTCAAAATCATGATATTGGTCATTGATATAGGAGGTACTAAGTCAGAATCTTTGATCAATATTGGGTAGTATGTAGAATATCCTAGTTTAGACTTTAAAATAAAAAATAGATAGACTAAAAAATTTAACAAGAGAAAATTTTGTTTTATGCAGCACTATCTAAAACATGTCAGCAAATTTTTAATTTTTTATTGAAAATATTTTGCTCTTAGACTTTAAATGATTTGTTTTTTTTAACCTTTTATAATTTATTATAAAACTGTATGTAGACTGCTCTTCATAAACACGAACAAAGAATTCCTGCTTCTTGTGGAGGGGTGAGAATGGAGATGACCATTCTTCTATTACAGTCACAAATTCATCAGAATGCAGACTGCTCCTTTGCTCTTGGGTTCCATGTATTTCTCCAGCATTTTCTTCTCCAACCTCAACTTTTAGTGTTGAAATGTCTCCAGCCCACTTAAGGAAAGCACACAGCTGAAATGTCTCCAGTGTTGCAAGATAGCCAACCCTACAGCATTGTCCAGATCACTCAACTTCCAAGAAAGAGCCTAAATTTAGAGTATAGATCCTTCCTAAATCTCTCTTTTTCTTCTTGAGGAAGGGTTCACATAAAGTTTGTTGTAGTTCTTCACGGCATTTGAACGGGGTTTTGAGTTTTGTATCAAGGATGAACTTTAAGTCTTATAGAAATGGGCTTGTAAACATTTTTGCCTAATTTCAAAGGAAAATTAATTGAGGCTGAGAAATGTAAATGAGTTTCAGCTTTATAGTTGATTTTGAAAACCAAAATAACAGGAAACGATCCATCAAATATGAGATGAAACCATCTTATTAAAGATGCCTTGAAGGATGAGAAAAGGATCATATAGGTGTTAGGCCTAAATTGGAAGGTACTTATATAGCCGTAGTTGCTGTAAACTGCGCCTAAAAACAATATATAGCCAAGGTCTTTGCTGAATGAGCCTATAAGCAAACTACAACCAGGGTTACACAAGACAGCGTCTAAAGGAAACCTATAGCAAGGGTTGTCATTGGTCACGTTTAAAGGTAAGCTATAGCCAAGTTCATCAATGACCGCAGCTATAAAGTATATATAGTTGCCTAATTAAAACAACCGCGACCAAAGGTCTATATATATATATATATATATATATATATATATATATATATATATATATTATGAAATATTGTTTCGGGTTTCACGAGTGGATGGGCCAACTTGCAAATGCGATTATTCAAAGCAGGTGAAGGAATGATTTTATTCAAAGAAAATGAAACTAGAGTTTTTTATTTAATTTAATTTTTATTCTCTTTTTCTCTCTGTTACTTCTTTAAAATGATTACAAGGTCTTAACTATTTGCTATACTTTATTATAAAGTCCTTGCTTTCCACATGGCGGAGCTGATTACTTTAGGCATGCTTGCACATCTTCTGCACTAGATCCCGTAGGGTTTGTTTTAATAATATCAATATAGCGTCGTTCGTTTCTCAACTATCCACGTCAAGTCTTATTACAAACTGAATTTGTTTCTATATTCTTTTTTCCCACCTTCCCCATCTCCCTGATCCAGTCGTTCATTCTTTGATCAGGAAATAGGAAATCATCCCAGCCCTTCAAATACTCTCTTTCTTTTAATCTGAACCATTCATTGTTTGATTATTAACCAGGAATTGGACATCGTAAATATTGCATCTTTTACCTGCACACTAGATCTTATTATGTTAGGGTCAGTTTGATTTATGTTTTTTAAAACTGTTTTTTGTTCTTAAAAATAAGGAAAACATAAAGAACATGTTTGATTTTGATTTTTACTATTAAAACATAAAACATTAAATCGAAATTTGAAATGGATACCTCAATTAATTAATCTCTCAAAGTGAAGCCTACTTCGTTCAGTCAAATTGCTCATTTCATGGAACATGCCAACCCAACAACGTGTTTGTTACTTCCCACATATATGTATCCTTAATGTCATGGAACTGCTCATTTCGTTCTGTCAAACCGCTAATAGTGAATTGGAAGAAGTCGAAGCAAGGCCTCCCAAAAAACAACCTAGAAATGTATTTGTTAGATTTGTCTAATAACCAACTATCCAATGAAATCCCAGCCTCGCTAAGCCTTAAGATCCTCAACCTCTCCAATAACAAACTCTTTGGAAAAATACCAGCAAGCTTAAGTGAATTACAAAATGTAGAGGGTTTGGACTTAACAACCTCTCCTATTGTGCCAGTGGAAGCTTTGATGTAGATGATAATAATTCAAAAATAAAATAAATAAAGAATAAGTCATACAAATATGCACGAGGTTTTAACGTGGTTCGATCAATCATGCCTACATCCACGAATGAGAGAGAATCTTTCCATTATACGATAGAATATATTATAGAGGTAGAATAACATACAATTGGATTCCTGAAACATCCCATGTTTCCTCATTCTTGTATCCATACCCTGAACCATGAAACTCTCTCCATCGGGTATTCCCCTTTTTCCTCACATCTCTATAAAACCCTTATAGCCTTTACAAGTCCATCTCTCTCATAACTTTTTCCCTCATGTGAAATATTTATAATGATATTCCTAACTACTTTCATTATTCTATAAGGAAACCTAATATTACAATAATATAACAACCTAAGAATTATCCTATAAAATATTATTTATAAATAGTATTATGAATTTGAGATATATTCCAACAATCTCAGATCAAATTCGTCATTAGCTCGCATGACTAAAATTCATTTTTGTCTTCATCTTGTGTGCTTTGAAATATTTGTTCATCTTCAATTTGAAGCTCTAACAATCCTGCCATCGTAGAAGTATAATCAAACCTCCTCTAAGACGATCATCCATTAAGAGTTTGCTCCTTATATGAAGCACCACCTGCCTTAAGAGTTTGCTCTTATTTAGGACAACTCCTCTTAGCGTGGTGGAGGCACGATAACATGTATGAAGATCCATAGCACTGCTTGTCACATTGTAGAAGTATAACCATGGATCTGTGTGACTAATTATGGCTCACGCCTATGTTAAACATCTAGGATGTGCACTATAGTCAAGTATGAACCTTGGCTCTAATACCAATTGTTGTGTTAGTTGAAGCTTTGATGTAGATGATAATAATTCAAGAACAAAAAGATAAAGAATAACTCATACAAAGATGCACGAGGTTTTAATGTGGTTCGGCCAACCATGTCTACATCCACGGATGAGAGAGAATATTTGCATTATACGATAAAATATTATAAGGTAGAACACCAAACAAGCGAGTTACGAAGCATCCCATGTTTCCCCCATTCCTTATATCGCGTACAGCGAGCCAGCGAGCTCTTCGCTCCATTGAGTATTCCCGCTCTTCCTCATATCTCTATAAACCCCTTATAGCTTTTACAAGCCCATCTCTCTCTCTCTCTCATAATTTTTTCCCCTCATGACCCAAAATAATTATAGTGATATTCTTAACAATTTTCCTTATTCTCTAATCTAATATTACAATAATATAACAACTGAATTTATCCTATAAAAAATTATTCTGAATAAAGGAATTAATACTAATTAGGAATTTGAGACATATTCTAACAATCTCCACCTTTGATCAAATTCCATCATTGACTCCACCTTGTATTGGAATTCCTTTTTGTCTTCATTTTGTGTGCTTTGAAAGTTTTGTTCTTTTAAATCTTGATTTGAAGATCCTAACCGATCATCCCGGGAAAAACCTGTTGGGCCTCATCTCGCGAGCATCCGTGATCCACTCTCTACACCCTAAGATTTTTCTTGGCTTCTATTGCATTCTAGCACACTCCTTATATGAAACACCACTTGCCTCGAGAGCTTGCTCTTATCTAGGACAACTTCTCTTCATTGTGGAGCAGCAACACATACATGAAGATCTGGAGCATATCGTCTATTCGATAGAGCATAACCATGGATCTATCGCTAACCAATTGGAGTTCACCACCTATGTTCGACATCAAGGATTTCACCTACAATCAAGTCTAAACCTTGGCACGATGCGATTGATGTGCCAGTAAGCTTTGATGTAGATGATAATAATTGAAAAATAATAATAATAATAAAGAATAGCTCACTCCTAGTATGCACGAGGTTTTAACGTGGTACAACCAATCATGCCTATATCCACGGATGAGAGATAATATTTTTATTATACTATAGAAAATATTATAGAGGTAAAACAACATATAATAGGGTTCTGAGGCTGTCTCATGTTTACCATTTCTTAATATCGCGCCTGAAGCGCAGGAAACTCCTTGCTTCATCGGGTATTCTCATTCTTCCTCACATCCTACATAAACCCCTTATAGCTTCTGAGTCAGTTTCTCTTATAACTTTTTCCCCTTATAACCTAAAATATTTATAATGATATTCATAACTACTTTTATTATATAAGGAAACATAATATTACAATAATATAACAATATAAAAATTATCCTATAAAATATTATTTATAAATAGGAATTAATACTAATAAAAAATTTGAGACATAATGACCCCATTGTTGTCTTTGTTCTTCACTAAAAATCATACTGATATTCCCATTGCCTCCTAGCATTGCTTATGATCTCCCCCAAGGTTGTATTGATATAGATCCATCAATTCTCAAGATAATTAATCATTAACGGATTCTCCAATTATTGTGAAGTGGAAGATCTTGAATTCAAGATTTTATTAATCATTATAACTTCAATTGCATCAGAATTTTTTACTTTTATTATTTTTATATATTGGTTTGTATAAGCGCTATGTTTTTATAAGGTTTTATCATGATTCACGTATGCGATTCCACCCTTTTATTATGGTAAAATGCTTGATTCCTCGTGGTGAATCTGAGGCGGCATCGCCCCTCTCCTATTTTTCTCTCATATTGTTCTCTTCTAGCCCATTTTCTTCAAGTAAAAAGAGCTGATTTTTTAATTAATTTGAGTGCAAGGAAATCACTCCATCTGCGTCTCCGCTTCTTTCATTTCCTACACAATATGCTTGCCGAGAAAATTTAATTTTTCTGAGAAAGGGTAAAACGATTATTTCGATTCGAATCCGAGTACACTGGCGATGCCGGATAATGATGAACTAAATCGTTCAAAAATTGTCTCGTGGAAATCTAGTTTGCCACCTTCGAATTTTGTGGTCTGAGATGATTTCATATTTTCTGAAACGCGGGGGTCGGGTGACAAAATGGCATGATCATATGATGTATATGGCACCACAATGGGTGACCTGAGCGAAGCCATGTGGTACGCAAATACATGGCTCACAGTGAGCCACGTGTTACATGATGCAGCAAATAGAGATAAGAAAAATAAAGGAAAAAAAGAGGATAAATCTAGTGATGACAAGTGGCCAAGAGGGAAGGTGGGGGGAAGTTTCCCCCACTTGATCTCTACGAGTGAGGGTAATCCAAAGGAGAAAATGAGATGAGAAGAGAAATAGAATAAGGAAATAAAGGAGATAAGAAGAAAAATGAGAAGGAGAAATTGATGTGGAGCAAACAAAGGAGGCGGGGTGATATGTGAGATGAGAGAAAAGGATTTTAGAGAGAAGCTAAAGCTTCTCTCCCAAGATTCTGAAATCGGACCGTAGGTTTCGGTCGACGAAGTTGGTCCAACGATCGAGGAAACTACAGCGTGGGTGCAAAAAATCTAGGAGTTTCGTGAGCCTTTCAGTGAGGTATGAAATTTTCTACTTTAATTATTTCTGGCACAAAGCCATTTAATGGCTTGGAGCATTCTTCGAAATTTGAGCGAGTCGTGGGTTTTAAGTCCCAAATTTTAAGGACTAGATATTGGAAATTTTGGGACTAGTTTTACGGGCAGATCTCGGGTGTGTTGAGGATTGGTTTTGATAAAGGCCCGATCTCTGGTTTTATTGCATGTTTTGGTAATCTGATTGATTTGTTAATGAATGGAACCAAAAATGATTCATGTCTGTGAAGGGACTGTGAGGCACCTTGTTTTGTGGGTCCAAGATTGGGGCTATTTGTGTGTTATTGCTTAATCAAATTACATGCGAGTGTGAAAATATTGTGTTGATATACATATACATATATATATATATATATATATCTTCTTCTATATATATATATATATATATATAACTTTGTAGTGTTGATGGATGTGAATTATATGTAGAAAAAAAATAATTATCCATGTGTTGATAATATGCATGTAATATGACATAACATGAAATGACATATTTGCATTTCATATGATCATCGCGTCGAGTCGGGTGTGCGATTGCATGTCTTTGACTAACTATTCTTGTGTATGGTAAAGCTGGAAGGACCACGTCTAATCGAGACTCATGGTTGTATAAAATAATAATAAATATAAATCATGTATGTTTGGATGTAGCAAGATGGGGTAGATCCCCCCAGGGTGAAAGACCAAGGGTATATGTTTAGACATGGCAAATCAGAGGTGGCCAGTAAAAAATGTTGAATAGGCGTGCGGCGTCTGATAGAACCGAAATCCATTATTACAAATGAATAACTTACCGCGAGATTTGATAAAGAATTCGAATGAATATTGGAGGGTTGTCGATGGTTTGATCATTGGGTGAGACGCGATAGTAGTTTTCACACTTGGCATTGCGAGTGTGAAAGAGTTGGTCAGGACTTGGGTTGTGGGCATGAGAAGTCTCATCTCATGCATGACAAGGAATATTCCATATAAGATTGCATTATTTATATGGAATATGAATGGATGTTTACATATTGCCATTGCATGAGCATTTTAGGTGGGGAGTAGCCCTTGTAGGAAAAATTTTCTACTGGGCATTGCTTACCTTGTTTTTGGGAAATATTTTCAGTCTTGGGAATACATTGAGACGAAGCGGTCGGCATTTCGTTTTCGTTTGAAAAGCGGGATTGGCTGGCCTAATCAATTTCCTTTATGAACACAAGTTGAATACCCGATTTTGCTATGTAAATAATGAATCTTGTAATAAATTTAGTTTCCATGATTGTTCGATTAATAGTGTTAACATTTTCGAAATATTGTATTATCAATAAATTTTATAAAGACAATTGGTGTAGAGGAATTAAAGAAAAAAACAAATGACCCCCGAAGATTTTGGGCGTCACAACAAAAAAGTGGTTCTTCCATATAAATCTCTTATTTATTTTATTTTATTTTTCGTGTTTTCGTCGCCTTCTTATTGTTGCATGTTGTTTTGTGTTGGCTTTCGTCAGCCTGTTACGATAGTACTAGTGTTTTGGGAGATTCAAACTGTAAGACATATTTGATTAGACAAAGACATCAATTCAAATCAAAGTCATCAATATTCTGCAAAACTGGAATCTTTTGAATTCTAGTCACTACAGAATTTTCAAATATATAGGCTTTGTGTCGAGTCATTATATTAGTGTTATTAACTTAGATGTTACGTCATTCTTTAATGTTTTTAGTAAATTTAATTTTGTATCTCAATCGGATGTATTTCTAGTTTGAATAAATAAAATTTCTATTTAAAAAAAAAGAAAAAAAAATACAAGAAACTTTAGTGAGGTGGTGAGGCCATATATTTATCAACCAAAAAAAAAAGTTTTTAGCCTTGTATTCGTAGGGGGGCTATTTATAACTCTAATAAAAAGAAGAAAAAAAAAGGCAATTTCTTGAAAAGAAAAAAAAAAAAAAAAACTCCTTGGCTCATTCATACAAAACCTATATTCCCATGATAATAATATCATAAGCTACTACGTATCTTTACTCAAACTCTGTATGAATCAAAACAAACCCAGTCAGAAAACTCAACACTCATCTTTCAAAAACCGTAACACACCACAAACCTTTTATTGAACAATCTCATCACACTTCTGACAAATTAAACTGATTTAAGATATGCCCCACCTTTGTTTGATCATATTCCTCAGTCAAATCTTTTCTCATGGGCATGCATCCTCCATTTATTCAAGCGGGTCGTCTTTCTTAAATGCAATAAATCTTTAATACGATGCCATTTCGAAGATGGGACTCTTGGAATTTGATTATATCGGGTTATCTTAAATATGACTCGATCTCCGATCTTTGTTGGAGTTTATAAGTTGACAATCTTGAAGGCGTGACCATGAATTTGACGGATGGCTCGACAATGCTTATATTGTGTTCGAATTGTTGATGGATGGATATGGGTAGGCAAATTCATGGGCAGATACTAATGAGAGATTTAAAAAAAAAATATGTGAAAACCATCACACAAACAGGAACATTCATATTGAATCATCAAGAATCAAAATACAGGATTTACGGAAGCGTACTTGAATCCATAACAAAATATTGAGATATTTGAGATAGGTTTGAAACTTTATGATCTTCGGATGAATGCGAGTACGAGGCTTTATAGTCTTCCAGGATATAAATGACACACCCCACCCCCTACAAAATGTGAGTGATGCTAACCACTGTAAATCCCCAGTAGTTACCTCTAACATTAAGTGTCCTGTGACAAGCCGTGTTCTTCAGTAACCTCTAAAAATTTTAACATTATAACTTAGGATTTGGAAAAATCTTAACGGTGAAGCTTAGCGAGCATGGCATTTTTGCATAGTCTCAGAATCTTGTACATACATCAAATTTACACTATATCAAAATATGGCCTTCGGCTTGTAAACACATTCTCATCATATACTAAACATGTATACATATGTTCCATATACAAATTCAAAGTATGTTCTTACAAAGTATTACTAATACAAACACTTATATTGATAATCGGGACAAATCCTATTGTGCTCCAGCGTCTTGCATACTTGTACCTGGAAAATAGTTTTAAAATACGAAAATAATGAGCTAAACGAGCTTAGTGAGTGTATGCTTTTATAAACGATTTTTCTTTTCCGGAAAACATTTCAAAAATGTAAAACTCTCTTTTACAATTATTTTCCAGAAGCTTTTCTTTGCTTTGCTTGCTTTGAGTTTAAACTTTCTCTTTGCTTCCTTCTTTTGTCTTTGTTTGCTTTATTTTCTTTTCTTTAAAAGCTTGTAAGCTCTTATTTCTTGCTTGCTTAAGTTTAGCAACTTCTCATAATTTTCTTGCTTGCTTGCTATCATGTGAAAAGTTTCTTAAAACCTTTCCTGACCTTTGCTTTAAAAGTTTCTCAAACTTTCATAAAAAATGGGAGCTTGGAAACCGACCACATGCTTTGAAAATAAAATCACGGAGCTTAGCTCAGCATTCGTTTGAAATCTAAGCGGGGCTGGGCTCCAGCAGTTTGCTTTAAAAACTCCTAGGGCGCAGGCGGCCGAGAGCCAAATGGTTGATTTTTGAAAACTGTCATGCTTGTAAGCATCAGCCACTGGAAGCTTTATTTTTGCTTGCACCTGTGACTCCACGGGAACACGTGCTTTCGGCGGGTGCGGGTGGGACCTTTGTCCACGTCACCTTTTTCCGGTGAATATGGTGGAATTGGCCTCGTGTAAGCCACTCACCACATCGCAGTTAAGAGTTCCACTCTGAAATGCGTGTCAGCAAATATATGCTTCCGCGCCAAAGTCTTGCCGTAATTATTCTTTTTGCTTGCTTGCTTGCTCTTTGAAAAATGGTTTTACAATTTAAAAACCATTGCTTGCTTTCTTGAAAAATGGTTTAATTATTCAAAACCATTTGCTTGCTTTTCAATTATGGCTTAAATCAAAACCATTTGCTTGCCTTTCAATTATGGTTTAAATCAAATATTTATGCACTTTGACCAAAATGATTGGATGCATCCAGACCATTACTTGCTTTCTAAACTCATTTCTTTCTTTGCAACATGGTTTACAATCAAAACCATTTAAACACCAGTGTAAAACAGTTTATAATAATAATAATACACTAGTATTTATAAAAATGAGTTTAGAACACTCACCTCTTTGCTTGCTAAACTTGAGAGCACAGTTCCACACTTATCCCGCCTTTACTTTAACTCTGATGCAAGCGAATCTGACGCACATATTAGCTCGGCATAATAGTACCTAGGGTGAGTCACACTCTTTATACTCTTTACCTTTTAAAGCTAAGGTACTAGGGTTCTATTCCAACTGGAATCACCCAATTCGGAGCACTGAAACTCAAGTTACGTCAGGACTACTCTATGTCAAGCTGGAATGGAATTTTCTTGCACATGGCCCCACTTTGAGTGAATTTTTAGGCCACTTAGGATCAGAATTTGACGATTCCTATTTCTTTAGGTTTGGTTCTCCTTGGGGAGATCTATTTTAATTGCCACTTGAATCACCCAGTATTCGGGATAAGAAATGAGCAAGTTATGGCCAAAATACAAAGCGATCGAGAAAGCAGGAAAACCGAGCAGGGGTGTACAGAACAACCCTAATGTCTAGGTACACTGCCGAGTGGGGTGTCTGATACTATTCATGTACAGTTTTGCCTTCCATATTTGCCCAGATTTTGTTATTTTCTATCCTTGCCGACCTGTAGTCCTCCATACAACTTCTATAATTCATAATACCTCAAAAACCAACTTGGAATTCATCTAAAAACAATTCCACAACACTTAAATTGGTGCTTTGGAACCTCAAAACACAAAACCTTAGGTGAAAAATCCAAGAACACTACCTAAGGTCCACCAATTCTTTATAAAACCACATAATTTGATGATTCCATGTTTCTTTTACATCAATTGGGGTTTTACACTCATAACCCCAACAATTCAAAGGTTATGTGCTCTTTGCACAACATAGTCAAAGGTCCCAATCTCCGCACAAAAACCTTAGGATTCAAATCAAAAACCCAAAAATAAGGATTTCATACCTTGATCTTCTTCTCCTCTTCCTTCTTCTTCTTTCTCTTCCTCCTCTTGGCTCTCTCCTTCTCTTCTCCAAATCGTGAACCCTAACCCTTTTTGGAGACCAAAATGACATTTTGGTTTTATTTTCTTTTGTTATATTAATATTGTCAAGTGATCCTCAAGCATTTAAATATTACAATTGTAACTTATTCGATTTCTACTGGCCTCTCTAATTTGTTTCTAATTTCCATATCCATTTGCTTAATGACCATTGTACCCTTGGTTTAATACCCTGAATTAGGGTTCCGTAATTTATCATTTCCTACTTTAGTCTCCAAAATACTACAATGTACTTAAGTGCTCTTATACACCCTACGGTATCATATCTTGTGCCTCTCTCGGAGCAGAGGTTGTTACAATAAATCTGAATTTGAGGCTTTGTGATCTTTCAGATCTACACTAGTTTTATGTCTAATATTTCTCTCTAACAATGGGAATCAAAAGAAAGAAAAACCTTGTGTGATATGGGAACCATGACTCCTATTTATAACCAATTATTAATACGTATATGAGCAGTCACACGATTGTTAAATATTCTATTTTAACCATCATAAAAATAGAGAATTAAACAATCTACATTGATACTTACACTTTATAATATATTAATTAAGGCACAAACCAATTAATCACTTTAATTAGCTAACTTTGTTTTTTTACACACACGATAGCTATAATTTACATTTATTTTAATATATCGGCCTCTTCGATTTTACTCAACAATCTCCCACTTAGGCTATATATGTAACTTTATAAACGTGAATTATACTTTATGAGCTCATGATTTTTTCTATCAAAACTTTATATACATTAACAATCTTCTCCATTAACCACACCAATATAGAACCAAAGCGATAAAGTACAGTTATATATTTAGTAACTAGACCATCAATGATACATATATCAATGTAACTAATGACAAAAAGATCAAGTGTGGATGTGTAGCATGGAAATTTCATGCAATGTGATCTCGACATGCCTATTTCCAAGCTGGTCCTCCACAGCAGAAGCCTTGCATTGAGATCAAGCCTTACAAAATCGAGTGGATGAAAACTAAATACTTTCTTTATGATAAATAACCTTAAATCCATAATATCCATAAAAAAAGTATCCTAAAAATCATCTAAAATACAAGCTCCCACTAAAGCGACACATCACGAAGAGAAACCACACCACGTATAGGCAATATTGCTCATGATAGACCTTGGGTGGTAATCCCTAAGTCAGTGGATCTGCAATCATGGAGTTTGTCCCAATGTGCTCTATAGATATAAGTCCACCTAGGAATTTGATGTCTATAAATTTTGACTTCGTCGAACTCCTATTGGAATGTAGTCTTGGTGATTTATTGTCACAAAATAACTTAAGTGGTCTTTCCAATGCCATCCATAATACCACTGACCGGAAGTGACAAAAATTTCGCAACCATATTCCATGATTGGATGCCTCATGACAAACTCTGAGCTCAAGCGCCATGGTGGAAGAAGCTACAATAGATTTGTTTAACTTACCCTTCGAATATAGCACCTCCAGTAGTAAGTAGATATAGCTAAAAGTAGATTTCATGCTATCTGACATCCATCGAATCGGAGTTAGAATATCCGATAATCTCTATGAGTCTAACTTTAGATAAGTGAGCATGTAGTCTTGTTCTCTGTAAGTACTCGTGACAGCAATTTGTTATCTAATGATCCTTTCGGGATTGCTTAAATATCTACTGACATGCGGCCAATGATGTGCGATAGCCAGGACGCGTACGTACTTGAGGCATCCATCGAGCTTCCTATTGTTGACGCATAAGAGATTTGTTGCATCTCCTGAATCTCAAAAAATTATTCTTGGGGCATTGATGGATTAGAATTTGTCTCCCTTAGCCACGGGGGTGTCACTGGTTTGCAATCATGCATGCCGAACCTTTTAAGAATTTTCTCAAACACCATTCTTTTGTGATAAACAGTATTCCCGAGATCGATCTCGGTGTATCATATACCTAACACAAAGAAGCATCCTCAAAATCTTTCATCTCAAATTTCTTTGATATAAATCTCTTGGTTTCATACCTTTTATGCCTATATCGTTGGTGGCGAAGCAATATGTCATCAACATATAAACCAGTAAAAATACTTACTCATTGAACTACGGTATATACAGTCATCAATATATTCATCTCAAAACCCGGGCCAAATGATAACTTGATGAAACTTATGTACGTGAAAACTTGCTTAAGCCCATAGATAGATTTCTTTAACTTGCAAACTATCATCTTTGTATCTCCCGGAGCACAAAATTTTTACAGTTTGCACCATATAGATTGTTTCATCGTCACCATTGAGAAATGCGGAGTCTTAACATCCATCGATGAAGCTCGAGGTCGAAAGTGCATCACAAGTGCCATTGTGTCCTAAAGAGTCTTTCGGTAAATGGGAGAAAAGTCTCTTTATAATCGTGCCTTCCTTTTATGTATAACCTTTAGCGACAGTGAGCTTTGTATCTCTCCGTCCTCTTCGAATCCCTCTTGGTTTTAAATGTCGGGTTTACTTATTACGTGCGTTTAGCGCCGGGCAATGGGACAAGATCCCAAGCGTCATTGTCCTTCATGGACTTGATAACCGTTCATGGCATCAGAAGAAATCCACTCTTGAATTTAGAACTTTCCGGGAGAAGCAGCGAATGTTGATTGGATCATCTTCCACTTGCGATGTCGGAAACTCATGTGCTTGATGAAATCTGACCTTAATGTGCGGAAATGCACTTCTCCTTTCTCTAGTGGATCTCCTTAATGGCATAGGTTCTAGAGGAGGTAGAGTTTGTTCTTCTGGAATGGGAGGTTCTTGGATATTGTTTTGATTTGGATCTGCTTCTTGAACAATGTCAGGTATAGGAGCCTGATTAATGTCAATGACAACTATGGGAATATCAACATATTCCTCTTCAAAAGCAAAATCCCTATCATACCTCCCCACCAAACTCAGCATCCTCGAAAGAAGCAGAGCATTCCCATCTCAAAAATTGATTTAGTAGTAGGATCATAGAATTTGTAACCCTTGGATCTTTCAGAGTATCCAATAAAATAGCAACTAACCATTCTTGAATCCAATTTCTTTTCATGTGGCCTATAAGGCCTTGCTTGAGCTGGACATCCCCAAATGTGTAAGTGCTTTAGACTAGGCTTCTTGCCAGTCCAAAGTTCATAAGGGGTTTTAGCAGTTGCTTTAGTTGGTACTCTGTTAAGGATATATCTTCGCGTTCTTTAATGATTAGCCCCCAGAGTGATATTGCGAGTTAGAATGACTAATCATACTTCTTACCATGTCTTTGAGCGTTACATTTCGCCTTCCCGACAACCACCATTCATGCTTGGAGAACGGCATGTGTATCTTGTGAGACGATACCGCCTCCTCCTAGGAATTTAACCCAAAATGGTCTGGACGTTGTTCACCTGAGCAGATCATACTTTCCATAGTATTCACCACGCGGTCGAGATCGGCGGTTTTAATCCTTTTATTGAGTTGATTTTCAACTTCAACTTTGAACGATTTGAACACTTCCAGTGATTGGGACTTTTCATGAATGAGATAAAGGTAGCCATAACCAAGGAACAAAATATCGGTAATTACGGATATATCGGTACTTGGATTTTACGGAAATATCGGAAATATCGGAAAATATCGATGGATATTTTGACAAAAATATCGGTGGATATTTTGACAAAAATATCGGTAATGGAAAAATTGACAAAAATACTTTGAAATTCATAGAAATACTTTGTTGAATTATAAAAAAATGCATAAATAAGCAAAATATACACTTGTTAAAGATGGTATTCATTATAATTTATCGGAATTACATCGCAAATAGTCATTTTAAAACCAAAATGAAGGCGGAGTGTGGCTCTGACCATTATTTGACGAAGAGATCCCATCTTGATGAAGGCAATATTCATACCAAGACATGGTGTTGCAATAATATTGATTGTAATTTCGAACATGCCATGCATAAATTTGTTGACTCCTACCCACAACCTCTCCATGGATAGGAAATTAGGGGTTCACCCACATGCTCGTTTGAAATCCTTCTTGCATTTGATATGGAATTTGGAATGTATGTCGATCATGAGGATTGTTAATCATTCCATGATCTGCTGACCTAAGATTTGAAGGTCAGAAGACCTTCATTATAAGGAGAATATGTTGCCCTCATTTGATGAATCATTTGAATTGAGTTCCAATACTCATTGACTCAGGAGGTAGGTAGATAACGAATCCTCAGCTGGCATGGTGTCATCCTTCGTTGTCTTCCTCTATATGGCTTTGATGGCTCCAATACGGACCGGCTCTCTGGGCCCCGTGAAATTATTCATCTTGTGTAGCATGTGTGAAATCATTTTCACCGGTGAATGAGCTCAATGGATATTGACTTTGTTGTGGATCTACAATATCCCCACCATCATTTCCAGTATCGCTCCCATCATTAGTCACCTCTCCTCTTGAACCATCATATCCTGTAGTAGAAAGTACAGCAAACTTGAATACTACTATGTTGACACTTGAATCAAAATAGAGATTCGAGAAGTAGCAATGAGGTTGGAAATGGGTCCTCGTGTCTTGACTAAAAGCGTCACTATGAACTTCTTGAGATAAAACCCGCTCAACATCGACACCAGAAACTTCTCGAACATGTCGTAATTAAGTGGATTAAGTTTCCATACTTCATGCGTCTAAATGGAGAGGTCTAACCCGGTGAAATAGTTGATTCTCGTCTTTCCCTCCTGAGCTAAGCGAGAAATTTCAAGTAAATCGAGAAAATTATTTTTAGCAACTTTATCAGTCTCTGCCTCGTATCACGGATCTTTAGTTTCCATGTTGTAATAACGAAAAAACCAATTGTTGGAGCCTAGGAAAGCAAGATTTCTTTGTTTTGGTATGAATTAGAGCAAATGTGCTCGATTTCTTTCATAATTTGAAGATGATGCGGTTCTTGAAAAGAACCTTTAAAGAATTAAGTCTTTAATGTGGAGCGTGATTTCCATACAAAAACCACCATTCGAATTATGATAAAAATTGCTTATATTAAATATATAATAATAAAATAGTTATAAAATTTACTTATAATGAGAATTTAACACTCACCATGAACCATTTTTTATCTTGACGCTATTGCTGCCCGATCACCAAATCCCTTTTTTGCATCACGGAATAGTATAAGTTGTGAATTCACAATGTCAAACAATCTAATATAAAAATCAATTGAATCAATTGAATCAATTAATTAGAATTAGAAACTGATAATTTACCTCATTCCAAAATTACATAGGCCTTGACATTAGGATCTAATTTAGAAAAAACTTCATGAGCGGCTTGAAGTAGCTCGGGGTTATAACCAACTCTAGTGCATATTGAAATTTTGGATTTAGATAGTATCTTTTGCAATAGTTATTGAAATTAGTATACGATAATAATATAAACATAATATTAAATGTGAATATCGCAAGAGGATAGTAATTAGTTACTGCATGAAGAGGATAACAGGTTCTATCGATGATACTGCGATGATATGTTTCACCCACTCTTTAGCTTTTGAGTCGATCTAAATTTGTCTTCATCAATAAGATCAACGTAGACAAATGGCATGGTTGCAGGACGACTTGAATCGGCAATCACGGAAAAACCTTTGTATATAGTGCCTCATAGATGGTTGCTAGCTTCTCCACCTTCTCCCCTGATATACATGATCAAACATAGGTCTTTCAGCCTCATGTCCAACTTTGTCGGCTAAGCTTGTGAGATGCGTTCATTACTAATAAATATTTTCTTCGTCAACCCTCTTTTCGAGAGAAGACTATCGAGGGCAATATAGTTTGTTGCAAATCTTGTTGCTCGGGGCCATACGATATCTCCACCGCAGACCTGTCGCATTTTTGCAAGCAACCAACCATGATTGTAAATGAAGTTTGGTATCTTCCGTATTCCCCATCAAGCGAAATGACATCCCTTTTGCGATGTCTTGAACATTAAATCAATGCAATGTGCTGCACATAGATCCGATAAAAATTGTATTTTCTTTCATCAACAACTTTCCCGCTTTCACAAATCTTTGATCCATTATACATTTACAATTTGCACGACATTTGCTTCTGCAACTTCCTTGATAACGTCCTTCAACAAACCATATATGTATTTGTTATCTTTAATTTTACCTGACGCATCAACAGATTTAAGGAAAATTGTGCTTCCTTTCGAATAAACCATAAAATTAATAATGTCGAAATTTAGTTATTTAGGTCCATCCATCGCACATAATTGACACATCATATGTCTCCCATTTCTCCCTTTGTATGTTGACATAATCTTCCATTTCTTTATACTCCATTTCCAAGTACTTGCTTTTGATTTCGTATGGAGATGGTGGTTCGATGCCCATCCCTATATATAATAATTAAAGGAAAGTTGGTTAGTGGTTAGAAATTTATAATAATAATTTAAGATAATAATGTCACTATTAAAACATATTATCTGATTAAACGAAACACCCTTGTTGTGCACGAAAAATCATGTTCTTAAAATGGTGAGTCAGCTTTTGAGGTGGAGCACTTTCATATGAAAAACTTGCTAATTAATCGTCCCATTGTTTCATGATTGAACCACCTTTGAACATATTTTTAAGGCTTTTTTGTTTACTTGTGAAGACATAATGATGGTGCAATTGGCGGTGATGGATCATATCTTAGAACACTTTGTGACCTTTGTATACGTCTTGATGGATCACACAGTTTGTGAAGACTACTTTATTGCAATTATGCAAAATAATAATCAATTCAATTTACATTATTTCATACATGATTATGTGAAAAAAAATGAATTAGGTATAAAGATTTACCTATTTTTCTTTTGCCTCTCATAAATCATTCTGCCTGTTCTCGGTTCCATTCACTAGCTTTTTGATGCCGTCTTGCTTCCCGATATTCATCTCGCTCTCGGGGTGCATGTTAGCTGGGATACATATACATCCTCATCACCCTCCTCCTCTTCCTCCTCACTCATCATCATCAATGAGAGTGTGATGTTTTCCTCCCATTGTGCCTGCATTAATTCATTTCGAATTTCGTCCATATGAGCTGCTTTTTTCGCTTTTGATTTACTCTTTTGTTCTAGAATTTAACTGTTTTATTGTTTAACTATTGCGGTACATTTGAACACTTCTTAGTATTTGAGATAGGGATCCAGAGTATGTGACGAGATGAAACTTTAAAGCGGGTAATTAATAAACTAGCCAAACCCAGGGTCAGTTGACTACCGTCGGCCGCGAGAATACTTGTGAATGTCGAGTGACTCGACATTTTTCACGAAAATCGGTGATCTCCACTGTCTGAGGGCTCTACGAATGCCATACTTGTATAAAACGCATATCTGTCTAGTGATTGCAATATGCTCAGTATCAATTCGTATAGATGTCTGGCCACTTGGGCCCATAAGCGATACTCATTATACATACTGACTATGAGATCCAACTATATCCAATAGTTCTAAGAGTTCAATTGTTTACTCTTATACAACACATATATTAAGATTCTAAAATTCTAATACATGTATGAAATCATCAAAGCCTGTCCAAGCTTTTCTTCAAAACTTCGGCCTGCAGGGCGAGCCATCTCCTCGTGCGCTTCCTGTACCTGAAAATATGTTCCCTCGACAGGGTGAGCTAAAACATGATAGTGGAATCGCCTAAGTGGGCTACTCACCACCTAAGTATGTGCAATGTTCCAATGAAAACCCACATTCGAGCAAATGCATGATCTACTTGAATGTCTACATGACCAACTCAGTCCAGAGTCCTCACAGGCTCTCTCACACTTTCCTTTAAAAACTCGACCGCTGAAATTATAGTTTGAGCAAAGTTATTTGTTTATATTTGTGGTCTACCCTCCGATCTAAGTAGTGGATTGTCTCCGATGTTATATTTAGTGGATACTTATAGAGATATATCAATTGGTAGTCTAAAGGCGATTGATATTTTATATGAGACTACCCTAAAGATATATATATCAATTGGGCCGTCTCAGACGATTGATATTTAAGTATGGACTACCCTCGGGTCGTTTAATATTTTTAGACTACTTATAGAATAGGTACTACTGGCTAAGTGCAAATGCACCTAAGCTCTGTAGTCTGATGTTCCGAGTGCATATGGAATCGTGTATGCGGGTTCGTCACAGTCCTAATCACATGCGAATATATCTATGCACATATTCACGTAATATCGATCACCTGATCATGTCATGTAATTATCATTTCAACATCGAAATTAGCTCACTTGGGCTAATGATCAAACACGGCGATTTAATTTAAATCGAGCAAACCGGCTTAATATTCACGAAAATACATTTTTATTGACATTCTAGATGCAGTAAAACCTAGGGTTTACGGTTCCCACACTCAATAGTCATCGGTTCACTTTGTGAACGCCATCATGACCATTCGGCCTTTTCCAAAACCAATACATGATTTAATACCAAATCACTCGATTTGAAAACCCGATCAGCGGAGTGGTCACAATTTGCTCGATGAAATCAAAAATTCATATCAATTCGGTCCCAAGGTTTGGGGCCAGATCAGCTTGGCTCTCACACGACCTCATTCGGCTCAAACATTTGCAAAGTATTTAAAAGGGAATAAAACCAAGAAGTAGGAAGAGCTACCTCTTGGAGTTTGAAACTCCATAAATCACAGTACCACGAGGAGCCCTCTCCCGCGTAGAAGCCAGTTCTCCCTCTTGTCCGGCTGCCAGACGGTTGGATCGTCTGAATCTAGAAAGAATTTCTCTCTCCTAAAAACCGCCTCTCAGCAGCTCTTTGGATCTCCATTTCTTTTCCCACGTTTTTTCCTCTTGCTTAATGAAGGAGAAGAAGCACTTATTGACAATTTGTCATTTAGTGACTTAAAAACTTTCAAAAATGACATGTGTCCTCTTTTGCAAGAATGCGATATTCGGCACTACCTCGTTTGTCCATTTTAATCATTCTCTACTCATACCACTTATGATACATGAGTACGTGCTATATGTGACTTTACGTCGCATCGAAAATCGTTCTGACACCAGAATGATGCCTCGAAAAAGCGTCTGGAGCTCAGTTGTCTCGAGAATATTACGAGGAAATTTTACGTGCTAGCTAGATTTTACAGAACTGATTCAACGATTTTACAATCCAGTTTAGATCATCGAGATAGAACCAGTGGATTTTAGCAGAAATTAACAATTTTATGTGTCGAATTCTGATTTTGCCCTTTTCAGTGGAATTTCTCGGGTCTTACATTCTCCCCTACTTAAAAGGAATTTCGTCCGAAATTCAGACAAATCTTATCCGATCACATGCATATGCATGCACTCTACCATGCATGTAAGCGGTCATTCATCTTACTTGACTAATGCGTACCTTCATCCTAAACGAAAGGGATAGGTGACACTTATCGTGTCCTCGTGCTCCCACGTGGACCTCCACCTCCATAGTGCCTCCATAGGTACCCTCGCTAGCCTCCACGGTCTTAACGTGCAGCGATCTGTGCTATAATGTCTGTTGGTCCCTCCTCGAAGGTCCCATCAGTGTCAACCTCAATCGTCACAATCCACCATGAAGTGGATGCGGAGTATATTTCGAAGCATGGGCGTGAAATATCTTGTGAGCGACATCTTTAGGTAGCATGCTTAGGTGCCTTGACGATTGCTATCCTCTCGAGTGATCTCGAAAGGCCCCGGTGAACCTCAGCGATGGCTTCCGACTGCCGAACTTGACCCTCCCCTCTTAGGCATCACCTTCAAGAAGGCGTGATCCCCCGATACTCGAACTCTAAATTCGGCGCCTTTATCGCAGCTCTTCACATGCGACTCTGGTGTGAAAACCTGACGTAAACCGTAAGTCACTACCGAGGTGTCTCTAATCCATCCAGGGACCCGATGATGGAGCTCTCTCGCTCGGTCCAGCACCATGATCTACATGGCCTCGCTGGCCCACCTCATACGATTGCCATCATGCTCGCTGATAGCCTTGCTGTATCTGGAGTGCAAAAATGCTCCCCCGGTACCCTTATGATCCCGGGACGCATGCTCGTGGCATGTCCTCTAATACACATATAGTCCTCTCGGGCCCGACCATGCATGAGGTGGGCTATGGCTACCAGAAATATACTTTTTTTATTCGTTTCGGCATGTTAGGAGTATTTGTAGGCATAATTTGAATGTTTCGTAATTTAAATGCGAAACATGGAAATTGAGAAACTCGAAATTTGTACAAGATACAAGGACAAATTTGTAATTTGTCAAGGATATGGAAGTCATAATAGAAGAAAGAGAGATTTATGCTATTGTAGAAATAGCATAAAGTTGATATGCAAATGGTCAAGAGTTGGAGGACCACTGTGCAATAAAAGGAAAATTTTAATATAAAAGAAGATGAGACCAAAAATATCTCGTTTGGTCTCACATTTGGAAACTCCAACGTGAAGGCCAAGGAGAAAAGAAGGGAGAGAAAGGAAGAAGAAAGAAAGAAGAAGAGAGAAGAAGAAGAAGAAGAGAAGGAGAAATCAGGTATGGATTTCGGGTATGGATTTATATGATTTTTTTTTTGGTATAGAAGTATGGGTTTTTATGGATTAGTTTGGATTTTTTTTTATGGAAGCTAAGTATGAGATTCTTTCTATTTGACACTTGCTAATTCTGTAGTTATTTTTAATTTTGCCTATAATCGTTATGATTCAAATTGGAAGTAACAAAATGCTATGATGGCAAACACAGAGAGTTGAAGTCCTATACCTATGTCTGATAAATTAGATTGTATCCTGATTTATTAGTTATTCTTTTTGGTGATTTTCTGATAGCCTCAGTTTGAAACATTAAGGATTTGTGGAAAATGCTGGAACTGGATTTGGTGACAGTTTAGGGACCTTTTCCCACATAGGAAAAAGAGATTAACCTCTGCTCAGTCGTAATTTTATCAGACCTTCCCTTGGGCATACAATCTTGAAAGGAGGCATGATTTACGGTTCATTTCCTGTTTTGATAATTCAGTAACCAAGCACTTAAGATGTGACCCGGTAATGTAAAAGGTGGAAATGCTTGTCACGTAGATATCTATATCCATTTCTTTGATAAATCAAAACCATTTGGATGGGCAAACTTTTTGAAAATGATAATGTCAAAATTCCAAGGTTCAATTTCCCAGTATAACTTGAAGCAGAAAACAGGTCTTGACTTAGCCTGGGAGCAGAGTTGTGCACTAGTGGCTGATTATAAGTTGGATCAGTACAGATACTGATGTTTGATGTGGTGGCCACCTAAAGGTAGTTCCCACTTGCCAAAGCTGGCACCTCATGTATAGATCCAGTTCTGTCGTATCAGCTGCATATGGTCCATTGAAAGGGTTCTACATAAGCTGTTGGGAGTATGTTGTTCTCCACTTCAGGCTAACTTTCATGTCAATCTGGCATGATACTGGCTTTTTATGCTATCTCTATGGTCTCATTATCAGGATGTAAGTTCCCTTAGGTTCAAAATTTTGATATTGAACAATCTGTCGTTTCAACTCAGAATTCCCTCACAAATCCTCCAACTTCGGACGATCATAAATTCTTCGTCTGAACTCCGTTTTGGGTGTTCTTAGACTCTATGGAAGAGAAAGCCCTCACCCTTATATAGCTTTATAAATTTGTGAACTCATATTCTCAATAAGAAAACGATGAAAAACAGTAGGCCCCTGCTGGTTTGAGCACCGGATTTTCCTGGTTGTATCCTTCAGATTTCGGACGATCATAAGATGCCGATCCAGGCTCCGTTTAGGTGTTCTTAGACTCTATGGAAAGCCTTTTAGACACAAAGATCCACCCCTATATAGATTTTATAAATTTTGAACTCTCATATTCATCGAGAAAACGATGAAAAACAGTAGGCCCCTGCTGGTTTGAATGTCGGATTGCCACAATTTGTATCCTTCAATTTCGGACGATCATAAATTCTTTGTCCGAACTCCGTTTTGGGTGTTCTTAGACTCTATGGAAATCCCTTTGAGTCTAGAATCCACCCATATATAGCTTAATGCAACTTAAACTCAGATTATATCCGAAAATGACTAAAAACAGTGGCAGCAGGTGCTGCAAGTTGCTGATTTTCTTCACGACGCAACATAACTCACCGTTAGGATTCCGTTATAGATTGTTCTTGGACTCTATGGAAAGCCCTTTGAGTACCGAATCCCTCATATATAGCGTGATGATACCATATTGAGTTTATACTACATCCGAAAATGACTAAAAATAGTGGCTGCTGCTGCTGCAAGTGCTGCAAGTTGCTGACTTTCTTCATGGCTTGCAACTTGCATAACTCCTTCGTTAGGATTCCGTTATGGGAATTCTTGGATTCGATGGAAAGCTCATCGAGTCTAGAATCTAACCATATGCTATTTAATGGCATTTGGTGCCCACATCTTGTCTGAAAATTGAATTGTTGTATCGAGTGTACTAATCGCTTGGTTAAAGTTAATTGGAATACATATTGAAAGGATGTAGATATGAACAAGAAATAGTAATATCATATAGATTTGATATATAAAGGGAGTATAGATAAGAAAGGAGTACACACCACAGGTATCAAAGGAAGTCTACGTGCAGCCTCCTACGGAGATAGGACAATCTAATAAAGAGCAAGAAAGAAAAACATACAAATATAGGAATGTATAGGTATGAGTCTAAGATATGATAGTCAGATAAAGTACATGAAGATATAAGTTAACAAGATATAAGATATTACAAGTAGAGGACATGATATATGAATATAAGAGTATATAATATGAATATATAATTGTCCTTACATGAGCAGATAGATGGAACATGATAAGACACATGAATGAGTAAAAACATACATGATAGAAATATAGAAAGTACATGAATAGCTAAATCATAATAGAAAGCATAAAAGGATATGATGCATAAATGATATAAGGGATATGAATAGATAAGATATATATGAATATATGAATATAAGAGTGCATAGATGCATTCTTGATATATGATAAGTTACATATATGATACAAAGACAAACTAAATGATGAAAAGATATGAATATGCATTATTGTAAAGAAATGTGAAACAACTGATACGAAGCTAAGAAATATGTGAAGGTATTACGGGCCAAATAAATAATAGTGTATCTCATCGGCATACATGATAAACAATAGTTATTCATGTAGATGAGATATGTATAGAAAAATGTAATAAAATGGATTAATCTGCTTAGAGCACGAGTAGAGGATGGGTGGCATGCCTATTAGGAAAAATAGAGTCTGCGACTATACGTCCAGGTTGACCCCGTTTGGGTCATTACGGTAGCCGGACCCTTATAGATGGTCATTGTCTCGTACAATGATAACGGCGCTACAACCGGACCCCTTATAGATGTGGTCATTGTCGCCTGTGATATGGCGCCTTCGGGCCCTTATAGACCCTTTGTTTGCATATTGAATCTGACGCCTTTGGGCCCTTATAGTTTCCTTTATCCACTTCTAAGGTTTATGCAGACATGAAACATAAAACAAATGATTTGCATATGACATGTGAAAAGATATCATATGATCTGAGAAACATAGCACTACTATGTGATGATAAGTTCTGTAACATGAGATTATACGATTTGACATGATATATAAAAATGTATAAGAATGTAAAATGATGCGAAAGTTAATATGAATCTGTTATATGGAAGAGCTAAGTACATTACGAAAAGTATATGAACAAGTACGTTACATGAAAGGGAAAGTAATATGAAGAGTAACGAGGAAAACAATATATGAAGGGAGTAGTGAACGATTGCATGAATACAGTATATGATAACAGTACATGAAAATAGAAGATAACAACTAGTATAGTATATAACCATGAAAGTAATATATGTATACGAATATGACATACACATAATAGGATATGTAATATGAACCATTAGAAATGGTCAAATGATAAGTACTAGAATAAGAAATAAATGATATGAAAGGTTATATGTCGACGTCACATGATAGAAGTGCACGTTATATGCAAATGATAAGATAAGTGTATTTGTTGAGGCGATCATAGTTATTGGTCGTCATTATGCATGATTTCCACTAGCGTAAAGCATACGGGTTTTAATAGTGTAGGTGCAAGCGAGAAGACGAGAGGATAGAGGACGGGGCGTCCATGGCGGAAGCCGAGGCGACTTCGAGATAGGTGCTCACTTGCGTGCGCTGCAATCTCTATATTTTTGGGCAGATACAAGCATTGAAAGTAATGGGACTCGTGTATAAATTTAACATGAATACACTATGGTGGTATGTATAAATGTATATGTAAAAATTTTTTTTTATTATTAGAAATTGTGCATATGAATGAAGAAAAGCAGTGCAGGTGTCGACTACGAGAAAGAAAAGGTTGAAGAGTCCCAGTCCGTAGTGTGACACCCTGCATTGACACCTGCTTCGAGATTGTCAGTTGAGAGCGCCACGCAGGGAGCAGCTGTGTACTCATGCGTCGATCGTGTGCCCATAGCCTTTGGAAACTCTTCCAAAGTGCGCCTTAAATACTAGGATCACTATCCCAGACACTATGGATCTTGGTACTGCATGTAGTCGGACTATCTCTACAGATCTTACAGCCGGCGGGGGAGTCTCTCAGGCGAGGTCATCGCCACGGCTGAAATGTCTTGGGCCGTGAGTCGGTCCAGCTATCTGTCTAGCGTCGTAGCTTCTGTTGCGTTCGTGCGAGTGGGTCCTGAGTCCATCGTGACGTGCTCCTTCAGCTCGTCCACCTCCCAATGGCTAAGGCGCCTGTGAATCATACGGTGCTCGACGCAACTTTGTGACATGTGAGACATCGGCGAACAAGTCCCATAAATTGTCTCTTCATCACTCCAATAGTGCGGCGACGAAGATCACGGGCATCTTCGTGCCCACACGGATGGCCCGAATCGAGGAACGGTGAAACTCCCCCAGAATCTCCTCTCGAATCGGTCGTGGGGAACCACTGCGAGTCCACATATCGAAGACTACCGTCTGCGTGAACGGTCCAGCCCTCGTCACCGTACTGACGTACTCGGTCGATGGACACTATCTCTGCGTCTACGCCCCTTTGGGACTCGATCACTCTACGCTCCAGCGGAAGGCGGTGTAGCCTTAAACTCCCAGGTACCTGAGTTTGCTCGTCTTTATGTGGCCCACATCCCGGTCTCGAGCATCGCCAACTCCCAGAGAAGCTATACTAGCTAACACTCCTCGTGACTTCGGTAGGAGTGCACATCGGCCACCACATTTGCCTTCACAGGGATGGTAATGCAAAGTGAAGTCTCTAGGAACTCCATCCGTCTGGTGCCTCTATTGAGGTCAGCTGCGTAATATACTTCAGACTTTTTATGGTCTAAGTACCTCGAACTCCTTGGTATAAGTAGTGGCACCAAATCTTCAAAGGAGAAGACTCACGGCCGTCGACTCCATGTCGTGTGTGGGAGTAGTGCGCTCGTGATTCTTGGTGACGAACCATAAACTCTGCCACTCGGTTGCATGAAACACATCCCGATCTAGCCCTCGAGGCATCCTGTTCTTGTGTACCCCTGTCCCTGTCAGGAACTTATCGAGATGGGAGCTGAAGTAAGTCTCCTCTTCATCCTTGAATACTCTACTTGTCGGTCATCCCGATCAAACTTGACCTCCTTAGGGTCAAACCCTAGTCATAAGTCTTTACCTTATCTTGGAGAAATCTCGGTAAGATCTCTGTAATACCCGGCCAATCACAAGCTACGTATCTCGGCCCGACTTCGGCCTCTCCTGACTCATCCTTTGCCTCGACCTTCTCTAGGTCGTGACACTCACGATGCGAGCACCGTATCTGAAATCTCGTATCAGTTTACTAGATTACGCCCTTCTTGAACTTGGCTGAAATAATTTAATGGTCTCTCAACAACTATAAAATGATCCTCAAGTGATACTCATGCTCCCACTACGGCGGGAGTAGATCGGGAAATGTCATCCTGAAGATTACGACAAAGGCAGTCTAAATAGGGTTGGAATATTCTATGCGGGAGATCCGTGAATCTTGCGTGGCGCATTAATAGTCGATCAAGGGCATCAAGTAAACTCAAAGTGCCCATAACGCGTCCTAAACGATGTCTTAGGGATATGCGTATCCCTAACTCTCAGCTGATGGTAACCCGGTCACGAGAGGTCATCTTGCGATGGAGCTGCGCTCCTCTCTGTGATCAAATGAATCGTAAATCATCGGTAATGGGTACCTATTCTTGATCGTAATCTGTTGATAATCGATAATCAATGCAGTCGAAGGATCTTGTCCTTCTTCTTATGGCAGGCAGGAGCGCCCCATGGTGAAGTGCTGAGTCTTATGAACCCCTTATCCGATGGCTCTGTGGCTGGACTACGAGATTCTATGACTCAGTGGTGCAAATCACATGCGAGTCATAGAGATGGGTGAAATACCCGAGGGGTGTAACTCGATGCAAGTCTACTTACCCTCTGTGGAGGTGGTCACAGGTAGCTCATCTGGAAAGCCTCCACACTTTTCCGCCCATCTTGCTGAGGTAGATCTAGAGAGTCAGGCCTCTCCTCGCCCTCTGGGAATTAATTTCATTAGTGACCAGTGCTGTCCCTGACACTGTGGTTCATTATCTTGTCTGGAGGCTGAGGAAATATCATGTTTGTCCCCTTGAAATACCACGAGTACCGATCCTGCGTGTAGAGGCGGTAACCTCTACGCTCACCATCGATACTTGATCTTGTAAGCTATCGGCCCGATCCATCCTAGGATGACATTGAACTAGACGTGTCCATGATCCTCGGAGTCCCTTGTGAGTAGAGTCCACAGATCTCTAACTCGTAACCTCGACCTATCATCCTTATTCTAGCCTAATCCTAGGGAGAACTCACGTCTAGCAGCTCCTCTAAGATCTGGCCTCTAAGTGACTCTCTCTTTATGGTGGGGTTGTCCCTGACCATAGAATCCCATATCCTGTAGGCGAAGTCCCTGCGATCACGGCTTTCGAATGGACAACCACCAATCCAGTGCCGAATCTCCCCAACCTTGGCCATGTACGTGGCCACATAATCATCAACAAATGGTAACTCTGTAGTCCTAGTCATAATCCATCACCCGGTCATCGCCCCCTACTTGACTCTAAGAACTCCCACGAGTCTTCGCGGTCTGCGGAAAGTACGTGCCCATGAAGTGACTCTGAAAATTATGCCCGTCTCATCGCCTCCCAGGTTTACAGGGTCCTTGCCCCAATTCCACCATATTTGGGCCTCACCCTCTGTGGCTTGCAGCTAGTCTAATCGGATCACGTCGGAGAGTAATCTCCACCCAGCCTCCCAACACTTTCTCGTCTTGCATGAACAATGGTCTTTCACCACCGGATCTCCTCCCCCCTGTGAATGTCGGAGGATGATGCGCCCTAAACCTCTGGAAGTTACTAGGATCTTCTTGTCTACCTGTTATACCAGATTGTGCGATAGCATTATTTGTAATACCCTCTGACCTCATCAAAGTACGCTTATCAAACAACGGTGGTGCCTTACCCGATTGCCCGTGAAAACGTCCCCTCTGCGTCTCGTCCTCTGCTAATATTTACCACGATTAACATGGCGGTTAAATCTCAATACAATATCTCTAGGCATCAACCCGGCCGAGACACTAATCGTACACAAACCGTGTATATATCATGTTCTACATTTATGAGCAATGCGGGATATTTCTCTGATTTAAATCATTTTGATCCACAAAAATTTTATTTTTCGAAAATTTTGTTTGATTTTTGCTTATTTTTAATTAATTTAATTTTAAAAAATTTCGAAAAATTTTGTGATGAACAGTGTTCATGAACCAAGTCCAAACGGTGACTTAGAACCAATACCGAGTCGAAAAACCAAGACGGTGCCACGAGGCACCCAAATTGGCCGACCCGGGCACACAGGGGGCGCTCTGGTAGGCGCGTACTGGCGGGTGTCGTGGGCGCTCACGGCGGGTGTGCGGTGGCCCCCTGTTGCCGGTCGTGTAGCGGCTGCGTGGCCAGATATCGCGAGGCGATCTCAGGCGGGTGTCAGCGGGCGTGTCTTGTGAGCTGAGGCTCTGGCCGATATCGTGGTCTACTCGCGACACAGCCCGACCTCAGCTCCCTTCTGTCGCGATACATTGTATTGTATTGCGTCTGTTCAGTGAGCAAGCTGGCTGCGTCTGATATCTTTGTATTCTGTCTGATTTACACTGCGCCCACTAGGCCACCTTTGTCACGATACACTTAGTGTTGTGATACTATTCCTCCGTTAGTGACCCGGTCTATTGCGATACAAACTCACCTCTCACGATACAATCTTCGATAACCATCTGACCTCACCGGCTGCTGATACAATTTTGTATTGCAACATACCTAAGCGACCTTTGTCTGATCCATTAACTGACGACTACGCACCTTGTCTGATTTCTTTGTGCATTGCAATACAACTCAAGCCAAAACTGCACTATGGTCACAATACAATAGTGTATTGTGATACTAATCCAGCCACTCAAGCAGCCTCATATTGCAATACAATTTCAATGTTGCAATACAAATTTTTTTTTTTTTCACAATATAATTGGGCAGTAGCCCAAAACGATTACTGAAATTTTTTTCTTTTCATTATGATTGTATTATTGTTTTCATTTATTTCCGGCGTGAAAAAATCACTAAAATCATTTTTTTTTGTTTTTTCATTTCAAACTCTTTGGAAAAATAATAAAAAATATACACTTTTTTTTCCATTTTCCATAATACTCAAAATAAATTTGCAAAAATTTATTTTCTCCATTCCTTCAATTTTTCAATTTTTAAAATCTTAGAAAATTATTTTATCCTCCTCTTAAGCAAATAAATTTATAAAATTTATTTTCTTTTCAATTTTCATGAAAAATTTTCTCCACTCAAATAAATGTATAAATTTATTTTCTTCCATTTCTTCAATCCTCATCCAATAAGATTTATAAAATTTATTTTTTCTTAAACTTTCAATTCTAGTTTTGTACCTTTGTACCACTCAAAATGTTTCTACACATTCATGTGCTAATCATAACACACATATATTCTAACACACATAAAACATAGCATACACACCATCACACAATAATTCACCAATCACATAGAACACATCAACACATGCGGCATGTAGTGTCTAGTTTGTCGAAGTGATTTTCTAGGTAATCCAGTACACTATGTAGAACATCAGACCACACCCACATTGGTGATGCCCTCGCTCAAATTATGGCTGGCCCAAATCCTCAATCTATAGGTTACCTATACTTATCGAAACCACCTAGTGGTGATGGATACCCAACTCACGAGCTCCTAGGTATTAGTATACCTACGCTATGATACAGGCGTGACGCCCCAAACCGAGAGTGCATTGACCTACCGTCGACCGCGAATACTCGTGAATGTCGGGTGACTAGAGCATTTTCATAAATCGAGACACCCAGTCTCCTTTGTGCGGGAGCTCTACCCCAGATACCATACTTGTATAAAACACCGCATATCACATCCCCAAACAGTACAATATAATCTGATATATCTAATCCACATGAGTAATCTGTTATGGGGCCTAAGCAATACTCGATATACATACAAACTATGAATCAACTATATCTAATAGTTCTAAGAGTTCAATTGTTTACTCTTATACAAACACATATATTTAAAATTCTAAAATTCTAACATGTAAATCATCAAAGCCCTGTCAAGCTTTTCTTCAAAACTGACCTACGGGGCCAGTAGCATCTCCTTGTGCGGCTTCACATTACTGAAAATATGTTCCTCGGCGGGGTGAGCTAATGCTGATGGAATCGCCCTAAGTGGGCTATTACCACTGAGTGCGGTGCAATGTTCAGCTGAAAACACACATTCCAAGCAAATGCATGATCTTGCTTGAATGTCTGCATGACTGACTCAGATCAGGAGTTCTCACGAACTCTCTCACGCTCGCCTAAGCCTCGTATGAGAATTAGTTTCAAACAAAGTTGTTGTTTATATTTGTGTGGTCTACCCTCCCGATCTAAGTAGTGGATTGTCTCAGATATTATATTTAGTGGACTACCCTCAGGAGAGATATATCAATTGAAGGTCTCAGGCGATTGATATTTTATGTGGACTACCCTCAGAATGTCACTCTATCAATTGGGCCGTCTCAGACGATTGATATTTTAAGTATGGACTACCCTCAGATCCATTTAATATTTTAGACTACCCTCAGAACCATTTTCTCTGGAGCTCATCTCATGCACTAACTCCTATAGTCCTAGGATGTTCAGTGCATATGGGAGAATGCATGTATGCCGGTTCAGTACAATGATCTAATCACATGCGAGAATATATCTATGCACATATTCATAATATCGATCACCTGATACTGTCATGTAATTATCATTTCAACGTGAAATTAACTCACTTGGGCTAATGATCAAACACGAGAAGCGATTTAATTTAAATCACTCGACCCAATACATATTCACCTGAAAATACATTTTTCGTGACAACATTCTGACGAGTAAAACCTAGGGTTTCGGTTCCCAGCTCTGACAAGTCGCCGATTTCACTTTGTGAACGCATCTCCGGCCATTCGACCCTTTTCCCGAAACCAATACATGATTTATGCAAATCACTCAATTTGACAACCCTATCGGCCAGAGTGGCGATCCACGCTGCTCGATGAAATCAAAAATTCATATCAATTCGGTCCGAGGTTTGGGGCCGTCAAAACGACCTCTCACGGCCTCATTTGGCTGAAACATTTGCAAAGTATTTAAAAGAGGGAATAAAACCAGTAAAAACCCTACCTCTTGGAGTTTGAGGAAACTCCATAAATACGTACCAAATGCACGAGAAAGCCTCGCGTAGAGCGGTTCTGCTTTCTTGTCAGAAGGCTGGCCGACGGTTGGATCGCGATACAAATCTAGAGAAAGTGTTCTCTACTCTCTAAAAACTTTCTCTCAGCAACCTCTTTGGATCCCATTTCTTTTCCCCACATTTTCCTCTTGCTTAATGAAGGAGAAGAAGCACTATTGATTTTTTCATTTGGTGACTTAAAACTTTTCAAATGACGCTATGTCCCTCTTTTGCAGAATCGATGTTCGTACATTTCACGCCAGTTGTCCGTTTCATCGTTTACTCTACTCATTTCACTTATGGTACGATGTGTGCTATATGTGACTTGATAATATGAATCGTTTCTGACACTGGCGCGATCACCTCAGAAAACATGCGACTCAGGCGTACTCGGAATATTCTCGAAATTTGACGTGCTAGCTAAATTTCGCGAGACAATTCAGCAGTACAATCCGTTTCATCATCGAGATCTAGAATAGGTACAGATTTTTTAGCAGAATTAAAAATTTTGTAAATGAAATAAATTTTGTCCTTTTTCTGAAATTGAGATTTGCTCGGGTCTTCTAATTCCACCACTTTTACTTATACTTAAATACAATAATTTCAAATTGTTATTTTGTAATAAAGTCCAAGGTGTCTTGATACTTGTGGGATCAGCACCTCATTAAATGTAAATACATAATCACATGTGATTTAAAGCCCAGAATACATTAAAATTTAAAACTAAGATACATTTTAAAAATAAAATATGCATGTAAGTAATATGTTTCAAACTACAATATAATATAGTTAATTAATTACTAAAATTAGTACATACTTTATATGTTTTAATTAAAAATAACTATTAACTAAAGTAACTAATATAATTAATTAACTAAAAGAGTATATTATCAAGTCAAACTATAATAAAACTATAGTATAAAAATATTTATAAACTACTTCAACACCAAATAAATTAGGATACATTAAAAAATAAAATATGCAATGTTTCAAATTTCTAATATAATATAATTAATTAATAACTAAAAAATTAATTACCTAATATGTTTTAAGTAAATAACTATTAACTAAATAACTAATATAATTAATTAACTAAAGTATATTATCAAATTAAACTATAATAAAACTATAGTATAAAAATATTTATTATAGACTACTTCAGCTTTTAAAATAAATTAAGATACATTAAAAATAAAATATTTATCTTAACTAATATAAAACTTAATTTCTATTATAATATATACCAAAATATATTAAGATACATTAAAAATAAAATATGCATGTAACTAATATGTTTAAATTTCTAATATAATATAGTTAATTAATAACTAAAATTAGGTAACTATGTTTAATTAAAATAACTATTAACTTCAGAAAATAACTTCAAACCACTAATTAATTAACTACAAGGAAATTATATTATCAAAATTAAGCCATAATAAACTATAGTATAAAAATATTTATTATATACTACTTCAACACCAAAACAAACTAGAAACATTAAAAATAAAATATGCATGTAACTAATATAAATATAATTAATTAACTAAAATTATATTAGTTAGTAGTATAATTAATTAACTAAATATTATATTAGTTACTAATATGTTGATGAACTAAAATAATATTATTTAGATATGTAAGTAAATGATCTAAATTTCTAACATTACATAATTATAATTATTTATAGTAGGATGTATAATGTCTAAGTTTCAAACATTATATATAATCTAATTTATTACTATCCAAATTAAACCATAATAAACTATGGTATACAAATATCTATTATAGACTACTTCAACACCAAAACAAACTAAGAAACATTAAAATAAAAATATGCATGTAACTAATATAATATAATTAATTAACTTCAAAAAATTATATTAGTTAGTAATATAGTGATGCTTGAATATTATGGTTACTAATATGTTGATGAACTAAAATAATATTATTTAGATATGTAAGTAAAATGATCTAGAATTTCTAACATTACATAATTATATTTATTTAATAGTAGGATGTACTGTGTCTAAAGAAGTTTCAAACATTTATATCTAATCTAATTTATTTACTATCAAATTAAACTAAAATAAAACTATTTATTATAAACTATTTCAACACACCAAAATAAAACTAAATAAAATATGCATAAAAACAAAATTAATGAACAAGAAACATACCTTGTAATTCACGAAGATCTTCCAAAAATTAGAATAAAGAACGAAAGAAAAAAATATTTGAGGCAAATGGAGGTTAGATGTGGATGGATGAGTTTGTAATGATATTGTATGATTTTAGGGTATTTATAAATTTTGGGTAAAATAGCCGTTTAGTTGTCAAGAAACCGTTGTGATTTATTTCTAGCAGTTTGGATTTGATTTTGGTTCAAATCGACCAGTTGGATCATCATCTATATATCAGATTTATAAATCATTTTTTGGACAGTTAGATCAAGCTTTAGATTTAAGAATCCTTGGATTGGATAAAAAATATAGCTAGTTGGATTCTTTTAAAAGCGGACCAAATACGGGCCAGTTGGATCAAAATATAAAAATAATCCCGATGGCGGGATTTCCTAGATTTTTGGCTTGGTAAATGTATAAATAATAGATAAATTCATTTGCTCGCGAGCAACTTTTTCCCTCAGTGTAGCGCCTCCAGCGCGTGCTTTTCACCTTGATATATCCATAGAAAAATAAAGAATTTCCGGCTTTTCTCAGAAAAATGTGATTTTAGAATTTTAACATGATTTTTGGCGGTCGAAATTTCCTTATGAGTTTTCTTTTCGGGCTCGCCAGCCAGATTTTCGGCGAAATATCGGCCAGAAAACATGAAATTTTATTCACGACCATAACGTGAAAATCGTCTATAAACATGATAAAATATTGTTGGCCATTCAAGAAGCAGTAAGGAAATGGCCTGAATATCTTGTGCATCAATTGTAAGACATTTGTAGCTGTTGGCACAATCTCCTTGTGTTTGTTTGTTTTGTTTTCCGCTGTCTGATTTGTGCAAATTTCGAAATCTGCCAAAATCAAGGGAATGCAGAATCCCATCGACCTGAGCCTTTCAATTCTCCTTTGGAGATGTGACCTAATCTCTTATGCCATATGTGAGGTCTCATCGGTTAATTTTCTTTTTTGAGTGCTTAATTGCTAGGTTCCATGATATGAAGCAATTGTATCAAGCATATAAAGGTTATCTACATAAGATAAAGAACCGGTACCAACGAATTTGAATTATGAAAAAGACTAAATTTATTATTTCCAAAAGAACAAATATAACCAAATTTGTCCAATATGGAAATAGAAACCAAATTCCGTCGAAAGGACGGTACAACATATGTCTCATTAAAATCCAAATAAGTACCAGATTTTAATAATAACCTAAATGTCCCCGATTATTTCGGCTTGACCTTCTTGCCATCGCCTACAAAGATATCTTTCATCATCATTTGGCTTTCGGTAACTTCGAGCGACCCTTTCTTTGCATGAAGCATGATAGTTGGTACATTGCCTTGCTTATGTCCGCGGCTCCTGAAGAAACAACCATCAACCCTTTTCTTTATGTTGTTTCTTTTTGATATGAACCTCTGCTGACTTCTTTATCCTTCTTACATTCTTCCCTTTATCCTTGGAAGTACCAGTCAAATGACGCTTTTCTATCTTTTCTTGCTTGACCTTTACCACATCTTCTTGCACCGCAATGTGAGATAAGCTCATTCAGGAGCCCGGAAGTCTCCCTTTTGGCGGTTGTAGCTCACCTTAAATTGACGGGTGTGTGGGAAGAGATATCAAAACAAATACCGCAAGCAAATCGTGAGAGAGATCCAAGTTTATGTGCTCTTAACTGAAGCAAAGTGAGACATTTCACTAATGTACTCACTAATGTTCAAATTGCTATATCATTGAGATGAGATTTTCAAAAATAGCCTTGTTTTCGGACTTTTAATTCTTGGCAAATCTATTCTTAATTTCTTTTAGGAACTCTTTGTTTTATCTTATCGTTTCGATGTTGTGCCCACGAATGTACGGAATGGCCTTCTTAATGATCATCAAACACAATGCGATTTGACTTCTCCCACGCCTTTCAATATCCCTCTTTCATCGGAGGAACTTTCAATAAGGGTGCGGGAAGCGTAACACAGAGTCGGGAGGTCTCTGGGTACATGATCTTTGTGGGGTGTATAGGTACCCGAAGTATCACATATTGGTATTTTGGAGACTAAAATATGAAGCAGAATTTTGGAACCGAAGTGGTAATAAACTTGGTCTGATGGTCATTAAGCAAATGGATATGGAAATTAGAAACAAATTAGAGATGGGCCATAGTAGAAATTGAATAAGTTACAATTTCAATATTTAAGAGATGAGGGCAAATTTGAAATTAAGGAAATGATAAAATATAACAGGAGAAAATAACAAAATTCATTTGTTCAAGTTTGCCCCAGCAAACCCAAGTAGAGAGAAAAGAAAGAGCAAGAAGAGGAAGAGAGAAGGAAGAAGAAGTAAGAGGAGAGGTCCAAAGATTAAGGTATGCCTTTGTCTTAGAATCAAGTGTATTAGATTTCTAGGGCTTGGGTATGGAGATTAGTTCTCCTTTGGTCTAGGTTTGGTGCAAAGAGCACATTAAGCCTTTGAATTGTTGAAGTTATGTGGTAAAACCCCAATTGATGTAAAGAAACTTGGAATCATCAAATTACATGATGTTAAAGAATTGGTGGACCTTAGGTAGTGTTCTTGGATTTTTCACCTGCCCTAAGGTTTTGGGTTTCGGAGTTTCCAAACACCCAATTCACATGTTAATGAGTTGTTTTTAAATAAATTCAGTTGGTTTTGAGGTATTATGAATTATAGAAGTTATATGGAGTGAATTGGCATCAAAAGTGGGAAATAACAAGAGCTCTGGGCATTTCGGTGTCTTCTCTGGGTGAACTTGAAGTTCTACAGGTACAACTGATTCTAGTCGATTTTGGCCAAGTTCTAGGTGAAGTTAAGTTCTGCCAGTACCTGACTTGTTACAGTTTCTGTTTCGACAGTTTTCGTATTTGCGGCCATAACTTCCTGTTCTTATCAGATTTGAGTGATTCAAGTGGCTACGTAAAATGAACTTCAAGGAGAACAAATTTAAGAAGTATGAATCCTTAAAATTCACAGTCCTAAGTGGCCCAAAAAATTCTTCACTCAAAGTGGGTAGTATTAAGAAAATTCCTGCATCAGCTTGGACATATGAAGTGGTCAGGGTTGTTGACGTAACGGTTTCGGTGCTCGAATTGGGGTAATTCCAGGAAGTTGGAATAGAACCATAGCACCTTAAACTAAAGTATGAAGAGTGTGAGTAAGTCCCAAGGGAAACCGTTAAGTTATGTGATTAATTTGTAAATTAGTATTCATTTGAGTTGTAGGTTAAAGTAAAGGCGGGATAAGTGTGGAACGGTGCTCAAGTTAAGCAAGCAAAGATGTGAGTGTTCTAAACTCATTTTCCCAAAATACTAGTGTATTATTATTATTATTATAAATTGTTTACACTGGTATTTCATGGTTTTGAATGCAAACCATTTCATAAACAAGCAATGAATTAGAAAGCAAGCAAATGGTTTGAGTTAAACCATTTTTTGAAAAAGCATTAGTTTTAAATTGTAAAACCAATTTAAATAAGCAACAGAGTAAATGGTTTGAAAGTTAAACCATTTTCAAGCAAGAAAGCAACAAGTAAATGGTTTGCAAAAGTAAACATAGTAATAAATGATAAATGGTTTGAAAAGTTAAACCATTTTAGACGAAGCCAGCGACTAAAGCGGAAATGGTTTGAACCCAAACCATTTTTCAAGCAAAAAACAAGCAAGTAAATGGTTTCAAAGTGTAAAACCATTTTACAAAAGAGCAAGCAAGCAAGAAAGTTTAGAAAACAAGGCCTTCCCTAGTTTGGCAAGCAAGCTAGGTCAGAGAGGTATCGCGTACGTGGTGGTGTTAGGATTTCATCACATGCATTGTAGTTTTGCACAGTCGACAAGAGCTTAGGACCTCCCTCATGCATTTAAAGGAAACTAGGTAACGCGATACGGGAGTATATAAAGGTTATGAGCTCTAGTAAATGGTGATGACCACGAGGTCAATTCCCACCATATTCAGGAAAAATGAAAAGGTAGCGGACGAGGTCCTTTACGCCGACACGATTGAAACACGGAGTTCCCAGTGTTCACTAGGGTATGATAAAGCGAAAATAGGCCTCCATTGGTTGATGTTTTATAAGCATGTTTATCTTTGTTTTGAAAAAATCAACCATTGGTTCCCGATCGCCAAGGCTTCGGGAGAGTTTTAAAGCAAGCGGTTGAGCGGCTCAGTTTAGATTTCTGCTTGATCGGTTGAGCAACTCAGTGGAGTTTTATTTTCAAAGCATGTGGTTGAGCTCGAAGCTCCATTTTATGAAAAGTTTGAAACTTTTTTAAAGCAAATGTTTGTGAAAGGTTTAAGAACTTTTCCAAGCATGAAATAAAGCAGCAAGCGAGAAAAAATTATGAAGTTTTATAAGCTTAAGCTTGTCGAAATAAGGTTTCTGAAGCTTTTAAAGAAGCGAATAAAGCGAAACAAGTCTGAAAGCAACTGACGAAAAAGTTTTGAAAGCTTTTAAAAGCGAGCAAGCGAAAAGCACGGAAAATAATTGTAAAAGAGAGTTTTACATTTTTAAGATGTTTCCGGAAAAGCAAAACCTTTTATAAAAGCATACACTCACTGAGCTCGTTTAGCTCATTAGTTTCCATTTTAAAAACTATTTTCCGGTGCAGTGCATGAGCCATTTGGAGCCTGATAGGATTGGTCACGACATCGGTTTAAGTGCGTAATTAAAATTATATTTTGTAAAGAACATACTTTGAAATGGTATAATGGGACATATGTATGTACATAGTTAGTTGTGAGAATGTGTTGGTATCTTTGGTTTGCCATGTTTTGGATATTTGGATATAGTGTGAATTGAATGTATACGAGTTGGAATTTGGGCTAATAATGCGGCCGTCATCTTCTTAGAAAGTTTCCGACTAAGATTTTACCAAATCTAAGTTATAAATAAAAGAAAAAGGGTGCTGGGAGGTTTAGCAAGCGGTACGGCCGCTTCGGGGATTCCCAGTCGTTGGGAGTGCGGTACGGGATTTGTGGGTGGGCCGCTGCCTTGTCGGCCGTGGGGGTGGGGTTAGTGTCAGAGTTGATATCCCGAGCATAAGTAATGGCAACCATGCATGTTCGACTTAGGTACATACATATCAAGTGATTGAGAGTATTAAATTGTTGAAATTTTTGGTAATCTGTACTATGTCGAGGAAGAGGGACGTGGGGGGTCGTCTGGAGGTATTCGGCGGTGTGCGGCGTCTGAAGTACTGAGGGATGAGCACGTAGTAGGTTCCACCGCAGCATCTATGAATCGACCCTACGTTAGCAAGTGAGGGAATTTGGACCATCTGCAGCCACCGGAGAAGATGCTCAAGTGCCGAGGAATGTTTATGGCGGAGCAAGTGGCGCAGTTGCACGGATAGTAGCAATAGCGACCGACGGCTGATCATGACCTCCACCGCCACCTAGAGAGGTTCACGAAGAGCAGGGAGGTCAATAGAGAGAGTACGGCCCGGGCGCCAAGCCATGCTATAGCGGCCGTGGTGATCGAAGCGGCACAGTTATGGCTAGACCGAGTAAATAAGGTTTATGGAGTTATGGGCTGCACGGATGAGCAAAGAGTCTTGTTTTCCAGTTTTCTGATGGAAGACAGGGCTAAGGATTGGTGGGATGCCTTGGAGAGGAGGTGTCCTAATGGCATATCATGGGACGGGGAATTTCAGCAAAATTCAGCGTAGATTCTTTCCTTAAAGTCATAGGATTAGTTGGAACAAAGAACTTTCATGTCGATGTCAGGAAGTAGGAAAGAAGTTCGAACTAGTTAGATTGGTTCCTACATTCAAGCGAGATGAAGTCACGAAATGCAAGAGGTTTTTATCGGGGCTATGACATAGAATCGAGTGCATTTATCGGTGGTTCCTCGAGAATGGGTTGGGGACTTAGTTGAGGCCGCTACGAGTTGAGCAAAAACCTTCTGACCATGTATCGAAGTGGCGGGAAAGTAAGAGTAAGAGGAGTGCACCCGGGCACGTCGACAAAGCTTAGAGACGATTATAGCGAGAAAGAAGAACAAGGGGCGAGAGGTTACGAGGAGGCGGGTGCGGTCGGCCCATCTCTAGTCGAGGGGATCGGTGGGACCCCCCCGGTTGCTAGCGGTGCGCCCGGAGTATTCCTCCGTTTGTTGCCATGTCGACGACACCATGGGAGTCTGAGAGGGAGATTCGATGCAGGGGTGTTCCACGTGACCCGAGGCCGTTTATTAGGGGTGTCCTCATCGATTGATCACGGAGACATCGGTGGCTGAGTCCTAGCTACTTGCGTACCGGAGATGAGCACCTGGTCGACGGGGAGGAGGGGCTTCCTGGCGGAGGCCAGCACGGTATGGGTGGGAGGTGGGCGCGTGGATGGGGCCAGAGAGGTGCCCAGGATCTGGGACAGAGCCCGCGCTCGGACCGGAGTATATCTGTGACTCGACAAGATGCGGATGACTCAGATGTGGTCACGGGTATTATTTCTATTCTTGATCATGATGCATATACCTTAGTAGACCCGGGGCTACGCATTCATTTGCATCGAAGCCATTCTTAGATCGTTTCGGATAGAGACCGACCATTGGGGTCGTATGAGAGTTTCCCTTCCCGGTTGGAGATCCATTACTCGCCAGACGAGTATTCGGAGATAGTAGAGTTCGATTGGGGGGCCCGAGGAGGTTCCCGGCGGATCTTGTAGCTCTAGATATGAGGGACTTTGATGTGGTTCTCGGTATAGATTGGCTATCTCGCCATAGAGCCACATTAGATTGTTATAAAAAGGAAGTAAAGTTGAACAGGCCAGGGAAAGTGGAGGTAAAGTTCAAGGGATTACGTAGAGAGTTATCTTCTGTATGATCTAGCCATGACGGCCTGAGAAAATCTTTGCGTAAAGGTTGTCGGGGTTATCTAAGCTTATGTGGTGGACGGGGAAGGAGGGACTATATTGGATGATTCCCGTTGTTAGAGAGTTCCCGGATGTTTTCGGATGATATTGCGGGTTTACCTCTAGAAGAGGTGGAGTTCACCATTGATTTGATTCAAGGGCGAGCCCATTTCCATTCTCCTTATAGGATGGCTCTAGAGTTGAAGGAGCTTAGGCTCGATTAGAAGATTTGTTGAGTAAAGGGTTTATTAGGCTAGAGCATATCCCCATGGGGAGCTCCGGTTCTCTTTGTGAAAAGAAGATGGGGTTCAGGTTATGTATAGATTACGGTAGGCGAGCGAGGTTACCATCCGCAATCGGTATCCACTCCCTAGAATTGATGAGTTTGATCGCTCTGAGGATCTGAGTATACTCAGAGATAGACTTGAGGTCGAGGGTATGTCGTTGAGAGTTCGGAGAGTGATGTACACAAGGCGACTATTCGGGACACGCTACGGGCATTATGAGTTTTTGGTGATGCCATTTGGTTTGACTAATGCCCCGGCGTTTATAGTTTGATGAACCGGTATTCCGGCCATTATTTGGATAGGTTCGTCATAATTTTATTGATGATATCTTAGTGTATTCGGGTAGTTCGGAGGAACATTGAGCACTGAGGATTGTATTACGAGACCACTAAGGAGGGGTTATATGCCAAGTTGAGCAAGTGTCGGTTTGGCTCGACAAGGTGGCATTCTTCCTTGGTCATGTAATTTCGTGAGGAGGGTGAGTGTGGATCCCAGGAAAATAGAAGCCGGTGGTAAGTGGAAACCACCAAGAATGTGTCGAGGTCGGAAGTTTCCTCGGTTTTAGCGGGGTATTACCCGGGAAGTTTGTTGAGGGTTCTCTGGATAAGCGACCCCAACAGTGGTGACAAGGAAAGATGTCAAGTATGACTGGGTAGATGCATGTCAAAAGAGTTTGAGAGTTGAAGAGGTGAATTGACTTGGCTCAGTTTTAGCACTTGATAAGGAGAGAGATGGATTTGTAGTTTATAGCGATGCTTCCAGGCAAGGCCTTGGTTGTGTTTTAATGCAGAATGATAGGGTGATTGCATATGCCTCTAGACAACTAAAGAAGCATGAGGAGAATTACCCGACACACGACTTAGAGCTTGCAGCAGTCGTGTTTGCCTTGAAAATATGGAGACATTATTTATATGGTGTTCCTTGTAGGATCTTTACAGATCATAAAAGTCTTCAATATATTTTCACCCAAAAAGAGTTAAACACAGAGGCAAGGAGATGGCTTGAGTTGATTAAGGACTACGTGTACTATCGGAGTACCATCTAGGAAAAGCTAATGTCGTAGCCGGATGCCTTAAGAAGGCGACGAGAGTTCTTTGTCTCACATGAGATCGGGGTTATCTTCCCTTTATTGGTGGGTCACGAGAGCTTTAGGGGTGATGTGGAGGTTGAGGATTACGGGCCTTGTTAGCCACATTCCATGTTAGACCGCTCCTTGTGGACCCAGATTCTAGCAGGGCAATCACAGGATCCACATATGATTAAGCTTAAAGAAGAGATAGAAAAGGGAAGAAGCGAGAGTTCGAATTAGAGATGATGGCATGATAGTGAGGACGAAATGGCTGTGTGCGGGTATAGCGAGGCGAAGAAAGGAAATTATGGAAAAACGCACATTCATGCATGGCATGCTATGCATCGACGAGTACCAAGATGTCTGAGGACATGAAAGAACATTCTTTGGTGGAGTGGGATGAAGAAGGGTGCGAGTTTCATTTCTAGGTGCCCTAACTTTGTCGACGGGTGAAGGCGAGCATCGAGCCAGCGGGAAGATCTGAGTTACTCCACATTCAGTATGGAAATGGGAAAGATCACTATGGATTTTTGTTACAGGTCTTCCACGGACTCAGAGGCAACATGATGCGATATGGGTGATAGTTGATCGATTGACGAAGTCTGCCCATTTCCTACCAGTTAATGTTGAGGGTTCATTAGAAAAGTTGGCCAAATTGTATGTAGATGAGATAGTGAGGCTTCATGGGGTTCCGATTAATGCGATGGTGTCGGTCCGGACCCGGGTTCACATCTAGGTTTTGGCTTTGGTTGCAACGGCGTTGGGTACTCGCCTACATTTCGGCCGCGACATTTCATCCTCGGACGGATGGCCGGTCGGAGAGGAGGACTATTCAGACGTTAGAGAGGATATGCGAAACTTATTAATGATGGAATTCAAAGAGAGTTGGGATATACTCCTTAGCACTAATGGGTTTGCCTACAACAATAATATCAAGCCGGTATAGATGGCTCCATTTGAGGCACTTCCCCATGGCGGGAAATGTGGGACTCCGATTAATCTTTGGGATGGGGTTGGTGAGAGAAGACTAGTCGGCCCCGAACTAAATGCAGATCACTTCGGAGAAAGTGAAAGTTGTTGCGATAACTTAGAGATAGCAAGAGATAGACGGAAAAGCTGTCACGGACAAGCGAGTCGTAGAGACTTGCGAGTTTGAAATAGGTGACCAAAGTCTTTTTGAAGATTTCACCTTGGAAGGTGTGTTGAGATTTGGGAAACGAGGCAGAAAGCAGTCCCGAGGGTATATTGGACATTATGAGATCGTGAGAGCAAAGTGGGGCCGAGTAGCTTACAGATTGAAGTTTACCCCGAGTTGTCAGGATTCATGATACTTTCCATGTATCAATGTTGAGGAAATATATCCGGATCCTTCATGTATTGGGAGCGACCGATACGATTCACAGGTGGGCTGCTGTAGAGATCACCATCTGGGTGCAGGATATCAAGGAACAGTGATTAGATGACAAATCAGTTCCATTAGTTAAAGTCTTATGGAAGAATCATGAGAGGGGCGGCTACTTGGGAGCTAGAGACGAGATGCACCATCGAATTACCCTCGATTTATTTTCGGGATGGTATGTTCCTTCCACTTTTGTTTGGAGTTTAGTTTTCGTTTCGAGGGACCGAAATGTTCCTGAGAGGGAGGATTTTTGTAACACCCGATCCGGGAGGAGTCTACGATTACATGATCTTGTAGGGGTGTATAAAGTACCCAGTATCACATATTAGTATTTGGAGACTAAAATATGAAAGCAGAATTTTGGAACCGAAATTGTGAGTAGCTTAAACCAAAAAATTTACAATGGTCATTAAACAGAATGGATACAAATTAGAAACAAATTAGAGATGGGCCATAGTAGAAATTGAATAAGTTACAATTTCAATATTTAAGAGATGAGGGCAAATTTGAAATTAAGGAAATGATAAAATATAACAAAAAGGAGAAACAAAAGCAAAATTTATTTGGTCTCAAGTTTGCCCTAGCAAACCGTAGGAGGAGAAAGAAGAGAGCAAGAAGAGGGAAGAGAGAAGGAAGAGAAGAAGTAGAGGAGAGATTCGGGTGGGTATGCCTTTTTGTCTTTAGAATCAAGTGTATTAGATTTCTAGGAGCTTGGGTATGAGTTAGTTCTCCTTTGGTCTAGGTTTGGTGCAAAAAGAGCACATTAAGCCTTTGGTGTTGGGGGTTATGTGAGTAAAGCCCCAATTGATGTAAAAAGAAACTTGGAATCATCAAATTACATGATGTTAAAAAGAATTGGTGGACCTTAGGTAGTGTTCTTTGGATTTTCACCTAAGGTTTTGGGTTTTGAGTTTCCAAAACACCAGATTCACATGTTGTGGGTTGTTTTTAGATAAATTCCAAGTTGGTTTTTGAGGGTATTATAGTTATAAGTTATATGGAGTGGTGGCATCTTAAAGTGGGAGAAATAACAAAATCTGGGCATTTGAATTGTCTTCTACCAGTAGAACTTGAAGTTCTACCGGTACAACTGATTACGGTCGATTTTGGCCAAAAGTTAGGTAGAAGTTAAGTTCTGGTACAACTGTTACAGTTTTTCCTAATTCGACCAGTTTTAAGTATTTAAACCATAACTTCCTCATTTCTTATCCGATTTGAGTGATTCAAGTGGCTATTAAAATAGACTTCCAAGGAGAACAACTTAAGAAGTAGGAATCGCCAAATTCTGATCCTAAGTGGCCCAAAAATTCACTCAAAGTGGGACCATGTGCAAGAAAAATTCCTGCATCAGCTTTGGACATAGAGTAGTCCGGGTTGTTTCGAACGTAACTTGAGTTTTGGTGCTCCGAATTGGGTAATTCCAGTTGGAATAGAACCCTTAGCACCTTAAATTTAAAAGAGTATGAAGAGTGTGACTAAGTCTAGGAAGTACGTTAAGTTATGTGATTAATTTGTCGTCGTATTCATTTGAGTTGTAGGTTAAAGTAAAGGCGGGATAAGTGTGGAACGGTGCTCAAGTTAAGCAAGCAAAGATGTGAGTGTTCTAAACTCATTTTCCCAAAATAAGTGTATTATTATTATTATTATAAATTGTTTACAGCGGTATTTCATGGTTTTGAATGCAAACCATTTTCATGAAGCAAGCAATGAATTGAAAGCAGAAATGGTTTTGAGTTAAACCATTTTTGAAAAGAAAGCATTGGTTTTAAATTGTAAAACCAATTTTAAGCAAGCAAGCAAGGAAGTAAATGGTTTTTGAAAAGTTAAACCATTTTTCAAGCAAGCAAGCAAGTAAATGGTTTCAAAGAGTAAAACCATAATTAAGCAAGCAAGTAAATGGTTTTTGAAAAGTTAAACCATTTTTGAAGCAAGCAAGCAACTAAGCAAATGGTTTGAATAAGTGAAGCCATTTTGAAACAAGCAAGCAAGTAAATGGTTTCAAAGTGTAAAACCATTTTACAAAGAGCAAGCAAGCAAGCAAGCAAAGAAAGTTTGAGAAAACAAGGCCTTCTAGTTTAAGCAAGCAAGCCGGTCGAGGAGGTATTAAAGTGATGCGTGCACGGTGGTGTTGGTTTTCATACATGCATTGTGGTTTGCGGTCGGCAGAGCTTAGGACATACATCATGCATTTAAAGGAGGCGTGAGCGCGTACGGGGTATATAAGGTTATGAGCTCTAACTAGAGTATGGTGATGGCGACACGAGTCGAGTTCCACCATATTCAGGAAAATGAAAAAGGTGGCGCGGACAAAGGTCCTTCCACTTAGCACGGTTGAGCCGCAGGAGGGTTCACAGTGTTCACTAGGGTATAGCAAGCAAAAATAGGCCTCCATTGGTTGATGTTTTATAAGCATGATATGCTGTTTTGAAAAAATCAACCATTGGTTCCCGGTCGCCAAGGCTTCCGGAGAGTTTTAAAGCAAACGGTTGAGCCAAGCTCCCGTTTAGATTTCAAAAACGTCGGTTGAGCCGCTCAGAGTGGGTTTATTTTCAAAGCATGTGGTTGAGCTCGAGCTCCCATTTTATAAAAAAGTTTGAGAAACTTTTTAAAGCAAATGTTGTGAAGGTTTTAAGAACTTTTCAAGCAAGATAAAGCAACGAAGCAAGAAAAATTATGAGAAGTTTATAAACTTCTAAGAAACTGAAATAAAGAGTTTCTGAGCTTTTAAAGAAAAGAGCAAAATAAAGCAACAGAAATCTATAGCAAACAAGAGGATTTGAAAACTTTTTAAAGCAAGCAAAGCAAAGAAAGCTTATGGAAAATAATTGTAAAGAGAGTTTTACATTTTGAAGTGTTTTCGGAAGCAAAACCTTTATAAGCATGCACTCACGAGCTAGGTTTTAGCTCATTAGTTTCCATTTAAAAACTATTTTTCGGTGCAGTGCATGAGCGGAGCACAATAGGATTAGTGCGTTTCAAAATAGGGTTTAAGTCTTTGTAATTAAAATTATGTTTTGTAAGAACATACTTTGAAATGGTATAATGGGACATATGTATGTACATAGTTAGTTGTGAGAATGTGTTGGTATCTTTGGAGTTGCCATGTTTGGATATTTTGGATATAGTGTGAATTGGATATTATCTGAGTTTGGGAATTTAGACTATGTGCGACCGTCATCTTCATGCGGCAAATTTCATCCGAGATTTGTATCTAAGATTAAGTCTAAATTTATAAATAAGAAATTACCTGGGTTTGTAAATGTGGGCCGCTGCAGGATTTCTGAGTCGTTGAGATAAGCTGGGTTCTGTGATGTGTGCCTGATCGGCGGATGAGTGTGAACCTGTGCAGTGAATCGCCAGTGCTTACCGGGATATATGGGTTCTCATGCATCTGAGTTTGGTATCCGTTAAAGGAATAGTAATGTCTGGGTGATGTTTAGGAATGAGGACAAATAGTGATTCAGGACAATAAACAAGAAACAAAATTTCACATAAAGACTCAAAACAAAATAAATTCAAATAAGATCAACTAATCTAGATGCATCGGACACTTTATTAATATTTTATCTTTTGGATAAAAATATTAACTTGTAAGTGATATCTTGGTGTAGTAATCAAATACTGATAATAAGAACATATCGAATGATAAATCTTCCTTTGGGCCAATTTAATATTCATATGTAAAACCAAATAATTATTACGCGTTTATTACCACATGTGTACATGCAATTCTGTTAAATATTAATTTTCCTTTGGGCCTATTAATATTCACATGAGATTCTGAGCACATAATCTTGTTATATTTTGAAATAAAATTAATTTGCACAAAAGTGGTCACTTTGGTGACATATTGTGTAAATTAACTTATCTCAATATATATGTATAAATTAACTTATCTCAATATATATATATATATATATAAACACCTATATTTGAATGTAAATTTTCGTAAATACACTGTAACGATAACATATTTATATTTAAATCACCAACTAAAACATCCAGTTGGCCTTGAATATTATTATTATTATTATTTTTATCATGTACCTCTTCAGGGGTACCAATGCTCATTTGTGTTATCCTCTTCTGGGGAGGAACATCCTTTGAACCAATAGGTCTTCCACGCTTCAGGCGTAGATTAGACTCATTTTCTAATTGTCCTTTAGGGACATGAATCCATGCTCTAATTGTCCTTGAGGGGACAGAATCCAGTGAGCATTTATAAATGCAGGATCGAGGGAAAAAAATAATAATAATAAATAAATATTTTCGACCCCCTTAATCATCCTTTTCACAACATATTCTCAACAATTCAACATGAAACCGCTCTGATACCAAATGAAAGATTTAAAAACAAAATATGTGAAAACCATCACATAAACAGGAACATTCATATTGAATCATCAAGAATCAAAAATACAAAATTTGATATCTTTAAATCCATAACAAATAATGTCTTGTTGGTGCGGAACTTTATGATCTTCGGATCACGAGATACGAGTCTAAGGCTTTATGATCTTTAGGATCTAAATATGAGGGCTTTATGATCTTCCCGGATCTACGAGTTTTACGTCTAATATTTCTCTTTTACGTGATGGGAATCGGAGAAGAAAGAAAAACACATGTGATGCGGGACCATGACTTTATACTTATAACCAGTTGTGTGCATATGAGCAGTCACGATTGTTTGTAATTTCTATTTTAACCCATCCTTAAAGCAAAATTACGCTTGTCTCTACACATTGATGCCCGCACTTTATAATATATTAATTAAGGCCCTAAAACTTAAATTAATCACTTTAATTAGCCCCTAACTTTATTTGTTAGCCTATAATTCACATTTATTTAATATATCAGCCCATATATTCGATTTTACTCCAACAACTGAAATTTGGTTTTAGGTCTTATGTATTTGTGGGTAGTCCTTTGCTGGACATGTATGCGAAATTGGGGTTGATCTTTGATGCAAAGCGGTACTATGATGAAATGCCGAATAGGAATGTAGTTATGTGTAACACAATGATCTTTGGGCTTATGCAGCGTGGGATGGTTGAAGAGTCTAAACGTTTGTTTCATGGCTTAAAGGAGAGAGATTCCATTTCTTAGACAACCATGATTTCAGGGCTAATGCAAAATGGGATAGAGAGCGAGTTGATATGTTCGGAGAGATGATATTGCGGATACCATGGATCGGTTTACATTTGGAAGCATCTTGGCCCCTTGTGGGAGTCTTTTGGCCTTAGGGAGAAGGAAACAAATTCATGCTTATGTAGCAGAATGACAAAGGATAATGTGTTCGTAGGAAGTGATGTTGATATGTATTCCAAGTGTAAAGCATAAAATCTGGAGAAACATTATTCAAGAGAATGACTCAAAGAATAGTTTTCTTTTAATTTGCAATCTTTGGTGGGTTATGGCCATAATGGGTTCGAGTGAAGAAATTTAGCAAAGATTTTCTTTGAGATGCGGAGAAAGCAGTTTAAGCAAATGATTTTACCCTAGGAGGAAGTGTTATTAGCTCATGTGCTAATCTAGCAAGCTTAGAAGAGGGTGCGATTTCATTGTCAAGCCTTGGTTTCTGGCTTGATTTCTTTTATAACCGTATCTAATGCGCTTATTACCTTGTATGGTAAATGTGGAAGCATGGAAGATTCCTATCAGTTGTTCGTTGAAATAGACACAAGAGATGAAGTTTCTTGGGTGTACTCGCAATTAATGCTAGGTTTAGAAGTAATGGGAGCGATTGATTTGTTTGAAAGAATGTTGGCCATTGGCTTGCAGTAGAGCAGGTCTAGTGAAGAAAGGACTTCAATATTTTGAATCAATGATATTAGCAGACATGGGATTATACCTATCCTGATCGCTACACATCGTCGTTGATCTCACGTGCGGAGAGTACGGAAAGGTTGGAAGGAAGCGAAATTTTATAAATAAGATGCCTTACCATCCTGACGTGGTTGGATGGGCTACCTTTCTCACCTCATGTAGAGTTCATGGTGACATGGAAATTGGGAAATGGGCAGTAGATTCTCTTATTGAATTAGAGCCTTAGAACCACAGCCTATGTCTTTCAAGTCTTTATGCTTCCAAGGGAAATGGAGCAAGGAGTGGCTCGATTAAGAAGAGGAATGAGAGATAAGAGAGTAAAAAAAGAACCGGGATATAGTTGGATTAAATATAAAGGCAAAGTGCTTGTTTTCTCTGCTGATGACCAGTCAAGTCCATTTTTAGGTTAGATATATGTTGAGTTGGAAAAACTTAACCGTAAAATGATTGAGAGGGACATATTCACGATATGAGTTATGTTCTTCATGATGTTGAAGAATGAGAAGATAAAAATGCTTAACCACCACGGTGAAACTCGCTATTGCTTTTAGGTTGATTTTTGTTCCACCTGGCCTACCCATACGGGTTATTAAGAACCTAAGTCTGTGGTGATTGCCACAATGCAACTAAATTCATTTCCAAGATAACACAGAGAAAGATACTAGTAAGGGATGCAGTTTGGTTCCATTTGCTTAAAGATGGGACATGTTCATGTGGGGATTTTTGGTGATAGAGTTCCCCAAGAATTTTCATAGAATATTAGAATCTTCAAAATTTCGAATTAGTGGCGAAACACGGACGAGGGCGAAAAATTTGAATAGGTCTATTCACTAAAGCAATGTGGTGATATTCTAGGTAAGACCTCTTATCTTTTCCTGCAGCTCTGAAACACTTTCAACGTTGCTCTAAGGGTTTGGGCCTCAAACATTGTAGTATGATGTACACCACAGAAAAAAGGAGATATCTATTGATAAAAACTTTTACGATATTATCTGGAGGTCTTGAAAAGTTTGAAAGATTAACTACAGAACCTAGGGAAGTGGTCATACTAAAATAGGGGATGAAAGGGTACATAACCATATTAGAGAGGTTTCCCTTATCTTGTAATGTGAGTTGAAGTGTACAACTTCTTTTGTTTATTGATCAAGTGCAACAATAGTGAATTTTGATGCTTTGCATGTCATATATTAAAGGGCATATGTTTATGCAACGATTAGAAAAATGGTGGGTACGTTTAGAATGGACGAGGAATTTCCCCTTTTTTTCCTACAAGAACTTGGTAATGGATGTTATATACATTGGAAAAATGGGTTTTGAGCACAATAATTTAGCTATCTTTGAGCTAAAATTACACATTTAGGTCCCATAAAGCTTTTGGTGGGTCCACATGGAATGTGTTCTCCTCCATGAGGAGATGAAGATTATATATTTGGTTGCTTTCGAAAAACCATTAAGAGTGAATTAGAAATTCTTCTCCGAACATGCATGAACGGTAACTAAAGGTTTAAGCTTGTGGAAAAGCTTGTGTCCACGTCGGATAGAACAAGACTTTTAAAGGAGTATGATACACCCCCTTGTAGTTGGGTTTGGGCCGGGGACCCAGTTTTGTGGAAGGGGAGGACCTAAAGCTCATGCTTGGTTCACCACACCTTGTGGCGCCGCCGTCGCCCACGCCGAGCAGAAGTCGGGTTAGGGTTCGGAGTTCCGAGCTAACTTAAACTCACCTTTTTGGCATCAACGCTGTCGTTGGGCGATGTGTCTTCTCCAGCAGATGCGGCGTATGCGATCACCGTGAGCAGACACAACCCTTCCCAACCATTATTTGTTCGCCAGAATAGACACTGACCCTCCCAAGCTTCATGGCTTGCATGTCGAGCGATCCTTGAGCAGATCTACTATAAAGACCACACCTTCTCTCATTTTGACATACAAAAATATACATATACATTCATTTTAAATACGTTTGAGAGAGGGCGAGTTACCCTTGGCTTGAGTTCGGTTTGCCTCGAGACAAGAAGATGTTCTCATCATATCAAACCATAGATAATGGAGAACAACTTTTTATGGGCAACTCCTCATCTTCCAAGGTTGAAGGCCAAGGGAAGGTAGTATTGAAGATGACATCGTGTAACACCCCGTCCCGATGAGGTGCACATTACATGTAACTGTAAAGGCGCATATGTGCACCAAGTGCCATTGTAAAGGATAAAATTGTAAAGTTTTCAAAGAATTGTGGCACTTTTGCAATTAAGGAAAGTGGAGGGGGTGAAAGTATAATTATGGAAGTTTAAATAGTAAAATAATATTAATAAATTGCCATAATTTTTCAGGGAAGTCTCAAAAATTCTCTAGATCTCGGATGACGAAATGGACTGCGCCGTTAAGTTCGTCTCGTGAAATCTAGTGACCTAGAAAAGTTTCGTTGAATTCCGAGGCAGTCGGAATATTTTACGAATTTCTAGGCGATGGGTTTAGAGTGAAACCTGAAACCGGGATTTTAGAAAAATCTCGAACAATTGCAAGTATATAAAGAATATTCATTTAGGATAAATAAAAATTGAAAGCAAGGGACAAAATAAATTGTTTAGAAATTTGAAAGCAGACAGAGAAAAGAAAGAAAAAGGGACATGTGGGTCCACATAAAAGTTAAAAAAAAAAAAGAGGACAAAACATCAAATGAATGGCGGGGCGGTCGGGCGGGAGAGCAATGTGAGGAGTTTTTTTTTTTAACTATTCTTTTGGACACTGCTCTCGGATTCTCGGATTTTAATCGTCGGACTCGTCGGGATAAACACGAGAAAAGTGCTCTCTGTGATGAGGGCTACGGCGTGAGTACCAAAAACACGAGTTTCACCGGGAATTCGAGGTAAATATGAAAACGATTTTTAGTTTTCTCGGATCACACGAAATTACAGTGGTGCGCTTTCGGACCGAGGGTAAAGTTACTCTGCTTGACGAGTGGACACCAAAATCTTGGCTTTTCGTCAAACTTGAAGAGGTAGGAAATTTTCTTACTTATGTTATTTCGAGCCTAAAGACTATATAATGGCTTGGAATATTCTTAGAGGCCATAAATTTCAGTCCGAAAATTTTAGATTGAGTTTAGGAATTTTTAGGAAATTTTGGGACTATTTTGAACGATCGGGTTGGGTAGGTATTTTAGACGATTTTAGTTAAAATTTCGAGATTTTATTCGACAGTCGGACCCGGAAATTTTTCGAGAAATGTTTTGGGTGTTTTTAAGGTATATGCGAAGTCGCTTTTAGTGCAGAATGCAGCCTATGCTGTGTGAATGGCATTTGGGGCTACTGTATTTTACGAAATTTTAATTCTACAACACCAAGTGTGGAATTGTAACGGATTTGTCTTGACGTGTGTGATCTAATAAGTCGGTGTGGCAGAATTTAAGCAGTGGAAAGTTGTGGGCGTGCTCAGGATTTAGCAAGCGAGGTGAATATTCACAAAACCATTTTCCAAATCTTAATTAATATTATTATTATTATTACATTGTTTTACTGCTTTGGTATTTTATGGTTTTTGAATGGCCATTTCAAGAAAGCGACGTGTGAATTAGAAGACAAGCAAATGGTTTTGAGTTAAACCATTTTTGAAAAGCAAGCATTGGTTTTAAATCGTAAAACCATAATTAAGCAAGCAAGTAAGCAAATGGTTTTGAATAATTAAACCTACATTTTCAAGCAACAACCAAGCGAATGGTTTTAGAATTATGCTCATTTTCTGAAAATATGAAACAAGCAAAGAATGTTTATGAAAAATAGGCCTTCCCTAGTTCAAAGCAGAAAGCCGTCGGAGGTATTCCGATACGTGCACGGTGGCGTTAGGATGCCGTCGTGCGTGTAGTTTTGTGCAGTGTGAAGCAGGACGCCCACATCATGCATTTAAAGGGAGACCGTGGCATTACGTAAGTATATAAGGTTATGAGCTCTAACTACATGGCGGGTGAAAGTGATGGCGACCAGTCACCAATTAGACATATTAATTTTAAAGGTGATACGCCATGTGTCCTCCAATTCCGCAAGATTCGCCGTCTGTGCCTGGTTCACTAGGCATGCAGCGTAAACAGCTCCTTTCGCGGCAGGCAAAGGGTTGATGTTTTATAAGCATAATATACAGCTTTGAAAAATCAACCATCGGTTCCTGCGCCTGTGCTGAGAGTTTTCACAAACTGCTATCTTCTCTTTCTTTCTCTGTGCTCCGCTTTATTTTCGTGCTACGCGCTGGTTTTTCAAGCTCCCCTCCTCCTGCATGCTTTTATGAAAAAGTTTTGAGAAAACTTTTAAAGCAAAAGGTTGTGGAAAAGGTTTGGGGCTACAGAGAAACTTTTCAAGCAAGATAGCGCGCAAGAGTAGTTTTGAGAAGTTTTGGTATAACCTTCAAGCAAGAAATGAGTTTTATGTTTTTAAAGAAGAAAGCAAAAGGCAAAAGTGTAAAACATAGTACAAAAGTTTTATAAACTTTTAAAAGCAGGCATAAAAGGTGTAAACTAAGAAAGTTTTAGAAACTTTAAAGCAAGTGCTGTGCCAAAGTAAAGCTTCTCGAAAATGGGTCAGTCACTTAAAGAAAAAGTTTTACAGCTTTGAGATGCCAAAAGAAAAACATTTTATAAAGATATTCACTGAGCTCGCTAACATTACTCTTGTATTTTAAAACTATTTTCTCTGTGCATGCACCCGACGCCGGAGCAGACAGGAGGATTCCTTCCTGAAGATGAGTATTTGGCCGGAATTAATAATATTGTGTAAGGAAATACTTTGAACTTGTATAATGGAGCATATATATGTACATAGTGTGATTTTGTAGAAATGTGTTGGTGCGCTGGTTACACTTGGATATATAGTGCAAATCGGACATACAGAGATTTGGGACATGTCCTATATGCAAATTGTTATGCTGTCAAATTTTATAAAATCATAAGTTTAGAAAAGAAAATTTTTAGGAGCAGTGTTTTAGCAAGCAATACGGCAAGCCTCACAGGAGTTTGGGCCATTAGGAGGTAACCCACTGGATTTCCCCTCGTGGAGGCTTCAAGACGCCCGCCACCGGGGAAGTGTGTGGCAGTGGGGTGCTCAACAAGTGTGGTGGTGGGGTGTGTGGTGGTATCAGAGCACATGGCAAAAATCCATGCATAACCAACAACAACAACACCACCCTGTGTAAAGTGCTATACATATTGGCGATTCAAAGTATTAAATGGGCCAGGCTTGGTAATACAACACTATATTTAAAGAGGATTTGCAGGCCGCCCAGAGAGTTATTCACGGCCGGTGCCGCCCGCAAAGACTGCGGAGAGAGATGAGCACGAAGCTGGTTCCACTACCGTCGTATGAATCAAACTTCCAACAGCAAGCGTCGCCGGGACTAATCAGCCACCGAGGGAGCCTGGGGAACGGGCGCCGTGGATTATTATTAATAGATTCACATTACACATTTTACGCCGCGCGTGGCAAAGCCACATATCAATATCACAAATGTGATAGTGAAGTCACACACCCGCTATTACAAATGCGTACTCTCTCCACCACCACCTAGAGAGGCACTCGGGGCTGAACCGGAAGGTCATCAGAGCGCTAAAATCATGCCGCCGCCATATGATGGCAACACCCAGATCCACAGGCACTTATTAGATATGTAATCGAACAAAGTTTACGGAGTTACGAGTCGCATCTGATGATATAGAGTCTTGTTTTCGCTTTTTTGGTGGAAGACAGACTAAAGATTGTGAAGGTCAGTAGAGAGGAGGCATCTTGATGGCATATCATGACCACTCTGGGAAAGAATTCACTCGACATTCTTTCTCTTCCTCAGCCATATGGATTCAAAAAACAAACAATTGAGGTGAGTTCTTCAAATTAACAGAACATGTCAATGTCGAATATGAGAAGAAGTTCTGAATTAGTTGATGATTGTCTCTATATACAGCAGATAAACCTGGCGTGTGTGAAAAAAGGCGCGCGCGGGGGCGTTTTTATCGTGACTAAGCTACGCCATGATCGCAGGGCATTTACTTCAACAAAAATGGTTCTAACACAGATTCTCGTGGGACTAGTAGGCCACTGAGAGTCGGCACAGGCACCATAGCCATGTACTTAGCAGGGCAGAAAGGTAAAGGGTAAGAGCAGAGTAAGAGGGTGAGAGTACCGTGCACGTCCCAACAAAGCCTTAATTATAGTAGAAAGAAAATGCATGAAAGCTTAGGTTATGCAGGGGCCGAGGTGTAGGTCGAGGAGCCATTCTAGTCAGGATCAAGTGAGGCGCCGCCCCTGGGGCTAAGGAAGGCACCTAGAGTATTCTCCAGAGGTCACATGTGTTAGAGGCGACACCATGGGGAGTGTAGGAGATTCAAGATGCAGGTTTCCATCAGGGCTGCAGGCGCCATTTAGACAGGGAGTGCCTCACTGATTGAAGCAGATATCAGGTGCAACACACAATGGGTCATCACTAGTCACCACGAAGCAATTCCTGCACTGTCAGATGAGCATACACTAAGTCACTGTGGGAGAGGTTTCCCAAACGGTGCAGGGGCCAAAGACAAACTGCAGGTGGTGGTGTGAGGGAGGTGTGGTCAGAGAGGAGAGGCTGTGCGCTCCCGTGATACGCACAAAAAAAAGTGTGTGTGCAGCCCGCACCAGCCGTAGAAAGTATATGCTATGACTTAGTAAGATGCGTATGTAGCTCCATGTGTCACCATATTTATCCTTGATCATGATGCATATACATTAGTGAATCAGAGCTATAATTCATCAAACCAAGCCATTCTTAGATCGTTTTCCAGATAGAGACCTAAACCATTAGGGAGGTCGAGAGAGTCTTTCCTTCCATTGAGATCTGCTATCACAGAAGCGCAGTAGTCGAGAGTAGAGTTCTAATATGATTTCGGGAGTTCAATAGGATTCGTAGCTTTATTAGGGAGGCGAGGGACTTCGATGTGGTTCTCAGAGGATTAACATCGTCTGCAATACTACAAGAGCCACGCGACTGCAGAAAAATTAAAAGTGGTGGAAGGAAGTCGACAGCCAGTGAAATCTGAAGCAAAGCTTAGTGATCACGTAGAGCTATCTTCCCAGATGATCTCCTGCTCTACGCACAAGAGAATGCCTCTTGTTATTGTCAAGGTCATTCGCTTCTTCTATGGTGGAGACCAGAAGGAGGCCATACTGGTAGGGGACAGACCCCATTGAGCAGAGAGTCTCATGCTCCGCATGATTATCAGCAGGATTGTAATTCTAAAGTGGAAGTAGAGGTCACCATCGATTTGATCCCAAGGACTGAGCCCATTTCCATTCCCTCCTTATATGCCTCTGCAGAGAGTTGAGGGAGCCATGCCCACTAGAAGAACTGCTGAGTGGTGATTTATTAGATCGGCATATCCCATGGGAGCTCCGCTTCGTGGAAAAAGAAAGACGGGTCGCCTTCCACAGACCGGTATAGACGCTGTGCAGCTTCGCACAAAGTTACCATCCGCGTAAGCAATCAATATCCACCCTGCAGTGGCAGGTAAGAATCACATCATCGATCAACAACCCAAGGATCTCGCGCGAAAGCAGGCAGAAACAGATTGTGACTTATGCCTGCACATCATCACATCACACACACGCGCCGCCGCATCACGATCATCATCATCGCCCACATCATCATCGCAGGAGGGTGCAAAGAGAGCGATGTACCAGACTTATTCGTGACACGCTACGTATTATGAAGTTTCCTTCTTTTTTCTCTGTAATGCCATGGTTTGACTCATCACTGTTCAAGAACGCTTATGGATTTGACATTAATCGTGGCCAACCGCATTTTGGATAGGTTCATCATAGTCTTTATCGACAGCAGAAAGGAATGATATCCTAGTGTATTCAGTAGTTCGTAGAGGAAATATTCCCCAGCACCTGAGGATTGTAGCTCTTCGGCAGACCCACGCGATGTGGAGCGACAACAGATGCCAAGTTGAGGTGGGCCGCTTGCTCGACATGCACCTCCCTAGGTCATGTGACTTCAGCAGAGGGGATGAGTGTGGATCCCGTAAAATAGAAGCAATGGTAAATTGAAACCGCCAAAGAAAAAATGTGTGTGCAAAATGTGTGTGTGTGTGTGTGTGTGTGTGTGTGTGTGTGTGTGTGTGTGTGTGTGTCAGGTCGGCTTCCCTTGGTTTAGAAGGTGATATTACAGAAGTTTGTCGAGGGTTCTCCCCAAGATAGCACTCCCACCCACTGTCATAAAGGAAAGATGTCAAGTATGATCGTGGATGCTCACTTTCATGAGAGCTCGAGGAGTTGAAGGGTAGATTGACTCCTTACCAGCTCTAGCTTTGCCCACCGAGAGATGGGTTTCAGCTTCATGCGATGCTTCAAGAAGGCCTTGGTTGTGCCTTCCTCTCTTTGATGCACGATAAAGGTGGATTGCATATTATGCCTCTGCATACCGAAGAAGCATGAGGGAGAATTACCCCACACACCCACTTTAGAGCTCAGACAGCTGCCACCCAAAAAATATGGAGACATTATTTATATGGTGTTCCTTATAGACTTTACTGCATCATGTTCCTCCAATATATTTTCACCCAAAAAGAGTTAAACCCGAGGCAAAGAAGATGTGGCTCATGGTGATTAAGGACTGCTTCAGACTCCGTATCATCTGAAAAGCACCAATCCGTGAAAGCCAATGGCTGTGTAGCAAGATGCCTCTGAAAGTAGGAGACCGCAGAGTTCTTTGTCTCACATGAGATCAAAGTTACCTTCCACTATCAAGATCCTATATTTTTGTTATAAACAAAGTGATACTGAGCTTTCCAGACCCGTGTTCTCATTGCGCCGCGCTCACTGCCTCAGCATGATCACCTTAGCTGGACTGTAGTGTGATTCACAGATAGAGAAGAGAGAGAATTGTGTGTATAGGTAAGAAGAGAGAAGGTAGAGAGTAGGAGGAGAGAGAGAGAGAGCAGAATAGAGAAGACGCCGCATGATCCACAAATGATTAGTTAAGGAAGATGAAAAAGGAAAGAAAGGCACTTCTGATTAGAGATGATGACATGATAGTGAAAGGATAGAGAATGTGCATGCCAGAGTATGGCAAGTCAAGAGACATTATGGAAGAAGCACATTCATCCGCTGTGATGAAAATCCGGTGCAGTACCAAGATGTGGTTTAATCCTCTCTGGAAAAGAACATTACCGGTGGAATGAGATGAAGAAAGAGGTCGTGTGCCTTTGTTTCTAGGTGCCTAACCACACAGTGTGAAGGCAGAGAGCATCTGTAGCCCAGAGGGAACAGATGCATATTATACATCTCTCATTCTCAAGATGGAATGCAGAAGATCAACAGGATTTGTGTAAATGTGTCTTCCACTGACCGCAGAAACACATGCTATGCATGGGTGATAGTTGATTGATTGATGAAATATGTTTTTTCTTCTTTTTTTCTTTTTTCTTTTAAGTATGGGTCTCATTTTTTCACCGCCATATTGAGGATTCAACAGAAAGTCAGTTTAATTGTATGGACTAGATATGAGAGACTGGGTTCAGCTTAGCTCCTCTTCTGGGATCAGAACTGTGTTCACATCTAGGTTTTCAGCAGCCTGTACGGCCTAGTTTGTGAACAACTTTAGGTAATTTAAAAGTGGTTTCATTTCCCTGTATAGCATTTCATCCCTCGGGACAGATGGCGCACAATGTAGAGGACCATTCAGACAAGAGGATATGTCGAGAGTTCTGCAGTGCCTGAATTCAAGGAAGTCAGAGATACCACTTGAAGCACTAACGGAGTTCGTTTACAACAAATACCATCAAGCCGTGATAGATAAGTGGCCCATCTTCCGAGGCTAGGCGGGCAGAATGTAGACCGCAGCAGTCGATTTATGTTTGGCAGAGTAAAGGGTAGGCCGAAGACTAGCAGGCCCCAAACTAGCAATGTGGGTATCACTCTAAGAAAGTGAAAGTCATCGTGATACCAGAGAAAGAGATGTGGTTGTAAAAGTTATGCATTAACCGAGAGACTCTGCACCTCGTAAGAGGGAGAGACAGGCACCGCAAGCTCTCTTTTAAAAGATTTCACCTGGAAATGTGTGTTAAGATTTAAACGGTGTTTTAGTCCTACAGATATAGGACCTGGCAAAGGAGAATATAGAGAGCAAAGTAGGGCCAAGAGAGGCTTGCAAAGTGGCAAGTTGAGTTACCTCAAAATTATCAAGGATTCATGATACATTCCATGTAGGTATCGATGTCGAGGAAATATATCCCATCCTTCATGTATTGAGAGATGCTCAGGCGCTTAAAGGAAAATTTGACTTATGAGGAGACACCGCAGATCAGAGGATCTGAAGGAACAGGCTTGGTGAAAAAAACAAAGTGATTCTATTACATTAGTTAAAGTCTTATGGAAGAATCATGAGAGGAGGCAAATTTACTGGGGAGCCAGAGGTCATGCGCCGGGCCGGCAAGAAGGCAGGGTGGAATTTCAACAATATTTCCTGATGAGCATTCTTTCCTTTCTTGGTATTAGTTTATTCACTGGTGACTTAAATGTCTGGTGATGAGGATTTGTAACACCCCGTCCCGATGAGTGCGTGACATGTAACTGTAAGGCAGGTGCACCAAGTGCCATTGTAAAGGATAAACAAAGTTTCCTCTTTCTCTTTCAAAGAATTGTGGCACTTGCAATTAAGGAAAGTGGAGGTGAAAAAGTTGCATAACATGGAAGTTTAACAGTAAAACATATTAATAAATTGCCATAATTTCAGTTCTGAAATTTCGATCCTGGCGCGACTTTAAACGAACTGCGCTGCTAAGTTCGTCTCACAATCTAAAGGATCTAGAAAGCTGCGAAATTCCGAGGCGCCTAATATTTTAATACTCAGCAGGTTTAGAGTGAAACTCAAATCTGATTTAGAAAAATCCAAAGAACAATTGCAAGTATATAAGAATATTCATTTAGGATAACAGTAATGAAACTCGACAAAATAAATTATTTTCAAAATAAACTACGTAGAAGAAAGAAAAAGGCTGGACACGCGCGCAATGTCCCAAAAGGCAGGAAGCACAAAGAAATTAAAAAAGTAATGTTCATCAAATGAATGGCAGGGGGGCGGTTGAACCGGCAGCGAACGAAGCAGAGTTTTTTTGAATTTTTATTTTTTTTTTTAGTTTTCTTTCTCGCATTCTCAAGTTTTTAATCGCCTGATTGGTCGATTAAACACGGTGCGCTCTACGCGATTTGCGGGCTAATGCTGCGGAGTACCAAAACACAGGATTTCACCACCGAATTTAAATATGCAAAAATCCAAATTTTTAGTTTTTCTCGCATCTATACATTCTAGTGGTCCGCACTTTCTGGACTAGCAGTTACTTCTCCCACACGAGAGAGCTACGCTACACACCCCAAAATCTCACACAACCTTGAAGAGGGCAGAAATTTTCCTACTTCTAGTTATTTCGAAACAAAGACTTATATAACGACTGAATATTCTGAGGCCACAGATATAACTCTGTTAACCCAAAAATTAGATTGAGTCAGGCCCAGAAATTTTGGGATCATTTTCGACAATCCTGCTTTAACTCCCCTCGGGATTCGTTTTTAGACGCTTTGTAATAAATTTCGTGATTTATTCAGACAGCCTGACAAAATTTTCTGCGTAAATGTTTTGGGTGTTTCTTATCATATGAAAGTCCTTTTAGTTCAGGAATCTAGCCATATGCCCGCAACGGTATTTCAGTCTAAGATATTTTCTTCAAAAATTTTAATTTAGGCACCGGGGTAAAATTGCCAAATGGTTTGCATTAGGACGTGTAATCCAATATATCGGGTGTGTAGGCTAAAAGCAAAGGAAAGTCAGGAATTACAAAAAGCTCAAGTTTAGCAAGCAAAGAGGAGTGTGCAGGCAGCGTAAAGGTGCGTGTGCAAAGTGTGCAAGGCAAGCGTTTCAAAACCCATTTTCCAAATACTGTTAATAGATATATTATTATTACAAATCGTTTACATCGGTATTTATGGTTTTGAACGCACCACGCACGCGCGCGCGCTAAGGCGCTAAGAAGCAAAGCAATGAACAACAATTAGAAGGCTACATATTACGCTAAAATGGTTTTGAGTTAAACCATTTTTGAAAAGGCACAGGCTTTAAACTCCAGAAACCATACTCACATAAATTGCTTTCTTTGGTCATCAATTAAACCATTTTTCTGCTAAGGCAAGCAACGGAACGGTTTTTGCAAGTAAATTGTAAACCATTTACAAAGAGCAAGCAAGCAAAGAACAACAAGCTTATAAAAAAAAGTGAAAAATAGGCCTTCCCACTAAGCAAGAAAACTGGGCCGAGGTATTCGTGGTTACCTGTGTGTGTTAGATCCTGCTTGCTCACATGCAACAGTCATCCCTGGCTCAAGAAACTTAGAAGGCAGGTGTTACATAAGATCATGCATTTAAAGGAGACCGCGTGGCACGACAGAGTATATAAGGTTAATACATATGAGTTTCAATCACATATGTGGCAGACATACACCTGTGCCTAATTCCACTCCCACATATATATATATAGAGTATATATATATATAGATTCAATCTTAAAGATAATGGCCACAGTCCTTCCACCAAGACCCGCCGCTGTGCCTGCACGTGCTTGTTCACTAAAAAGGCACAAAGAAGCAAAAAAAAACAGTCTCCAACAAGCTGATGTTTTAAGGATGAACGCTTTGAAAAATCAACCATTGGGGTTCTGTGGGTCACGCAGTTTCCTGAGAGCTCTTCGGGCAAACCAGCTATCTCAAAAAATGCCCTCGCGCGCTTTATTTTCAAAAAGCGCGCGTTTGAGCCAAGCTCTCAGTTTCATAAAGTTTAGAGAAACTTTAAAGCAAAAGGTCAGAAAAGGTCTTGGCAAACAAGATAGCGCTGGGCAAGAGAAGTTTCGAGAAGCGCGTTGACAACTCGCGCAAGAAATGAGATTCATGCTTTGTGCCAAAGCAAAGCAACAAGAAAGTATTAAAAGTTTTATAAACTTTTAAAAGCAAGGTGTACAAAAGGGGGTGCAAACTAAGAAAAAGTTTTAGAAACTTTAAAAGCAAGTAAGGCAAAGAAAGAAGCTTCCTGAAACACTATAAAAGAAAGTTTGATGCTTTGAGATGTTTTTCTAAAAGTTATTTATAAGAAAGTTTGACATCACCATTTCACAGTTTATATATTATTTTGTATTTAAAACTATTTTATGTACACATCTTGATGCGAGCAGATTAGGATTCTCCACATTTACTGCACGCCGAATTAATAATATTGTAAGGAAATACTTTGAACTTGTATAATGGAGCATATATATGTAATATTAGTGTGATTTGTATAGAATGTAATATAGTGCCTAAGGCTACACTTGATATGTTGTAAAATCGATTTGCATACAGATTTGGGACATGTTGTCCCATATGCACGTTGCGCTCTCTCTCTCTCTCTTCCTCTCTCCTCTCCAAAGTTCTTTGCCAATTTGAGAAATCATAATAGAAAGAAAAAATTTTTATAGAGGTTTGCGCTAACACGGCTTCAGCTTCACAGAGTTTCTTAAACAAGGATGTAAATGCTCACTCTCTCTCCTCTCTCTCTTCTCTCTCGGGGATTTTGTGGAGGAAGCCTGCAGAGACGCCCACCTCACCGGGAAGGTGGGGTGTGTCATCAAGACTCCGGTGGCGAACCATCACTTCAATGATGTACGTGACAAAGCAGAAATTCGGAAGAATCTAGGTAAAGTGTCCGGATCATTGGTCGAGTAAGAAGGGCTTCAAGTTGGTGTTTGTCTTAGACAACTTCATCCTTACCAAAAATGGGATGTATGTGGGAAAGGGGTACATGAGAAATGGGGCCAAAATGAATTGTAATGACTGTTGTACCTCCTATTAAGAATATCAATAAAAAGAGCACGTCTTCTGCTTATATGCTTGAATCTTCTAATATGTGGCATGGTAGACTAGGACATGTTAATTATGATACAATGCGCAGATTAATTAATATGGAATGTTTGCCTAATTTTAAAATAGATCCAAATCATAAATGTGGGATTTGTAAATCCAAACTTACAAGAACTTTCATTCCAATTAATTGAAAGAAGTAGTGAACCTTTAGAATTAATACATTTAGATATCTGTGATCTGAAATTTATTCAAACGCGAGGTGGTAAGAAATATTTTCTTACATTAATTGATGATTGCACAAGATATTGTTATGTTTACTTATTAAGAAGTAAAAGATGAGTACTGAAATGCTTCAACATTTCAAGAATGAGGTGGAGAAACCAACTTGATAGAAAAATCAAGGTGATAATAGGGTGGATAGAGGTGGTGAAATATAAAGCACCTTTTGGTGATTTTTGTTCACAACATGGTATAATACACCAAACGACTGCACCCTATTCACTCAAAGAAATGGGGTTGCCGATTCGCAAGAACGTAACTTTAAAAGAAATGATGGCAGTGCATTACTATTAAGTTCGACTACCTCAGAATTTGTGGGGGAAAGCAGTTTTTTCTGCAAATTATATTCTCAACCAAATACCTCACAAGAAAAACTAATAAATCCCCCTATGAGTTGTGGAAAGGCTTTCTTTCGAAGACCTTCTTACAAATACTTGAAAGTGTGGGGTGTCTCGGCTAAAGTGGCTACCTATAAATTCCCCAAAAGGTTAAAATAGACCAAAATAGTTGATTGTGTTTTCATTGATATGCACATACAAGAATACATCGCTTTTTTGATTCATAAATCGAAATTATCGATATGGCATGCAATACTATTATCGAATCAAGGAATGCATCTTTCTTTGAAAATGTATTTCCTTACAATCCAATACAGAGTCGAACTCAAGTAATAGGGATCATGATAATTTTAATAGGCAAAGAGTCAAGGCCAACAAGATGATGATGAACCTGTGACGTAGCAAAAAGAATTAGAACGCCAAAATCTTTTGGTCCGCATTTTCTAATGTATCCGTTTAGAAAGATGAGCCTCAAAGCTTTGGCGGAGTTATGTTTGAGCCCCCGAAGCTCCATAAGAGGCTATAAACGATGAAGTAGAATCCATCTCGCAAAAATCATAATGCGGAACTAGTGATCTTCCACCGTGTTCAAACCTCAGATATAAATGGATATTCAAGAAGAAAATGAAAGCAGATGGATCTATTGATAAATATAAAGCCAGACTGGTTATCAAAGGTTACAAGCAAAAAGAAGGCTTGGACTATTTCGATACCTATTCACCAATAACAAGAATATTTAACTTATCTCGAATGTTAATAGCTATCATGCTATACACAATCTTCAGATACATCAAATGTGGATGTAAAGATGCCTTAAATGGTGACTGATGAAGAAATCTACATGGAACAACCTGAAGGGTTTATTGTTCCAAGTCAAGAAAAGAAAGTTTGTCGGCTTATTAAATCCCTTTATGGTTAAAGAAGCACCAATGCAAAGGGCGGCTGAGAAATTTGGCGTTGTAATGATTACAATGGATTCAAATCAACAAGTGTAATAAATGTGTATATGTTAAGAACACCAATGTGATCATCATTGATTGTTCTGCTGATTGAGAGATCATCAGTAGCAATAATGAAGTCATTAAAACTACTAAGGAAATGTTCAACAATAAGTTTGACATGAAAGACTTAGGGTGCTATCAAGGGTTATACTGTGATAAAGATCTCCAAAACACTATGGACTAATATTTATCTCAATCACATTGTATTAAGAAAATTTTTAAGAAATGTACAAAATGATAGTAGTTGGGGCACCTCAGAAATTTCAATTCTGAATAAGGTAAAATCGTAATTTTGATTACATAAAGTAATTTTCAAGGTAACCGTAATTAATTCTGTGATCCTACGATCTAAACGTACTTACCATTTGAATCGTCTCGCGAAATCTAGCTAGCAACAAAATTAATATTTGGAGATGTTCTTATCAATAATGCTTGAGGCATCTGCCAAAATGAATCATTTAACATGTAGTCAAGGATGATATACACGCATCATGTGCCATGGCGGTATGAGTAGAGAATGATGAAAAGGACGGCCAGAGGAAGGCCAATTATCAACTGGTGAAAGATGACATAATGGGCATTATAGGAATTGTTTTAAGTCACTAAAAGACGAAATTGTAAATAGTGTTCTTCTTCATTAAACCAAAAGACCAAAAAAACGTGAAATGGGGGAAAAATTTTGACAAAAAGCAAACATGAGCTTTAGAGATATGTCCCGCTTCTCTCTATCATCGGAGATCCGATACAAGGCTTTAGATAAGAAGAGAACTGCTTACGAGGTAGGCTTCATGCAGACTGTATTTAGTGAGCTTTCTTCAACTCCTCGAGGTAGGGTTTCTCCTTACTTGAGATTATCTCCATTTTAAGTGTTTTTTTATGTTTCTAAGCAGAATTGAGGTATTGAACGACGAAAGCACTGGCCCCAAAACATGGGACCGAATTTATTGAATTTATTGAAACCAAACCTCAGAAATGACGTGAGGGGCCGTTTGAGTGCCATGTTTGATGATTTATTGAATAAATGGTGTATTGATATGAAAAAGGCCGGGAATGGGCTGTTTGATCGGTCCCAAAACATGAGACCGAATTGATACAAGATTTTTGGAGCCAAGGTGCAACCGTAGCTACTTCAGGGGCTGTTTGGGTTAGTGAATCATGAAATTGTGAAATAAATCATGCTTTTATTGGAATGAGGTCGGTAATGGCCGAGAATGACGGGTTCACAAAGTGAACCGTTGATTTGTGATTTTTCGGGAATAGTAACCGAGGGTTTCACTATTCCCGAAACAGTGTTCTCAAAATATATTTTTGTGAAAATATATTTTTGTGTGAATATGTGTTTGGCCGAGTGATTTAAATTAAATTGCTCGTGTTTGATCATTAGCCCAAGTGAGCTAATTCTGATGTATGAGCTGTAAAAACACATACATGATTGCAGGATTCAATTATGCGTATATTCATGTTTATATATTTCGCATGTGATTAGAATCAGAGCTGGAACTGCATACATGCATTCCATATTACCGAACACCCTACGATTATAGGAGTGAGTGCATGAGATGAGTCTAGAGAAAACCCGCTCTGAGGGTTGTCTAAAAACATTACCATCTGGGAGGGTAACCAAATTTAAAATATCAATCGTCTGAGTTTTCAATTTGATATTCATCGGAGGGTAGTCCACAAACTAATATTATATAAATATAGTGCGAGGAGACGGTTCGTCCTAGAGGCGAGTGCTGTAGCTAAGTTTGAATGTGGCTTTATATTTACATGTATTAGAACTCTTAAGTTTAATACACGATTGTTTAAGAGTGAAAATATTGTAACCCTTGTAACTATGGGATATATAGTCGATCATAGTTGGTATGCATATTGAGTATTGTTATGGGCCCAAGTGGCCAGACATTAATGATTGGATATATTGATATATATTGCATATATTGGTTTGTTTGGGGACAGGATATGTGTACTGAGACATAGAGCTCTTCGTACAAATGAGACTCGCCCCGTCTTCAAGTGGCGCGGTATGACACACCTCACCCCTACCGGCGGTAAAGGGGCACGCCACTCCACCCACAAATCCCCACTGCTAATTCTTAACGAGACTAGAAATCCATGTGAAGCGGTTTATTGCTTTGCTTAAACCTCCTATAAAATTTTCTTTTATTTTTCAAACTTAGGATTCAGAAAATCTTAGCAATGAAACCTTCGTGCAGCATGACTACGCACATGTCTAAATTCCAAATCCTGTATACATCCAATTTACACTATATCCAAATATGGCAACCAGCATACCAACACATTCCCATCATACTAACCGCGTAATATACATATGTTCCATATACAATCAAAGTATGTTCTTACAAAATATCATAATACACAACACTTAAATCGATGTAAGGACTAATTCATTGGTGGCTCAAATAAGCTCAGACTCCATAATTCGAAAATAGTTTTTAAAATACAAAAATAATGAGCTTTAAACGGTCATGGAGTGGCGCTTTCATAATTTGTTTTGCTTCTAAAACATCTCAAAATCGTGAAACTTTCTTTTACAAATATTTTAAACTTACTTGCTTTGTCGGCTTTAAAAGTTTCTAAAACTTTTCTTGCTTTCGCGGTTTTTTTACTGCTTGACAAGTTTATAAAACTTTTAAAATTTTCTGCTTGCTTTATCTTGTTTGAAAAGCTTTAAAACCTTTCACAAACCTTGCTTTAAAAAGTTTCTTAAAACTTTTATAAAAATGGGAGCTTCGAGCTCAACCACAGCTTTGAAAATAAAACCCACTGCGATGGCTCAACCGATCGCTTTGAACAAACGGAGCCCGAGCTCAACCGCTTGTTTAAAACCTCCTAAGCCTGGCGACCGGGAACCAATGGTTGATTTTTCAAAACTGTGTATCATGCTTATAAAACATCAACCACTTGAGGCCTATTTTTGCTTGCTATACCCTGGGCTGAACACGAACTCGTGCTCACCGTGTCTGGGTGGAAGGACCTTGTCCACGCCACCTTTCCTGAATATGGTGGAATTGGACCTCGTGTTTCGCCACCACCATAATTTAGTTAGAGCTCATAACCTTACATACTCTTGCACGCGCCACTAGCCTCCTTTAAACTGCACGATGTATGTCCTAAGCTCGCCGACCGTGCAAAACCACAATGCATGTATGAAATCCTAACACCACCGTGCACGCAACAAACACCTCCGACCTGTTTCGGTTAGAACTAGGGAAGGCCTTGTTTTCTCAAACTTTCTTTGCTTGCTTGCTTGCTTGCTCTTTGTAAAATGGTTTAATTATTCAAAACCATTTGCTTAGTTGCTTGCTTGCTTGAAAAATGGTTTAATTATTCAAAACCATTTACTTACTTGCTTGCTTGCTTAATTATGGTTTTACAATTTAAAACCAATGCTTGCTTTTCAAAATGGTTTAATCCAAAACCATTTGCCGTTTTTTATCTCATTGATTTGCTTTTGAAAATGGTTTGCATTCAAAACCATGAAATACCAGTGTAAAGCACCTAATAATAATAATAATAATACATCAGTATTTGGAAATGAGTTTAGAATCACCTACCTCTTTGCTTGCTTAACTTGAGCACAGCCCACACTTTACTCGCCTTTTGCTTAACCTACAATGAATTGCAATACGTACTTTATTATGGTTAATCTCATAAATTTAACGTACTTCCCTGTAATTAGTCACACCTTTATACTCTTTTTAAAGCTAAGGTTCTAAGGGTTCTATTCCAATTGGAATCACCCACCAGAGCACCGGGAACTCTCAAGTTACGTCCGAAACAACCCTGGACATTTCTATGTCCAAAGCTGGAATCGTAATTTTTCTTGCACATGGCCCCACTTTTGAGGAATTTCTTTAGGCCACTTAGGATCAGAATTTATGACTTCTTTCCTTAAGTTTTGTTCTCCTTGAAGCTTATTTTACTTAGGCCACTTGAATCACTCAACTGAGCAGAACAGAGGTGAAGTTATGGCCAAAATATGAACCGGTCGAAACAGAAAAATGTAATAGGGTGTACAGTACAACCCTAATGTACCGGTACACACTTTGTTGGTAAGTGTACCAGACACTACTGCTCATGTACCGGTACACCTTCCATATTTTGCCTCTAGATTTTGTTATTTTTCCCACTTTGATGCCCATTCACTCCATGGGCAACTCTATAATTCATAATACCTCAAAACCAAACTGTGGAAATCATCTAAAACAACTCCACAACATTGTAATTGGTGCTTGGAACCTCAAAACACAAAACCTTAGGTGAAACCCAAGAACACTACCTAAGGTCCACCAATTCTTTATCAAACCACATAATTTGATGATTCCATGTTTCTTTTACATCAACAGTTTTACCCACATAACCCCAACCATTCAAGCAGTTTAATGTGCTCTTGCACAAAACCTAGACCAGCATCTATTCTCCTTACCAAAGTGCTAGAATCCAATACACACTTGATTCTAAGACAAAGGCACACTTGATTTTTGAACCTCTACTCTTGCTTCTTTTCCTCCTCTCTTCCTCTTCTTGCTCTCTCTTCTCCTAATGGGTTTCCGTTTAGGGCACTCTTGAGACCAAAATGATTTTGGCTTTTATTTCTCCTTTTGCTATATTAACTTCCCATTAATTTCAAGTAAATCCTCAAGCATTTAAATATTACAATTGTAACTTATTCAATTTCTACTATGGCCCATCTCTAATTTGTTTTTAATTTCCATATCCATTTTCTTAATGACCATTGTACCCTTGGTTTAATACCACAAATTCCGGGTTCCATAATTTATCATTTCCTACTTTAGTCTCCAAAATACTGCAATGTGACACTTAGTGCTCTTATACACCCCTATAGTATCATGAATCGTACACCTTCTGGATGGGGTGTTACAGGTAACCTCGACATCCACTTATTCCGCTGCCGACGGGTAGTCAACGGACCCCTGTGCTTGGGGCGCCATACTGCATCGTGAGCCAGTTATACGAATACCTAGGAGCTCTTGGTATCCATCACCACTAGGTATGGATGTGGAGTATAGGTATATGGAAACCTAGAGATTGAGAATTCTGGGCTTAGGCCGTAGTCGTGGTAAGAAACATCACCACTAGGTGTGGCTCCAATTTTGGCTTAGGTATGGATTACCTAGGAAAATCACTGGACAAAAACTAGACACTACGCAAGTGTGTTGATGTGTTTTTGTGTGATTTTAGAATTATTTGGTGTGGTGTGATCGTGTGTATAACATGGTTTGTAATGTGTTATAAATGTTGTGTGCTTAGTGATTGTACATGCATGAGTTATTAAATATTTTAAAATATTCTTGGAGGTACTGTAGCAAACCCGGAACAAAAGAAGAAATAAAAATAAATTGGAAATAAATTTATTTGGTTTGTAGGTGAGAAATCTTAATTTAAGGCTTTACAGCAAAACTCAAGAGTAATTAAATAAAATAAATTTTACAAAATTTATTTGGGTTGTTGGAAATGAGAAGAAGATAAAGCAAAGAAAATAATTTTTTTTTTAAATTTATTTGGTTATAAGTGAAGAGAAAATAATTTTCAAGATTTTACAAGTAGTAAAATTGAAGAATGGAAGGAAATAAATTTATAAATTTATTTGAGGGAGAAAATTTTTTCAAAGTGAAAAATCGGAAAAGAAAATAAATTTCTTATAAATTTATTTGGTTATAGAGGAGAAGAAAATAATTTTCAAGGTTTTATATGGTGTAAAATTGAAGAAAATGGAGAAAATAAATTTTATACCTATTTGAGTGTCCAAGGAAATGAAAAAAAAATGATTTTTAGCTGACTTTTAGTGATTTTTCCAAATAAATGAAAAAAATAATAATAATAATTATAATGAAAAACGAAAAAAAAATTTGTGCAGAAAATTGAATTGGGCTACTGCCCAGATTATATTGTGAGAAGGGAAAATTGTATCACAATACAAGTATTGTATTGTGACTGGGAATGCAAGGCTAGAGGGCTGTTTGTATTGCAATACAATATTTTGTATTGTGACTTGCAGGCCGTGGTGCTAGAGATGTACTTAATAATCGGGTTCAGACAGCAGCTAAGAAGGCTTGGATGGTCGGTCGACGCAACACAAACAGGAGTGTATTGTGGCCGGGAAGGGTCAGCAGAGGCAAATCATATCGCAACACAAAATCAGACAGATAGAGGCATGGGCGCTGGCCGGGCGCAATGGGCGCGCTGGCGCTACGGCTGGCTACGGCAAACAAAGACACGTGGCGCCGCGGCCGGGTTACTGGGCCGTGCACTCGACATGCACCCTACTCTATTTGACCCGACTTTGACTCGCATCGCTCCCGAAGTTAATTTCAAGGGGGAAATTCTTCAAAAAAAAAAAATATATATATATATATATTTATTAAATTAAATAAAATAAAATAAAATCAGATAAATTTGATAAAATTTTCAAAAATAAATTTTGTTGGAAAACAATATTTTAAATGCAAAATCAAGGCGTGATACACCAGTTATGTATGATTAGTGTCTCGGTCAGGTTTATGCCTGTAGATACATCAGATTGTATTTAACTACCATTTGAAATCGTGATTGCGCGGTAGTTGCATAGGAAACTATATGCATGGTGTAATGTGTATAGGAAAAAGGGTGAATGCTAAGGTTAGGACCGATGACCTTAGGGATTTGGATACTGAAATGAACAAGAAAGCTTAGAACCTTATTGAAATAAATAAACTGAGTGGTTCGACTTAGCACCACTTAGAAAATGAACGGCCGCCTCATGGTTGTGTCTATTAGTAATTGGCATGTGCATTGCTAGTTAGATCGAGATGAAAAGTAAATGATTCGTTGCCATTTGAAATAATAGATGGCTAGTCGAGGGACGAAGACGTGCAGGACATCCACCTCGGCATCAATGTGCACCACCGACATTTCGACCACCGTCAGATTTGATCAATGTGCCTGTTAGGGAGGTCAGAGGTATTACAGCGAATGCTATCGCACGGGCCAGTATAGCAAGTAGACAGGAAGATCCTAGTAACTTCCGTGAGGTTTAGGACGATCATCCTCCGACCTTCACGGGGGAGGAGATCCGGCGGTGGTCGCACTATCGGGTTCGCGCAAGACGAAAGTGTTGCAGGCTACGAGATTACCACGCGATCCGACAGATCAGTCGTTTCTAGCTTAGAAAGTGAGGCCTAAATATGGTGGAAATGGGCAAGGACCTCAGAGACCATAGAGGAGCCATCAGATTTTGAGTTCTCCCTGTGATTCGGGGCGAATAGTAATGATATGTCGAGGTTGCGAGTTAGAGGATCTCGGGATCTACCAGTGGACCCGAGGATCATGGAGATCGAGTTCATGTCGTCCCTGTGGATGGATCGTCGACGCCACAAGGTCAAGCATCGATCAAGGAACAGAGGTTACCGCCTATACGCAGTGATCTGCACTGCATGGTATCAGGGGGACAAGCATGACATTTTGCCCTAGACAGTATACAAGTTCAAGTGTCAGGATGTCATGGGTCAGCTCGCGAGCCTTACCCTGTGAGGACGAGGAGATCGACTGAATCTACCTCGAGTAGTGTGCAAGCATGTGGATGTCTTTCCGCATGAGCTACTCGGACTCCGCTTCCGCAGGGTAGTAGATAAGTTTGTCGTGGTCTTCGTGGATGATGATTTGATCTACTCCCGCTAGAGGGAGCATGAGTATCACTTGAGGATTGCGGTTACGCGGCACGAGACCATCAATCAGACACTAAGTCTCGTAAGTGCGAAGCTTTAGCCATCGAGGAGATTTTGGGGATACGTGGTGTCACACTGTGGAGGCCGCCGACCTAGAGAAGGTCGGGAGGCGTTGATGAGTTGGGGAGAGACTGAATATCAATCTTCGAGATACATAGTTTTCTTGGGATTGGCTAAGTATTACAGGAGATTCGAGAATGGGTCGGGGTTGTCCATCTGGGCAGATTGTAGACCGCCACGGATGGACTCCATTTAACTGGGCGCCCGACCATAGAGAGAGAGATTGAGGATACTTGGAACACTCGGGATACTGGTGTTAAGGCAACAAGAGGGAAGATCAGCTTCTCCCAGTTCGTGGAAGAGGCGGCGACTTACTTCACATCAGTTTCAGGACTCAGCCAGATTGAGCATGAGTGACTCGGACGCCTATATCGGATCCCGTGACTGGACAGCGCAACTCTGTTAGTCGTAGATGCGAGAAGATATACCATTCCTCCACACCCTAAGAAGGGTTGCAGAACTGGCTTTGCCGGAGGTTATACAAGCACTTCCAAAGAATACGTATAGGCGTAGGGGCCAGTGGGTCAAGTCGTGGATGTCGAAGCTATGTGAGGCTGGCGTACGCCAGGACCTGTGGTGGCACGTATTATTGTTGGGATTGTCGCTTGACATGATGAGTTGACAACCACTCCAAGTTGTCAATAATCGAGACCTAGGCCGGTTGTCATACCCGACACGTACATTGATTCAGGGCTTAGAGGTTAAGGCCTTTAGAGAAGCTGTGTTTAGATGTTCTTCCTAGGATGTAGGGTAAGAGGGTTGACCTGATAGTCGGGATTATGAGTGAGAGATCTCTATATTCTTCTCATGGTTATCACGCCAGACTTAGAATTGAGTGATGTGAGCCTGGGTGACTGAGGTTCGATACACTCTTTGGGAATTGCATCAGGTATTGTCGAAATGGCAAGGGCTTGGTAAATGGATGTCATTCATGACATGGACTAGATTGACGGTCCATTGGATTGTCAGTGATTGTGACCTTGAGAGAGGTTAGCGCTACACACCCGCAAGGGTCAAGCAGAGGTTACGTGCGTGGATTACATATCGGGGTGTTAGAGGACACGCTGTGAGCATGTGTCTTGGGTCATAAGGTTAGAGGAGCAATTTGCTCTATGGAATTCGCCATAACGCTATCGCGAGTATACCTGATGGCACCGGTGAGGTATCAGACGGGAGGCCATGTGATCACCGTTATGTCGACCGAGCGGGAGAGCTCCATCATCGGTTCCGACCGATTAGAGACACCTCGAAGGTGAGTTGATACGATAGCGCCTTCTCACTAGCCGTAGCCTGGGCAAGAGCTAGCGCTAATGTGCGGCGTCGACCTAGAGTCGGTGTTACTGATCGCGCTTTCTGGGCGTGATGCCTTCAAGAGAGAGTGGTCGCCCGCGTTGGATGGTCGCTGGTTCATCGGACCCTTCGAGATATTCGAGAGGGTAGGCACAGCTTATGCACGCTTAGCTGCATCGCCAACATGTCGTGTTCACGAGGTGTTTCACGCCTCCATGCTCCTAAGTATACTCCAGATCCAAATTACGGGTGGATCGGGATGTGATCGAGGTCGACAATCGATGGGACCTTTGATGAACCCGACCCGGATTAACCTCATGAACCCGAGGGGACTCCCGGCACCCACGATATAGAAACTTTTCCTCAAAAACTGGGCAAATCCATGGAGCGAACCCTTTACTAATCCTTACATATCTTTAAAAATAATGCGGGGTTTGGCGGTAAATTTTTTTTTTTTTTTTTTTTTCAAAACACTTAGATTTTTTCAAAAATTAGCTAGAGTTTCCTCTGCTTGACTTTCCAATTCCCATAAATACCCGCATAAGCATTTAAAACACTTCTAATCTTCTACTTTCAACTGCTTTAGGACTCTCGTCCACAACTCAATCAACACAATATATACTATATACATTTATTCATTTCAATCATCAAAACATTCAAAACTTCTTCATAATTCCATTAATAGTTTTATAAAAGATTGGCTTCGAGCCGCACTTGCCGACCGCCTAAGTAGTTCCTCAAAATATATCCATATGCATATATACATGACAAAGTATTCGACATATAAAATACGCAGAACCATTTATAACGTAGCTCATATGCTAGTCAGCTCCTCGATGGCCTCAAATTTCCATCATACAGGAGGGTCACTCTACCCACGCATCTGCTCCTCTGGGTCCTCGAAAATGTTTTTGAAACATATGAAAGAATGAGCTAAAGGAGCCCAAAGAGTGTACATTTTCATTAAGATACCATTTTCAAGATACCAAAGAATGGCATACTATACCAATTAAAAATCCTTTTATGCCTTAAACTTTCTTTTCAAAGCAATACATACTTATACAATTTAAAATCCTTTGCCTTAAACTTCTTTTATATAATTAAAAATCCATTTATGCCTTAAACTTTCTTTTCTTTCTTTTCTTTCTTTCTTTCCGATGAACCTGGTGGAAATAAACACACCGAATAGTTTCCAAGACTGACTATGGGAGGGACAACACATTCCAATATAACCACTACGTCGCTGAAGAAACTCACGCCAGATGTGCTCCAGCCATAAAGACTCCATCACGTGTAAGGATATTACTCTAGACACCCACTCCCTTCCTCAATTAGTAACCTATAACTTTACCCTAAATCCTTACACGCCTTAAGGTACCCTACTATTATCGGGCCTATAATAAATATGGGGGTTAAGGTAACCATCAAGAAATATTTCCTTCCAAATACATTTATAAATCTATTTAAAACCTTACTTTATCATTTATACATTTATGCATTATTTTACACATTTTTAAATTTCCATAATGCCTTAACATATGCATACATATATAAATATTTACATTAAATCCTTCATTTTAACATTAAAATCTATTCACTCTTTCTTCAAAATACATTTACAAATCCATTTTAAATCCTTTACTGTCATTAAACACATATATATGCAAATATACATATGCATTCTTTACACATTTTTAAACTTCCATAATGCCTGAACACAGGCATACATATATAAACATTTAATATAAATACATATATTTAGGCAAAGTGCATTTATACATTTACTACATCTATGGATATCCATATATAAACATTTATGGTTTAATCTTTTCCTTTTTCATTAAAATAATTTACCTTTAAAACTCAATTTCAAATATAAGTTTTACACTCCACAGTTCACGGCTCTATCAGCTTGCTAAGTGAGTTCCGTTCCCTTGATAGTCCTTTTCACCTTTTCAGAAAGCCTGACTACATTAACCACCAATTTCCATTAATCCCATACACACTCCCATTCCTATATTCTTATTCTCTATGAATCTATTTTACTTAGGAATTGGAATCAATCAATCGGATCATCCCAACTAAATTTATGACATTTTCATGCCTTCAGTCAATTCTTGAGATTACACTAGGGACAGTTTGTATTACTCATTTTCCAGGGTCTGCTTCATATTTGACATTATCTCTTTGTACTATTTTAAAGTTAAGGTGCAGGTTCTTCTCAAATTGGAATCCGCCACGAATGGATCACGAAACTCACGTTCGTCGAAACAACCAGGCTAATCATATATTAGCTAGAACCAGACGGTGACACACACATGGCACTCTTTTGAGTGAATTTTTAGAGTATATTCAAATTTGACGAGAACATTTCTATATGTTTGATTCGCGAAGTCTATTTTAACCAGAAACTTGAATCATCAAATCAGATTAGAAATGAGCAAGTTATGGTCAAATACAACGAATGGTCAATTAAGCGAGCATTTCATCAGCGAGAGAACAGGCATTTAGCTTCACATGGCCCTACTTTGATAAATTTTAGGCCACTTATAATCTGAATTTTTATGATACCTATTTACATATGTTTGGTTCTCGGCGAAGTCTGGTTAATTAGCCAGCCCAGATCCATCAAATTGGATAAGAAATGGCTTGAGTTATGGTCAGAAATCTGGCCCGAATTCGAAATAGGAAAGCAGTATTTCTGTACCAGCTTGATCCTTGAAGTTTTCTGATTTGCTTCTTTTGCCACTTTGCTACCAATTAACATCATCTGACCCATAATTTATCTATAGGGGCCCACGCCGAATTCATCAAAACCTGACTCACTTGAAAAAATGAGTCTTTATGGAGCTATGACCTCAAAAGCATGGGTGAAAATCAAGAACTTAACCTAGATCCACTTTGATTCTTTTTTAAACATCGTATAATTTGATGATTCCATGTTTATTTTCTCCCAATTGAGGGTTTTACTCTCTAACCCCAACAATTTCAAGAGTTTATGTCTTTCTTTCTTAAGCTAGGCTAAAGGAGAAAGCAATCTTCATCAAAAACCTTAGGATTCATATCAAAATCCAAACATAAAAGGATTCCATACCTGATTTTGACCTTGTCCTCCTTCTCCTTCTTCTTAACTTCTTCTTCTTCCTCCCTCTTTTCTTCCTCTCTCTTCTTGCTCCTCCTCTCTCCCACACGGTTTGCCCTAGAAAATGAGACAGGAATGAGTTTTGGTTTGTCTCATGGACTTTTATACACTCTCATGTTTCCCTTAATTGCCAGGTGGTCCTCCTTCTCTTTAATATTACAAGTCAACTTTGGTTATTTCTATTTTGGCCTACCATCTTCTTTGATTATGCCCTTCATGTCCCATTTGATAAATTTCGATTTTTACCGCACCTCACAGCATCACATTCGGGTTTTACTAATTTTATCTCAAAAATATTACAATATAACATAGTGCTCATTATAGCCCCTACGGTATCATGTCTTTGTACACTTTCTCGGGATGGAGTGGGTTGCAAAATCCTCCGCGCCCAGAACATTTCGTCCTCGAAATGAATAAACTAAACTCGAAAAGAAAGGAAAGGACAATACCTCATTCGATAACTAAGGGTGTGTGATTGCCATACGAGCCCTCTGGCTAGTAGCTTCCTCTATTGTATGACTCCTCCACGATACCTTCACCGACGAATAGTCTTGTTACTTGCTGAACTTGCTCGACGGTCGGATCGCCTTTGGTTCCTCTTTGTATGTCGAATTCTCCACAATATTTCCAGCGGTTGCTCTGTCGATACACTGTGAAGTGCAGTATGTACTTCGCGAAGCATAGAAACATGGAAAACATCATGAATGCGATCGAGGTCGGATGGCTGACTCAGTCGATGGCACCTCCCCCAGTCAGCACCAACAATCTGTATGATTGATATCACGAGTGGACTCGGCTTTCCACTTTTCCCGAATCTTGAAGTACGCCCTTCCATGGGAAATCCTCGAAAATACCATATCCTCGAACTCTAGGTCCACTACGGCGATTGTCCGCATAACTTTTAATCGGTCTTGTGCAATTTTAGTCTATCCACTTATAACTTTGATCTTATCCACCAAGAGTCATTTGGACAAACCTACTAATTTCCTTTCCACTACCTCGTCAACCAATTTGGGTTAGACATTTTCGTCCATAAAGAGCCTCGTAGGGACGCCACCAATACTAACTTTGATAAGCGTTATTGTATGCAAACTCCGTGAAGGGCAGATGGGTGTCGGCTCCTCTAAACTCAGGAGACACATGCCACAAGCATATCCTCCTAAAGTCACATGTAGTCCTCACAATATTGGCCATGTCATGGATGTGAAAATTTGTACTAAAAAATGCGGAGTTTAGTGCTAAGGGCATTTGCATAAGGCGGAGCTGAAAACACGTGAGAGTAAACACAGGATCTACATGCGAAACAATGGGCGAAGGTACCATGCGGTCGATAATCTCTCGCGCATTATGGTGGGCTAACATCGATGAATCATTGATACGGATAGGTAGGAAATGGGTGGATTCGTCGGTCGTACGCAATCTACCCATATGCGTATCATGGCCATTCGTGACGTGGAGATCTACCCTGAAAATCCATGTGATTCTCTCCCGTTTCCATTGAGGAATCGGGAGTGGCGTAATAGTCTTGCGGGCTTCGATGTTAAACTTTCGCTAGCGACATGGCAGGACATCACGGAGGCGAACTTCTGCAATATCCTCTTCATACCACTTCACAGTGAGTGTTCCTTTAAGGTGATACATCTTTGTGCTTCCCGGATGCATAGCACCTTAAGTGGAGAATGGGCTTCCTCCACTTAATCTCTCCTCACACCAACCTACATGCGGTACACCTGACCTAAAATCCCCTTTGATACGGTACCATCTCTCTCGATAATGAATCCCCTCGATTGCCTAGACTTTACTTCACCTTTCAACTTCACTATCATTGGATGAATGCGAAGCTCTCTAATCCTGTCTATCAGCTCAGGGCGTACATGAAATAATGGAGTAACGGTGCTCCCAGAATGCATGGTTCAGTCTCACCCCGAGGACCTCAATTATAGGTGAGGAGGCACGACCACTCAAGTACGATAGGGAACTCATGGGTCTCCCTACTAGAGCATATTGCTACCACGTTCGCCTTTCGAGGATATTCAATGGTACATTCATAATCCTTGATCGATTAAATCCATCTCCTACATCTCATGTTCGGTTCATGCAACGATAGCAGATCACATAAGCTCTTATGATGGTAAAATCTACAGGGGCACTCCAATATGAGTAATGCCTCCATATCAGTAAGGCAAATACTACGGCGCTGGCTCGAGGTCATGTGTAGGATAATTACGTTTCATGCTTCAATTGCCTAGAAGCATATGCAATCACCTTGTCATTACGCATTAATACACAAACTAGACCACCTTTGAGGCATCACAGAATACCCTCTAGAAATTCATCACCTTTTTTGATGGAAGTGCCGAAATGCGGAGGCGAGTCAATCTCCCTTTCGGTTTATCGAAACTTCTGGCTGACAAGCCTCGACCCATCAACGGTTCCTCTTTCTTTGTCGGTGAGTCTAGTCAAGGTGCGGCTATCTTAGAAAACCCCTCAACGAACTTACGGTAATACCACCTTGAAGCCCGAAAACTCCTTATCTGCAGCAACACTCGTAAGAGGTTTCCAATTCGGTATAACCGACCTTTGCGGATCAGAGATCCCTCTGTGAAACTATGTGTCTAAGGCGACCTTTGTCGAATTAGCAGACATTCTTTGGGTTGCTTTCTAGCAGATGTTCAGTAATGTTTTGCAGGGTATCCTCGAGTGCTGCATGTTCTTCTCCACTCTTTGAATAGATGGGTATATCGTCAATAAACACGATAACAAACTGATCTAGTAAATTAGGAAAATCTGTTCATGAGATCCATAAAAGCGTTTGGGGCATTCGTAAGTCAAATGGCACGACTAGAAACTCAAAATGCGATGCAGGTATTACGAATCTTGTCTTAGGAACATCCTCATCATGAAGTCTTTCAACTTATGCGATTATTGGTCGTCGAGGCTCATGATAACATCTTTGCAAGCCTTACATCAAGCCATTGGCATCCTTAAAGTGAAAAACCCATAATGTCCTTCACCTTTGCAAAAATTACATTTATATCTTAATCAATTCTTCTTCTTAAAACATTAATTCTAACACATTCCATTAGGCATTTAATCACTTCCAATTGATTAAAAAAATCAATGGAAACTCAACTTTCATACTTCTCTAAGGTGGTCAAATCTACATGTCACACATTCATAATTATTTCTTCAATTTCTTCCATTTCTTTCAACAAATTACATTTGATAATTCATCCAAAAAATGCTCATTGAATTTACTTAAACTAAATCAAACCAATGCATTTCCAATTAAGCCCTTGCCATTTCTTCCTCTCATCTCATTTTCCTATTCAACTTTTAATTCCATTAATTCCATTAATTCCTTCAAGCATTTCAAGTAATGTCATTAAATCAATTAAAACCCGATCAAACATCCTTCCATTAACATTCAAGTTGACCTAAATTGACAATCCTTATAATCTCATTCTTTCTTTTCAATTTCTTAGCAAAATAAACCTAGAATCATGTCAATTTAATAGCTAAAGCCTTAATATAACTCAATTGAAGGTTTAGATAAATAATCCATAAAACCCTAATTGCTTACTTTAACCTCCCTGAACCCACGTTGACCGCTCTGGGTTTATGTCTTTGTTGTCACGTAGCACAGGATTTCAAACCCATGCTCCTCTCATCCTTAAGCTGCAGCCCTCTACTACGGTAAATGCTTGTGTGTGAAATTTGGCCCGATGCCTGCTGTGGTCCCAGTCTGGACTAGAACCTAAATGACCTCTTGGTCTTCTAAACTTCGTCCTCCCTACTAAATGGGACATGTCTGACGAGCTTAGAAAACCTCCGCTCATAATCTGTCACGGAGAGTATCCCCTGCTCCAGCCTAAAGAACTCCTCAGCCTTCGCATCTCTGTAACTGGCTGGAACAAACTTATTTGTAAACTCTTCCTTGAACTGTGCCCCGGGACACTCATACGAAGGGCGTCTCCTCTGAGAAGCGCCCTCCCACCACTCCTAATGCTGCATCCCGTAGGAGAAGGCGGAAAAAGTGACCATACGCTCATCCAGGTACTGCTTGCATCACTGGTGGGCCAGGTTCATTTCCCTTTAACCATGGCTGAAGCCTTTTCGGGTCTCCCGATCCATCATAGTTGTGCCCACTAGCTTTCACCTCCTCTCTATAGAAGCTCCTCGGCTCTGCAGGGCTGTCGCGCAGTGGCTAAAGGCCCGAGCCATCTGCTCCCCAAGGTATCTAATATCCTCCCACGACCTCGAGGGCGGTGGCGGCTACTGTCTGTTTCTGAGGCATAGGGTCACTATATCTGTGGGTGGAGGAACATCACTGTGAGACTTCGTCAATGTTCCTCGGGTGGTGGTACTAATGCCTCGAGCTCTCTGAGTGGGGGGGAGTCGGCCTCGCGTCGCATTTTACGTGAATTAAAAAATTAATATGTCATGTAATGCATATATGATTTTAAATCATAAATAATTTATGCAATTTAAATAAAACATTAAAACAATCATATGAAATAAAATTTTCAAATCTTTATAACATTTTCAAGGCGAAGTGGCTCGTGCCACGTTGAAGGATCCCAACCCGGTAACCTCATGAACCAGGGGACACTCGGCACTCAATGGATATAGAAACTTTCCTCAAAACAATCAAATAAAATCCATGGAGGCTGATCCTTTACAAATAGCTTTACATATCTTTAGAAATAATGCGAGGCGAAGTGGTAAATTTTTTTTTTTTTTTTTTTTTTTTTTCAAACACTTAGATTTGAACAATCGGCGGAGTTTCCCTCTATTTTCGGACTTTCCCCAAATTTACAAATTCTGCATAAGCATTTTAAAACACTTCTAATCTTCCAATTTTCAACCTCCGTTTGGACTCCTCGTCCCTGACTCAATCAAACCATATATACCATATACATTTTATTCATTTCAATCGTAAAACATTCAAAACTTCTTTAAATTCCATGCACGAGTTTATAAAAGATTGGGCGAAATGGGACTTAAGCGAAGCGCTGTAGTTCTTTCAAAAATATAATCATATATGCATATATACATGACAAAGTATTCGACATATAAAATGTGCAAACTATTGCCAATCACCGATTCACATGTCGTCTCCTCGATAGCTCGACTCAACTGTGCGGGAGGGTACTCTGGCCCTTTGTCTCGGGTCACGAAAATGTTTTGGAAACATATGGAAAGAATGAAGGCTAAGGAGCCCAGTGAGTATACATTTTCATTAAGATACCATTTCGAGTATATACCAAAGTAATACATACTTATACAATTAAAAATCCTTTATGCCTTAAACTTTCTTTTCAAAGTAATACATACTTATACGATTAAAAATCCATTTATGCCTTAAACTTTCTTTCTTTCTTTCTTTTCTTTCTTTACGATGGGCGGGAAATAAACACATGGCGATTCGGGTGCGGCGGTGAGGGACGATCACATTCGATCATAACCCTTCTGTTCTGCGGAGAAACTCATACTTTTGCATAGGGTTCAGGTCATAGCACCTTATCACGTGTAAGGATATTACTCTAGACACTAATTCCCTCCCTCGATTAGTAACCTATAACTTTACCCTCCTAAATCCTTACACGCTTAAGGTACCTCGGCGATGTCCGGTCATAACGATCATATGGGGTTAGGGTAGCGAATGGTAAAATATTTCTTCCAAATGCATTTATAAATACATTTAAAACCTTTACTTTGTGTTTATACATTTTAGCAAATTATTCTTTACACATTTTTAAATTTCCATAATACCTTAACATATGCATACATATATAAACATTTACATTAAAACTTTTCATTTAACGTTAAAAATGCGATTAATAAGCTTTTCTTGAAAATACGTTTATAAAATCGTTTAAATCCTTTGCTTTGCTCATTAAAGCAACGTATATATGCGAATATACGTATCATTAACACGCATTTTAAACTTAGTAATCTTATATTATCATACGTATATAAACATTTAATATAAATCGTATATTTAGGCAAAGTAAACATTTATACATTTACTACATTCTTATGGATATCCATATATAAACATTTATATTAATCTTTTCCTTTTTTCTCATTCAGAAATAATTTACCTTTAAAACTCAATTTTCAAATATAAGTTTTACACTCCCAGTTCCACTTAGCTCTATCACTTGCTTCGGAAGTCGAGTTTAGTTTCCCTTGGATAGTCCTTTTCACCTTTTTCAAAGAAAACCACAACTACACATTAACCATAATTTTCCATTTTAATCCCCCACTTTATCATTCCTATATTCTTATTCCTCTATGAATCTACATTTTACTTAGGAGTGGAATCAATCCAATCGGATCATCCCAACTAAATTTATAGCATTTTCATGCCAACTAGATCCATTCTGGAATTACACTAGGAATGGAGTTTGTATTACTCTCATTTCCCGAGGTCTTAACTTCATATTTGACATTATCTCTTTGTGCTATTTAAAGTTAAGGTGCTAAGGGTTCTTCTCAAATTGGAATCACCCAAATCGGATCAGAAACTCACGTTCGATCCCGAAACAATAGGGCCTAATCTATATTCAAAAGCCCGAACCGGGCAGTGGCACACATGGCCCTACTTTGAGAGTGAATTTTTAGAGGCGCTTATATTCAGAATTGTGAGGCCCTATTTCTATATGTTTTATTCTCCTTGAAGTCTATTTTAACCAGCAACTTGAATCACGTAAATCAGATTAGAAATGAGCAAGTTATGGTCAAAATACAACAAATGGTCGAATTAGAAAAAGCAATTTCTGTGCAGGAACAGGGCAATTAGAGCACACACGTGGCCTACTTTGGAAGTAAATTTTTAGGCATTATAATCGGAATTTTACGATACCTATTTCTATATGTTTGGTTTTCCTTGGAGTCTAGTTTAATTATCCACTTGAATCACTCAAATCGGATAAGAAATGAGCAAGTTATGGTCAAAATCTACAAAAGCGAACAGAAGCAGGGCCCAGTATTTCATAATCTTAGGCGATCTGTGAAAACCCCTTCCAGATTTGCTTCTTTTGCCACTTTTGCTCTGGAGTGTGTCTGACTTACATAATTCATTATCGCCGAGGAGAATTTACATGGAATTCATCCCAAGCCTGGCTCGCGACACTTGAAATGAGTCTTATGGAACCTCGAACCTCAAAACCCTAAGTGAAAAATCCGAGAACTTAACTTTAGATCAGCCAAATTCTTTTAAGCGTCTCGTATAATTTGATGATTCCATGAACAAACACAAGCCTTCCAAGCTTCATGACGAAGTATTTGTCGAGGCGAGACCACGACCCTCCCAAGCTTCATGGCCCCAGCAGAGCGGCCATGAAGCCGGTCTATAAGACCACACCTTCTCTCATTTTGACATACAAAATATACATATACATTCATTTTCATACGTTTGAGAGGGCGAGTTCTGTAAACAGTTCGGTTCTACAGCCAACAAACGAAGTGCTTTCTGATTGTTGGGAGATGTCGTTTCGTCACAGAATGAGTGCGAAGACTGGCACCAGCTGCGAGGGCAATAATTGTCTTAAGGAGATTGTATCGGCTCCTGAAGACTTGATCTATGAAACGGGTTAAATTAATTTAATCTTTATTCTGGTTTCCCTGCAAACAATTTCATATACTCGGTTTGTTCTTGTTCTATTTTACAGTACTGAAACCTAACAATATCACTTATGAAGTCATTCTAAGGTGGGGTTTGTTTTTTAAATTTTTTTCATAATTTATTACTGAATTTTTAAAAAAATTGAACCGATAAGCTAAACTATTTAATTTTTCTTAGTTTTCTAAATGTCTTTTTTGAATATTTTTTTATTAAAAAAACTATATATTCAAATATGATCTAGTGAAATCGAGTGTTTAAAATTTCAAGATATATCGACAAAATATTGGTATTTTTACCTATATCCCAAATTTTTCAGCATTCTTTCGATGAAAGCTGAGTGTCGGTTGATCAAACGGACCAAAAATTGGCTTGTAACAGGATTCGGCCAAAAGGTGGGTAGCTAAGCTGGAACACCACAAGGCGACCTGACACTTTATTAGTATATTGTAAAAAGTTTCTTTAATATTAATTTCTAATTATTTTATTGAATTTTTTAAAAAAGTCTTTTAATATCGGTTTATATGTAACTTAAATTTAAAAAATTATTTTATATTCCATAAATTTAGCAATTAAATTATAATTTAAATATTAAATATTTCATTTCTTTCATTAATACTTTTCTTAAAATTTATTATCACTTTATTTTAATTTATTCATATTAATATTTTAATTTTTGAAAACACCAAAACATATGTTGATTATTTTTTATTTTTTTGAGAAAAATAATTTTATTGATTTCAACTAGTAATACATCGATAGAAACATAGAATCAAAACCACTATCATAAAGGATCGGCAAACGTCTTAGGTTAATAGGCAATGAAATGACTCCAGCGCATAAGATTTGATAGTTGAGTATCTAGCGTTTGATATTCTTATTGTATTTAGAATGCCTTTGACTCAACTTCTACAGCATATCGACGACCATATATTGATTTGATTTCTTGTCTCTGGTCGTATATATTTTGCTTGTTCGAATCTCGACGTAAATTAATGCAAATGGCTTAGTCGTCATCTTGAACGACACAACCACACCTTGCCGCATGAAGACGATGACAACCACACGCGCACAAAGGCGGCTACAATCACACGCACACCAAGACGACGGCTAAATCATGAAAAAAAAACATATAAAGACCTAAATCTGTGGTGAATAACTATTTTATTGAGAAAAAATATGGAAAAGAGGTGTAGAATGATGATTTCAGGCTAAGAATGAAAAAAAATCACTACTTCTTACTTAAAGAAAAGAGGCTAATAGAGAAAAAGTTTAGAGAAAAGGAGGCTAGGGTTTGATTAACAAATTAAATAGTTAATAAAGTTATAATTTATAAATTAAAATTAATTTGATAAGATAAAGAATATATATATATATATATATATATATATATATATATATATATATATATATATATATATATATATATATATATATATATATATATATATATATACAAATTTTCAATAAAATAAAGTCTTAATATAAAAAGATTAAGAATATAAATTTTAAGATAATCAATTATTAGGATAAATTAATGTTAATATCAAAATTTTATTTTATTATAATAAAACATGATAGAAACAATTTTAATTTTCATCATAAATTAATAGAAGTATATTAATTTTGAATAATTTCGGATTTATCGATATTTAAAAAAAAATCCTCGATATATTTCGGTTATAAACGTAAAATCCAAGTGTCGATATATTTATCGAAATCGATGTTTTTATCCTTGATTGAAACTCATGGTTCATGGTATTATTAACAAAGAAAAAAGAAAACCAATTTAAGATTGTATTTGCCTTTCAAAACTTACAAGGGAAAATGTAAAAGGGGAAACGAAAAGCAATAAATAAAATAAAATATTAGCGGTAAATAAATAGGACGAGCGGAGTTCATAGTGTTCGCGATGCAGAAGCTTTGTTGGGCGATCTCATAAATGAAAGACTTGTGACGCAAAGCATAAGCGGCCGATTTATTTTTGGAAACTAAGTATAGCATTTTTTTTTTCCATATTCTTTTTCCCACCTTCCCAATCTCCTTGATCCAGCAATTTATGCTTTTATCAGGAAACAGGAACTCATCCCAGCCATTCAAATACTCTCTTTCTTTTGATCTGAATCGTTCATTGTTTAACTATTAACCAGGAATTGGACATCGTGAATATTGCATCTTTTACCTGCACACTGGATCTTATTATGTTAGGACCAGTTTGGTTTATGTTTTTCAAAACCATTTTCTATTCTTAAAAGTGAGAAAAACATAGAAAACATGTTTGATTTTCAATTTTTCTTGTTAAAAAAAGCAATATAAAACGTGTCGAAATTTGAAATGGATGCTCGATTGATTAATCTCTCAAAGTGAAGTCTGCCGTTCAGTCAGCCAGCTCATTTAAGTGGAACATGCCCGACCCGACAACGTGTTAGTTCTTCCCCCTTGTCCTTATCCGCTTATCCTTTCTTTCACTTGAAATATTGGCTTTGTTTTCATCCATCCATTCACTTCCAGGAAGCAATTACAAACCAACCCATGGTCATGGTCGAATCAACCTTCTTATTCTTATAACCGTATGAGAGTCTAATCGTACAATAATTTAAATTATAAATGGGGCCAAAATTCCTTAAATGGAGAAAACAGGATGAAATTTCATAAATGGGGCCAAAATTCAGTCCCTATACGCCATTTAAAAATGAGACCGGGAGTAGATTATTCCTAATACGCAACAACTTTTATGCCCATTGCCAAATTTCCTTTTTTTTCCTTGCAGAACTTGGTAATGGGTATTATATCACATATGAGGTCACTCTAAGATGGTTTTTTTTTTTTTTTTGGTTTTTTGCTAAAAGCAATTTGTTTTCAGCATTTTTTTTAAAAACTTTTCATGATTTATTATTATTTTTTTTATAAAATAATTGTTGAATAGAAAAGACCAAACTATTTGATTTTTTGGCTTTTTCTTAATGTTTTCTTTTTATGTTTTTTTATTAACAAAAAATTAAATTTTCTATGAGAAAATCGTATTCTTTATGATCCAACTTATTAAATAAAATCATATGTATTTTAAAATTTTTATTTAAAAGTTTATTTTCTCAAAATTTAGATAAAAATAAAAAGATTGACTTTGTCTAAAAAACAATTAAATACTTAATCCTAATAAGCATTATTAACAACAAAAGTTATATTTAGCATTAAGTAAAAAAAAATGCCACATAAGATTGTATTTGCCTTTCAAAACTTACAAATGAAAATGTAAAGGAAAAAAAACATAAACAAAAAAAATGGGTTCAATAATAATATTGCTTGAAGTGATATTTCTCCTTCATGAGAGAGGATGTGGTTTGGTATTTCACTTAGAGTTGGGAGTTTAGTTGCAAATTTAAAGTAATCCATTTTTTATAAAAAAATTCTGATGGCGTTCTTTTCAAAATAATCGCGGCTTTGGTTTTTCTCGCATGTTTTGAAAATTGCATTCATCAATTGCGGGGTTAAGATAGTTTTAAAGGCATATTTACTAAAAATGCGATTTTAGAAATATGTGGAGAGAATTTAGTTTGGTGATTATTTTGAAATACTCTGCTGTAAATTTTAAATGAATGCTGACACTAAAAACTCCGGGAGTTGTCGTGTCGTAACGAAGCAGGGATCTTTAGTGTGGAAGTAATTAGTAAAAAAATAAATTATATAGGTAGTATTATACGAAATAATAATCCAATGGTCTTTCGTATGTTTAAATGCATTCGACGATGCGGTTTTCAAAACATGTAGAAAACTAGTATGATGATTATTTTGGAAAAAAGACTAGTCATGTAATTTTTTTTTACAAAATGAATTAATTTGACAATAAACTCGTGGAAAAGACCAAAAGATTTATGGAAAAAAGCAATAATTGAAGCGTTGAATTGTCATTGATGAAAGTTAGTAGTAAATAAATAGGACTGGGCAATTGCATAATGTTCACAGTAGAAGCCTTCTTGGGCCAGTCTCGGAAATGAAGACTTGACAACAAAGATAACTGACTCCTCACTCAAATTCTGAACGAGGTAATAAACTTAGATTCTTAGAATTCTGAAGGAATAATTATATTATTCGGTGAATATCATTGATTTCATTCACTAATTCCAATATTTCTTTCTCCAAAAAGAAAGTAAGCTACCACCAATGATTTCACATAGTGGGGCAACAGAGGAGGCATGACTAATCAATGATGTCTAGATTGATTGTGGACCAGATGCAGCAGAATTTTGAGTATGTAGGGCACCTTTCATGTCCAAGTCCTAATCATACTCGCTTTCTAATAAGAGAGGAAAATACCAAGTCATGACTACACTCCTAAGCATTAATTCAAAGAAGAAAACAGGATGATATTTCATAAATGGGGCCAAAATTCCAGTCCTAGCACGCCATTTAGAATGAGACCTGGAAGCAGATTATTCTGATACACAACAACTTTCATGACTATTTACTTGGAAATTTCCTTTTTTTTCCCATGTCTTTCCTTTGCCTGGAAATATTGTTTTGATGTGTTATGTTATGCTATGACAAGTTGCAGCTACTAGCTCTTTAAACTCATCCATTCACTTAAAGGCTTGGTCTGAGCCAAAAATGGCCAGCAAAACCTTACGCTTGGTCTTGCCTCCTTCGATTAGTCTTACATGCTGGTAATTCGTCATTGCACACCATGGATTCTTGGAACTCCAAATTCAAAGAACTAAATGGAGGGATAGAATGTAATATGGCATGCTATTCATTTATATCTTTTATCATAAAGAACTAAATGTAGGAGGGCGAGAAGAGTGAGAGATGTGCAATTTTGTTTAAGTTGGGAAGTAGTAGGTATGGATCTATATAACCCTAGAATTTAGGATAAAGCTTTATTCAATTAAGGCACGCTCCTATCTAGTGGATTTTTTAACGTTTATTCGAAACTTTGCATTCTGAATCTTTCTCATGAGACTCGAGCGCAGACCCTTCCCCTTCCTATCTTTCGTTTAAGGCTCTTTGCGACGGTAGGTCTTATTGGCCTATTTATTGGATCTTTGTTTCATCTAACATTACCTACGGTTGAAGCCATCTTTCTATGGTTTGAATCCCAAACTTGTTGTATTAGTATTCTTATGATAGAATCATAGTTGTGAAAGGCGCACTTAGGTGCGAGGATCTTTATCTGAGCTCTTGGTACCTCACTTGAGTCGACGGCGCTACTTGATGCGACGGTGATTAGGCGCAAAGAAACCTCCCACAGCGCTTCTTTTGCAATTTATTGATTTTGATACGTTATTGAAGTCATCCTTGATAAATTTCGTAATTTTTGGAAATTTCGGTTGTTTTATTGATGCTTCTCCTTCTTGACATCCAGAGGTTGAAGAAAGCGCAAATTTTGTTTTTGTCATGAGATTATCTTCGTAAACTGAGTTGCACAGTACGTATCAAAATGATGTCGTTTTTTAAAGCTCGTCAAAACCTTGTAATAAATCCTAGTTTTTTTGGTAAGGTTAAAAAAAACGCTATGTTTTACCAAATATACCGCACACCTCAAAAAAAAAAAATTTAGGTCAGAGACCTGCAATAAATGCTACCGTAGCTACTTAAATCCTGAGCGATGTAATTTATAATATTAAAGAATTCATGATGTTAAAATTGTCGTTAATTCTTGGCGTAGTGTCATGCAGCATTATGGAGATACATTTCTCCTTCTCTTACATAAGTCTCTTCTCTCTCCTCTCTTTTCCCTCATCTCTTCTCTCCTCCCGCTCCCTCACCCAACCCCACTAGTTGAACACAACCTCCCCCAACCTAGCCTCAGCCTAAAACCCGCTCATACCATAGGTTTTTTTTTTTGTTTTTTTAACACTTAATTTTTTGTTAAAATTATATCTAAAATTTTAAAAGGTACTAAATAAAAATTCCAAAATGTATTTTAAATATAAAATAAATCATTCATTATTTTAAATCTACTAAAAATGTTTTCTAATGTTTAAAATCTATTAAATAAAAATTCAAATTTATTTAAATCTACTATTTAAAAAACCAAATGAATGAGTTTGAAATAATATTAAATATAATTTCAAATGGATGAGTTTTAATATTTTTACTTAAAAACTGTCTATTTTAAATGGATGAGTTTTAATATTTCACATTTTTATTTAAATGGATATGTTAATTTTTTTTTTGAAAATATGGATTTGTTAATATTAAATATTATTTCAAATGGATATTTTTTATATTTAATATTTTTATTTAAAAACCAATTTATTTTAATGTATTAAGTTAATACAAATTTTGATAAAAATAAATAGATGAGTATAAAAAAAAAAGAAAATACAATTTATTTTAAAAATTATTTAAAAATGTTAATATTTAGTTATTATTATAAAAATATATATTTATATTAAAGATATAAAACATTTTAATTAAAATCTAATTTATTTTAATGAAATAACTAAAATTATAGTATTAAAGAAAAGAATAATAGCTTCAAAGGGACCATTTACTTGGAAAGTGATGACTACCAAGTCAACACAAAATTAACTTTTATGACCGGTACATTGAAAAGTTCCTGTTTTCTTCCAAACAAGAACACAACACTTATTTCTCTTTCCAGACTATTTTTTGGAAAATAAACAAGTCGCTGATATAAAGCATAACAGAAATAGGGACCTCCCAGTGGAAACACAAGACCACAAAATATTATATTATATTAATGGGAAAAAAAGCATTAACAGAGGAGGCATTGGTTTTCCAACCCAACGTTACTTCCCATCTCTTTCCTTTTCACTTGAAATATTGTGCTTTATATTCATCCATCCATTCACTTCCAAGGAAGCAATTACAAATACAAACCCCCAACAATGGTCATGGCTAATCCAACCCTGCTGCTTCAATCCTTCTTATTCTTCTTCTTCTTCTTGCTGCCATGTCTGTCTTGGTCTTGGTCTTGTCCTGAATACCAAAAGCAAGCCCTCCTTCAGTTCAAGTCCTCCATCCTTGCCATGGATTCTTCATTTCACACCTTGGATTCATGGAACTCCAGTTCTTCTAATTGTTGTCTATGGGATAAGGTCACTTGTAGTTCTCCTTCAAATTCAAATTCGACTTCAACTCCAAGTGTTGTGATTGGTCTCAATCTCTCTTACCTTTCTGCACCGCTCATGCCTTCTAATTTCCTGGCACCGCTCTTTTTTATCAAAAGTTTGAGGGTGCTTGACTTCTCCAATAACTTCATGAAAGGTCAAATTCCAGCACTCGGGTTTGGTAACCTCAGCAACTTGGTTCACCTTGACCTTAGTTCGAACTTCATAGAAGGTCAAATTTCAGCACTCAGGTTTGGTAACCTCATGCAATTTGGTTCACCTTGACCTTAGTTCGAACTCCATATATGGTCAAATTCCAGCACTTGGGTTTGGTAACCTCAGTAGCAGTTTCGCATGACATTAGTTCGAACTCCATAGAAGGTCAAATTCCAGCACTCAGGCTTGGTAACCTCACCAACTTGGACCACCTTGACCTTAGTTGGAACTCAACAGAAGGTCAAATTCCAGCACTCAGGTTTGGTAACCTCAGCAGCAGTTTCACCTTGACCTTAGTTCGAACTTCATAGAAGGTCAAATTTCAGCACTCAGGTTTGGTAACCTCATCAATTTGGTTCACCTTGACCTTAGTTCGAACTCCATATATGGTCAAATTCCAGCACTTGGGTTTGGTAACCTCAGTAACTTGGTTCACCTTGACATTAGTTCGAACTCCATAGAAGGTCAAATTCCAGCACTCGGGCTTGGTAACCTCTGCAACTTGGTTCACCTTGACCTTAGTTGGAACTCCATAGAAGGTCAAATTCCAGCACTCGGGTTTGGTAACCTCAGCAACTTGGTTCACCTTGCCCTTAGTTCTAACTTCATAAATGGTCAAATTCCAGCACTCGGGCTTGGTAACCTCGGCAACTTGGTTCACCTTGACCTTAGTGGGAACTCCATAGAAGGTCAAATTCCAGCACTCGGGTTTGGTAACCTCAGCAACTTGGTTCACCTTGACCTTAGTGGGAACTCCATATATGGTCAAATTCCTCTTCAACTCTTTCAGTTGAAATATCTTCGGTATCTTGATTTGGGTTCTAATGAGCTCCAGGGTGGCCTAAGTCCTAAAGTAGGCTATCTCCAAGACTTGAGGATGTTGACTCTGAGTTCCAATTGTCTAAGCGGAGAACTCCCTGAAGAGATTGGAAACCTCACAAAGTTGCAACAACTGTCACTTTCGAGTAACAAATTCTTGAATGGCATTCCCTCTTCGATTTTGCATTTGAGGGAGTTGGAAGAATTAGATTTGAGAGATAATGCTTTGTCCATGGAAATCCCCTCTGACATTGGAAATTTATCCAATTTGTCCTCTCTGAGCCTGGGGAAGAACAAGTTGACTGGTGGAGTCCCCGCTTCGATGCAAAATCTGAACAAGTTGAATTCACTTGACTTGGAAGGAAACCTGCTCACCGGAGAAATTCCATTCTGGTTGTTCGATTTCAAAGACTTGCAGTACATATATCTTCAAGGAAACAATCTTACTTGGAATAACAATATGAAGATAGTACCCAAGTGTAGGTTGTTAGGATTATCTCTCAGATCTTGTGGTCTACAAGGAGATATTCCAGAATGGATTTCTACCCAAACGAGTCTCTCTTTTCTGGATCTAAGCATGAATCAGCTCCATGGACCATTTCCACAATGGCTCGCTGAATTTCATTTTCTTCATTATCTTTTTCTCTCCCATAACAAACTCTCAGGTTCTCTTCCAACTGCTCTCTTCCGATCTTCCCAATTATTAAACATCCTTGCTCTCTCCCATAACAATTTTTCTGGGGAGTTGCCGGAGAACATTGGAGATGCAAGTTTCTCAGCATTCTGATGTTGGACGGGAACAACTTTTCTGGACCTATTCCTCAATCCATCTCCCAAATTTCCAGTCTTGAACTCTTGGATCTGTCTCGCAATAGACTTTCCGGCAACATTTTCCCAGTTTTTGACCCTCAAGTGAATCTGTGGTACGCCGATTTCTCGTCCAACCAATTCTCGGGAGAGGTTCCAACCACCTTTCCTCTAGACATTGAAACTCTTGCATTAGGAGGTAACAAGTTTTCCGGGGCCTTGCCTTTACAGACCTCAAGCTGAAATCTTGAACGTCTCGAACTCCAGGACAGCAATATTTCAGGTGAATTACCCTTTCCCTTCTCCAAATCTCCCATCTACAGGTTCCTAAACCTGAGGAACAGGCCCTTCAAGGCTCCAATCCACAAAACACTCCAACCTCCAAAATCTCCAAATACTTGACCTCTCAAGCAACAATCTCACAGGAGAAATCCCCATAGAGTTTGTAAATCATCTTACAGGAATGACTCCAAATCTGACATCACAAACATCAGGTTTTTCTGTTGTAATAACATTCTCATCGAATTTTTTTAACACCGAATTTGCAGTAAATGAGCTGATAGTGAATTGGAAGAAGTATAAACAAGGTCTTTCAAGTCACAACATTGATATATTCTTGTTAGACTTGTCAGACAACCAACCTCAATGAAATCCCAGCCTCTCTAGGCGCTCTTAAATCTCCTTAAGATGCTCAACCTCCTTTATAAACTCTTTGGCAAAATACCAGCAAGCTTGGTGATTTACAAAATGTAGGGTTTAGACTTATCACTTATGGCTAATTAAATTCGCTTTCGCGCTTTATGAAGGCAGCCATTTCGCTCTTTGGATGTAGTAATGATAAAACTAGCAGGCCCGGTCGGTCGGTGGCCAAATGAACACCGTAGCGGATCAAACATCTTGACAACTACAGTGGGTTGTGTGGCTGAAATCATGTCTTAATGTCTGGAGACCTACCACGCTCCAAAGCTACAAGAGCATGATAACAAAAAGGAGCCTTGGATTTTGCTGGAAGCTGTGGGGATTGGATATCCTGTTGGCTTCCTATTAACAATCGGAATAATTTTCCTTGCAAGCGATTTCAACCCATCACCGCCTTCAAACAACCGTCGTCATCACCCCCATCGATTAATCAGGCAACATATTTGACCAAAACAATCCAGGTCTTAACTTCCCGCGAAGATTTTTTTCTATCAAGGTGAGAATTGTAGAGATTTGCTAGGATGAGTGAAGAATGAAATTCCTGTTGTAATTCCTTGGTGATGTAAAGGGAGCTAAGTGTTTTTCATGTTATGTAATGAACTTCAAGAGAGTGTCATGGAAGATTATTAATAATAACATACAAAATGATGAAGCAGCAAGCCATTTATTAGAAAAAGTTCAAGAGCTTGTGTGAAATTTCATGATTGGGTGAAAAATCAAACATTGTAGTGTTAAAGAAAAGAAGAATAGCTTTACATTCTTCTTAAGGAAGCCAATCTACGCTAAATTCAATTGAGTGATCCCAGTGCGGGTGAAGAGCGAGAAATAATGAAAAGATGCCATGATAGAATCTAATGGACATGTAGCTCTTTGCTAAATCCATTACGTAAATAGAATGAAATTGGAAGCATAATCTTGGTTTCGCATCTTCATCATTTCATCGTCATAGCCACAGTTGGAATTTGTAGGCTAAAGCTAGTTGAGTAGGTTGAGAATGATACATACGACCTCTCTATTGTCTTCGACCTCGGGGTGTCGGTATCCCCGTTTATTGTAGCGAAATTTTTTGAAATGATAAAGAAATGAAATAGAAGTGGATTATAACAAAAACAAACTTGACTTGAGAATGAATGTAATAATTACAGAAAGTAATATAATACCATTCTTTGCTGACTACTGACAAAATGTCTTATTTTGCGATAAATGTTTCAAAAATATGTAGAGCACGATTATGAATAATAATTATCGGGCAACTAGAAACAAACAATTTATATGAACACCATTTAGATAGGGCATAGATGCGGCCACAGTTGGAGCTTGTTCTGGGAACCACACAAACGGCCTTACAGTCGGTATCCCAGTTTCAAAATTTTTAATACTTGTTTTTAAGCGAGATGGAAATATGGAAATGTCAGTAGATATTTCTGATCTGCGGAACAAATGAAATTTCAGCCGTAGAGGCGGGGAGATGGCCCATTCTTTTTAGCTCTAAAAGCCATTTTTCCTTATCGATTGAACCAGAAAAATCGAATAAACACATATGTATCTTCAAGATAAACATGCTATTGCCACTACCAAATGTAATCAAAGACACATACTCTGCTGCTAGTTTTTGCATTTCCTCTTTCACAAAAATACTATTAAAGGCCTCGGTATTGGGTCTTGCACATGAATGTCTTCAGTCTCAACCTAAAACTGCCTCTTTAAAAATTCATTTTCATGCTGTTTATGGCAATTTATCTGCATCGAAAAGAAATATATAGCATTTGGGGCATTACCCAGGAATACCATTTATAACAATTGCCTCTGCTTCTTCACTCCCTAAAGTTCTCTCCATTAAAATAAAAGAAATGTGAAGCGAGCACCAATTAGATTAAACTCATTTCGGGTTAAGAGTATTATGTGAATAGCGTGGTGGTACTTCGCAAAATAAGAGTGCGGGAGTTCAATTTTAATCAAACCTACATTATATGGACAAAAGTCGAGAGAATGACTTTTCAAGCTTCAACCCTCTCATGGAAAAGATAATTTTTAGTCTCAAAGATTCACCGCCGTGGCAGTTTCTTGCCACGTTCCAGCCTCACTTTGTGAATTCCCTTTCGACGGTAAAACTTGCCCTTAAATCTTGCGGCATTTGAGTCTGTATAATGTCACAAACCATAAGCGCCCGGAGAAGCTACCAAACTCTTTCTTATAAGCACAAAGTTCTGATCTAAACTAAGCACATTTTCTTGGAATACCCTTTCACTAGGTAAAAACTCGGCCTTAAATCCTTGCTACATTTAGAGTGCCGATAATGTCATGAAACACTCCTGACCATCGAGAGAACTACCATTCTTTCTTATAAACCTGAGTTAGATCCTAAGCCCGATCACATTTTCATATGTTTTTAAAGCATCATTTCCGCAACAACCACTTGCCTTCCCCGATTCTTCCCTGCTCCCGATATCACTGTAGCCCAATTCAGCTTCTCCTCTGAGAAGCAAAAGTTTGTCAGTTTAACCATCAAACTTTTTCCCATACGTTTGTTGAAACATACATGAGAAGCTAGGAAGATTAGGTTTTAGCCCCCTTTCCATGGATTACCCAATACATCTTCACTTTTAAATTAAAGGCCGGGCACATCATTATTAAAATTGATCAAAAAAAAAAACCGATTGATTCTAGCTGATTCATCGCCATACTCAACCTCTATAGTAGATTACGGTCACGAGCAAACAAATGAAATCAAATCGATCTGAATAATCATATTACCAATTCCAGAAAGAATTTAAAAAAAACACACACACATCAGAAGGTAAATCAAACAAAAGAATTGGAGGAAGAAACATTCTCTGTATAGGGATAGGGAGAGAGTATCCACCTGGATTCAAATTCATTGATCTCAACAAGTTCTTTCCCCAAGAAATCCATCCATTGTACTCTCTTCTTTTAAGCTATCGCGAGCGAATAAGTTCTGAAGGTTCATGAAACGAAGCTTTTCAAAGATTCTCCATCTGGTTCTTCCGTCATTGACCTCCAATGGTATCACTAGAGCTTTGATTCTCACCATCAGGAATCGACACAATCGATGGAGGAACATGTGGGTTGTTCTCCAATTTCAATGGTCCAAGAGTGTAAATATGAGATTTTGCCTTCGAAGTTTGAAAAAGCCTAATGGGCTGTTTGTTTTTAGACTTTTTGTTAAAAGCTAAATAGCTTTCACCATTTAGCTATTTATTTTTAAAAAATTTTATGATTTATTGCTAAAATTTAAAAAAAAAATTATGAATAGAAAAAATTTTAGGGAAGACAATGGGGTTCGGGATAGGACGACCATTAGATCTGGCCGGATTTATTTTTTGATTCTCGAAACCTATCCCATTTAAAAAATTAAATGAAGCAAGTTGGTGAGGATATGAAAATTCTCAAATATGTCCCGTTTACATTTATTTTTGGTTTATTTTATTTTGTTTTTTTATTTGTTTTTTTATATTAAAATTAATATATTTGAAATAAAAATATTATAATTTTTATAAATTATTTATTAAAAACATTCTAATTATTATTATTATTTATATTAAAGTATAAAATAAAATAATAAAATAATATTTTAAATATAATGATTAGGAAAAACAATACCCAAGCGAGTCCCTAAACCGTCTCGATTTTGAGGAAAATAAGCGGCCATTAAAAAGCACGATTATAGATTCATAGAACCCGTCATATTAAGGAGTGACGAAACCAGAGCGAAATAACCGTCATCCTGCTTCGTCTGATGTTAAAAAGCAAGCGAAACATCTTTTAATCTTTATTTAGTATTATTAAATTAATTAAAAATTTCGAAAAAATTATATTAAACGTTAAGTAAAAAAAAAACGAGCCTCGCCCAGTAACATTTTTTCAAATTGTTTGCTCCATATGGTTAGTAGCAGTATTGTGGAGTGGAAGATCTTGAATTCAAACCTAATATCATATAACTCATTCTGCAGTATTTTGCTTTGTATTTTCTGTGTTGTGTGCCATAACATCCTCCTTAGGGACATCTTGGTTCATATTATCAATTCCTCTTGTGTTTCAGTAGACTAATTCTCAATAAGTGAATCTGAACGTTATCATTCTATTCCTCTCATATGTTTCTTTTATCATTCTTCAAGTAAGAAAATGTGATTTTACTGGTTATTTTAGTATAAATCATATTTGTATCTGCGATTTTCATTTTCTTAACGCGTGAAATTAGTTCTTAATAAATTTCTTATTTATTTTATTTTATTTTTCGTGTTTTCATCTCCATCTTATTGTTGCGTATTGTTTTGTGTTGGTTTTCGTCAGTTTGTTACAATAGTACTATTATTTTAGGCAATTCAAATTGTAAGAATATTTGATAAGACAAATCGTAATTAGTCGGGGGTTGTCGGTATCTTTGTAAAGCTGGAATAATTTAAATTACAGTCAAGTAGAGATTTTTTTTTTTTTTTTAAATGTATAGGTTTTTGTGTTGGTCGTTATATTAGTGTTATTAATTTTGGATGTTACGTCGTCAGCTGGAGTGTTTTTAAGCGAGTTATTATGTATCTCGATAAGATGTATTCTTGGATTTGGTCGATAAAATTTACATTTAAAAAAGAAAAAAAAATACAATAAACTTTAGTGAGGCGGTGAGGCCATATATTTATCAACCAAAAAAATAAGTTTTTAGCCTTGTATTCTTTGGGGGGCTATTTTATAACTCTAAGAAAAAGAAAAAAAAAAGAACAACAACAACAAAGAAAGAAAGAAAAAAGACGATTTCTTGAACCTAAAACCTATGCCACGCAAATGTCATCATCCTCCAACTACTACATATCTTTACTCAAACTCTGCTGTAGTCCAAAATAAACCCAATCCAAGCTCCACTGCCTCACATACTCAAAACCATAACACACCTTGAAACCTTTTTATTGAACAATCTCATCTCCACTTACAGCAAATTAGGCAATTTAGAATATGCCCACCGCATGTTCGATCATATTCCTCAATCAAATCTCTTCTCATGGAACGCCATCCTCTCCATTTATTCAAAACTGGGCCGTCTTTCTCAAATGCAACAAATCTTTGATCTGATGCCATTTCGAGATGGGGCCTCTTGCAATTTGGCTATATCGGGTTATGCCAATTATGGCTCTAGTACTGATGCTGTTGGAGTTTATAAGTTGATGTTGAAGGACGGAGCCATGAATTTGAACCAGATTACATTTTCGACAATGCTTATATTGTGTTCGAATTGTCGATGGATGGATTTGGGTAGGCAAATTCATGGGCAGATATTGAAATTTGGTTTTGGGTCTTATGTATTTGTGGGTAGTCCTTTGCTGGACATGTATGCAAAATTGGGGTTGATCTTTGATGCAAAGCGGTACTATGATGAAATGCTGGAGAGGAATGTAGTTATGTGTAACACAATGATCATTGGGCTTATGCGGCTTGGGATGGTTGAAGAGTCTAAACGTTTGTTTCAAGGCCTAAAGGAGAGAGATTCCATTTCTTGGACAACCATGATTTCAGGGCTAATGCAGAATGGGATGAAGAGATAGGCAGTTGATATGTTCAGAGAGATGATATTGGCAGGATTCACCATGGATCAGTTTACATTTGGAAGTGTCTTGACTGCTTGTGGGAGTCTTTTGGCCTTGGGAGAAGGGAAACAAATACATGCTTATGTAATAAGAACTGACAATAAGGATAATGTGTTCGTGGGAAGTGCTCTTGTTGATATGTATTCCAAGTGTAAAAGCATAAAATCTGTAGAAACAGTATTCGAGAGAATGACTCAAAAGAATGTAGTTTCTTGGACCGCAATGTTGGTGGGTTATGGTCAGAATGGGTTCAGTGAAGAAGTTGTAAAGATTTTCTTTGAGATGCAGAGAAACAGGTTTGAGCCATATGATTTTACCCTAGGAAGTGTTATTAGCTCATGTGCTAATCTAGCAAGCTTAGAGGTGCCAATTTCATTGTCAAACCTTGGTTTCTGGCTTGATTTCTTTTATAACCGTATCTAATGCGCTTATTACCTTGTATGGTAAATGTGAAAGCATGGAAGATTCCTATCAGTTGTTCGTTGAAATGAACACGAGATGAAGTTTCTTGGACTGCATTACTCACAAGCTATGCCCAGTTTGGGAAAGCCATTGAGATGATTGATTTGTTTGAAAGAATGTTGGCCATTGGCTTGCAGTAAAGAAGGACTAGTGGAGAAAGGACTTAAATATTTTGAATCAATGATAACAGAACATGGGATTATACCTATCCCTGATCACTACACATGCATCATTGATCTGCTGTGCCGAACTGAAATGTTGGAAGAAGTAAGAAATTTTATAAATAAGATGCCTTGCCATCCTGACATGGTTGGATGGGCAACCTCGCTGAGCTCATGTAGAGTTCATGGTGACATGGAAATTGGGAAATGGACAGCGGATTCTCTTATTGAATTAGAGCCTCAGAACCCTGCAAGCTATGTCTTGCTTTCAAGTCTTTATACTGCCAAAAGAAAATGGAACGAGGAGGCTCAGTTAAAAAGAGGAATGAGAGATAAGAGAGTAAAAAAAGAACTATGATATAGTTGGATTAAATATAAAGGCAAAGTTCATGTTTTGTCTGCTGATGACCAGTCAAGTCCATTTTTAGGTCAGATATATGCTGAGTTGGAAAAACTTTACTGTAAAAATGATTGAAGAGGGATATATTCCTGAAATGAGTTCTGTTCTTCATGATGTTGAAGAATCTAAGAAGATAAAAATGCTTAACCACCACAATGAGAAACTTGCTATTGCTTTTGGGTTGATTTTTGTTCCTCCTGGCCTAACCATACTAGTAAGGGATGCAGTTCGGTTCCATTTGGTTAAAGATGGGACATGTTCATGTCGGGATTTTTGGTGATAAAGTTCTCCAAGAAATTTCATAGAATATTAGAATCTTCAAAATTTTCAGGTGAGTGACTGAAACATGGAGCAGGGCAGAAAGCTGAATAGGTCCATTCACTAAAGCAATGTGGTGATCTTCCATGAAGGCAGGGATGAATTCAGTCACAATGGTCCTAGATAAATATCTATATCAGATGAAAATTAACTTTGTTCTCCAGGAAACCTGCCATTATCTTGTTAGATACATTGAAAGAAACCGCAACATGGTAAAATGGAGAATGTGAGAACATCAGTGTTTGGTGGACTGCAGCATGACCAGGTAAGAGCTCTTATCTTTTCTTACAGCTCTGAAACACTTTCAACATTGCTCTAAGGGTTTGGGCCTCAAACATTGTAGTATGATGTACACCACAGAAAAAAGGTGGTATCTATTGATTAGAACTCTTACGATATTATCTGGAGTTCTTGAAAAGTTTGAAAGATTAACTACAGAATCTAGGGAAGTGGTCATACTAAAATAGGGGAAGATAGGGTACAGAACCATATTAGAGAGGTTTCCTCATCTTGTAATGTGAGTTGATGTACAACTTCTTTTGCTTATTGATCAAGTGCAACAATAATGATAATTTTGATGCTTTGTCACATCATATATTAAAGTGCATATGTTGTCTGTGATTAGAAAAATGGATTAGACACGTTTAGAATGGACCAGGAAATTTCCCTTTTTTTCCTACCAAGAACTTGGTAATGGACGTTATCACTTAACCAAAGTCATTCTAAGGTAGAGTTTGTTTTAAAAAAGAATTCATAATTTATTACTGAATTTAAAAAAATTGTTGAACAGTAAAAAGCCAAACTATTTAATTTTGCCATTTCTAAATGCCTTTTTGAATATTTTTTATTAAAACTATATATTCAAATATGATCCAATTGAAATCAGTGTTTAAAATTTCAAGATATATCGTCAAAATATTGGTATTTTTACCTATATCCCATGCGTGGGCTTAATCTTAATAGCCATGAAATTTTAAATTTTCAAGGGTAAAATTATGTTTAAGTTCCCTGAGAAAAAATTAAACAGGGGACCCAAAAAGTGGCAGCAACGGACAAGGTGCATTTTGAGGAAACTAATTACTCTTTGATGCATCCAAACAGTTCCCCCAAAAGCAGAGGACGAATTTGCCCTCCAAGCAGTGGAGAGGAGGGAGTGGGGCCCATTGCTTGGAGGGCAAATTCGTCATCTGATTAAACAGTGTACCAAAAAGGAATTAGTTTCCTCAAAATGCACTTTCTCCGTTTCTGCCACTTTATGGATCCTTTTTTATAATTATTTTTCACTTAGGGTACTTAAAAATAATAATGATGATGGGGAATTGAGTTGTCATTTTCTTCTACTCAAGGGAAGGGAAGAGAAAGAGAAAGAGAAGAAGATGAAGGCTACTTTTCAAAATTCTCTTTCTCTCCTTCTCTCTTTTAGGGATTTCGATTTGTTTTTTCTTCTATTTTCTTTTGTATTATTGTATATGTGAGTTGGCTTTTCGACAAGATATTTGAAAAAAAAAAAGGTAGGGGGAGAAAAAGGAAGGTAACTTAAATTTATTAAATTCAAAACTTATTTTATATTATTCCATAAATTTAACTTAATTAAATTAGGATTTAAATATTAAATATTTAATTTCTTTCATTAATACTTTCTTAAAAAATTACTATCACTTTGTTTTAATTTTTATCCACATTAATATTTTAATTTTTGAAAACACCAAAAAAATATGTTGATTTTTTTTTGAAAAATAATTTTATTGATTTATTGCTTGATATGTAAGATCCCGATCGTATACATGCAGAGCTTGACCAGATTAGGATGCGAACCATATATCGGGAACGCGGTCACCGACTTTCATTTCCAATCCAAATACAAAAAAAAAAAAAAATCAATACAAATGTGAATACAGTTTCAAATACTCATTGGGTATACATAAAAATATACATTTAAAATTTTTACATAAACTAAACATTTCTTGGAAGACCATCATTTTAGGACAACTACATTGTACCTCATTTACAAGATTTATCGAGTTCTCGATATAAAAACACATTTACAAAATAGAATCGAGTTTGCTTTCTGAATACTTTGCTCTGAGAGTCAGTTGATTTAAATGTGAGTTCGCGAGGTTTTACTTTTCCTCCGGAATGGCTTTGTGATTGTCTCTATTCTTGTGCGGAGTCTTCACTTTTGTACACATATTCACTTGGTACTCTGCGTTGATAAAGCAAAGCCTTAGCGTTTTAAATGGCGAGTGGTTACATCTGATTATTCTCTCTTCTTTTCATTTTAAATCGAAATATGCAATATTTATAAAACAATGCTTTTGTACAATTTTCAATGACGTCTTTGTACAATACGTATCTATATATTTATTCAATAAATCAATTCTGATTATTAATTAAATACCAGTATGCATTTTCATAGGCGAAAGAAAAAAATCATTCAAAGCACAAATTGTGCACTTTTCAATCTCAGTATCATTTGCCCTTATCGAATTTAACATATGCTTTTGGTCGTAGGATAGCGAATCAAGCGGTCCGTGAAATTGTAGGCGATGCTCTTATATATATATATATAATAAAAAAAAATGTACTGTTGGTGTACACCTCACGAATCTTGTCTCGTTGAAGTACGGATGAGTATATATAATAGTATGTTTATTCGACTATTATTGGTATATAATTTATCCTTAACTTGAATTCCTAACGGTTAACATTCTTTTAAGTGCATAAAATCATTCAATACAATTTACAATATATATATATATATATATATATATATATATATATACATTTGTATGCATTACGTTTCACAAGCCATTGTCTCGAATCACTTAAAACAAATAATTTTCAAACCACCAAATCGATGATATCAAGCTTTCTTGTCGTCATTTCCAAAATTCAAATCATTTCGTAATTATTCAAATATTTTAGAAATAGAGAGTTTGAAACGAGCCAAAATCATTACTTTGATTCCAATCTTCAGAATCTCAACTTCAATGCAGGCTTTTCTCCTCGTCAGCCCCTATTCAAATACAATGACAATCACATATTAGTCGGTTATTCTAAGAGTTCTATTTTTAGTAGTAATTGGAATCATCTCCTTTGGATAACCCAAACTCAAATTATGGCATTTCAATACCAAACTAGTCGATATCTTTTGCATTCGTTGGATCTGCATGTTTTTCAATTTACAGGGTCTTAACTCCATGAATTGGTAATTGTTTCTTTGCTCATTTTGAAGTTATGGTTCTAGGTTTCTTCTCAGTGGAATCATCGATTTAGATGCTCGGAAACTCGAGTTGGCATTTAATGTAGCCCAGTCGATAATACTTATTTCATTTACGGATGCATGGGCCAGAAAATTAGATTTTGGAAAAATGGCAAAGCGGTAATTTCGGTCAGGCTTACGAAACTTTTCTAGTTCTCGGATGGCGAAGCGAACTTCAGTTGGAATCGTCTCGAAATCTAGCTAATCACGTCGAATTTGTCAATTCGAAACGGTCGAAATTTCCGCGTTGTTGGCTTGTAGTGTGGTCGCGTAAAGCGGGTTTAGAGGCATGTGATGTGGCAAAGTCACCACGGCTCGTATCTTTCACATGTGATACGTATTCGTAATTAGAGAGAATGAAATGGATAGCTAGATAGTGCCAAGTGTCAAAATCCAAGATTTAAGGACATGGATGACATTATTTGAAAGTTTAATGAATGAGACAAAATAACAAATAGTGTTCATCTCCCCCATTTGAAAGAGAAAAACCTGCAAGATGCAGTAGCTTGAGATTTTATGGTTCTAATGTAAGGTAAAAATTAAATTATGGAATAAAGAGGCGAAATCGTAATTTCGATTCTGAAATTGAAATTTTAAATTTAAAAGCAAATTCGTAATTTATTCTCTAGATCTCGAATGGCAAGCAGTTTCAGATTTAGGTCGTCTCGAAAAATCTAGTTAGCACGTAAAATTTTGTAATATTAAAGAGACGGTCGAAGTCGATACGTTTTTCGACGTCGCGTTCGAGTCTTAGTAAAGCGATTTTGATGCAACAAAGTCACATATAACACGTGCTCATGTGCCATAAATTGGTATGAGTAGAGATATGATGAAAATGGATGTAGAGATAGTCTAGAATGTCAGCTGGGAAAATAGAGGCGTAATGGTCGTTTAGAATTTAATTTTAAGTCCGCAAAATGACAAATTCGAATAAGGCCATCTTTTCAAATTGAAAGAGAACGTGGGGGCGAGGGGATTTTAGATCCGGTGACCATTTTGTTTTGTTTTAAAGGGAACACCGAAACACCTGCAGATTTGCCAATGATTTGTGGTCGGCGGAGTCTTCGGAATGAGAGGCTTCTTTACGCGGAGAAGGGCTTGGCGTGGAGTGGATTTAGGGAGTTTAATAAAGACCCACACGGCCCTCCAGAATGGTGGTCCAGCTATGTTTATCCTACTGGCTCGCGGGGTTTCTTTGCTCTCAGTGTTGAGACACAGGATTATGAGGCAGATGCGGTCGGTGGTTCGCTCTGGCGGGCTAGTAGCTCGGTTGGTGAGTGAGAGACCTCAGTGAGTATCTGCTCATGGTCTGTCGGCCCACGAAAAGCAGCTCAATAGGAACTGTGGCGGACCACCTCGTCCGAATAACCGAAGATGAACCACCCTAAAAGACCTTTTTGTAGGGCCCCACCCCCTGGCCCACTCAGGCGGTGAATCCACAGGCTATAGGGCATGTCCCTTTGCCTTTTTCTTTGCCTCCGTGAGCTGAACCCAGACGGGGCGTGTGAAATGGGAGCACTCTCGGTGGCAGTGGTTGGAGGGTGTCACTTCGGTCATTTTTTTAATGTAGGGCCCACACCCACGGCCCTCCCGACGAGGTCGTCCATCCTGAGGCTATCCCCACACAGCTCACGAGGGGTTTCTTTTCGCCTCGAGTGGACTCAGACACAGGACCGTGAGCTTAGATACCCATTCGAGGTAGTTCCCAGCTACCAAGCCCAGGCTACTGGCCCAGTTGGTAGTGGGAGCTACGCCGGATGAATACTTCATGAATAAGCCAGCGCATGAGTAGCCACAATGAGCAAGTGTGGTGAGACCACCTCGTCGGGTGCGAAGATGGGATTTGCGATTTCCTCAGGCCTTTCAGGAATTGCGGGGTTTCTCTTATACTTGGGTTTATTCGTTCAAGTACTTTGTGAATGTTTGAGTTGAATGAGGCCGTGAGAGTAGTTTGATCGATTCCAAATCTTGGGCGAGGTGTTAAATTTTGAAACCCATGTGGACGGTCAGTGATTGTACCGGTGACTAGGTTATGGGTGAAATCATGTGTTAATGTATGCCTTGATTTGGAAAAGTAGGAATGGTAGTGAAATGCGGGTTCCTGAAGTGAACGATGGTGAGTGTTGGGCCGTAAGCCCTTCGCATTTCTAAGATAGTAATCTGAAAATATATTTTTACGTGAAAATGTGTTTGATCGAATGATTGAGTTAGTTAACAAGTGTTTGACAATTAAGCCGAGTGAAATTTAATTTTTGGTGTAATGGTGTGGAATTACATGGCGTGATTGTGTGATTTAAATTATGTGGATATGTGCATGTTTACATATTTGCATGTGTTATATGAGTTATTGAAATGACATCATAATGCATTTCATATGCACTGGGGTAGCCTAGAAATTAGGTGAGTGCATGACATGGAAAAATTGAAAGAAGAAAAAGCAGCGTTTTGAAAGGAATTTCACGAGGATGATATTGGGAGGTGGGTTAGGAGATGGGCCAGCGGATCATTTCGGATGAGGACCATGGCCCATTTCGGAGCTCTGACGGTCGCCTTGGAGGGTAGTCCACATTTTTATCGAATATTTCGGTAGTATATTTTCAAGAACAAATGGGTTTTGTTTGAAAATAATTGACTACTAAATACATGGGCAGGCGAGTGTGAGGGGAGTGGGGTGAGGAGACTCGAGACATGGGGATGGCGTGAACATTGAGAAGTAGGATCACGAATTTGCTTGAATGTGTGTTTATTTTGGGCGTGCGTATGCGCAGGTGGAGTAGCCAGCAGGGTGATTCCACTCTTGGAACGTGGCTCACACCGTGGAGGAACATATTTTTCGGTACGAGGGCGCACGAGGAGAAGAGGCTCGTCCTAGAGGATGAGTTTAAGAAGAAAAAGTCGGATTAATGGCTTTGGTTTGTGATGTATACATATATTAAATTCTCTAATTTTAATATATGTGTTGTATAAAGAAAATTGATTAACTCTTTTTGAAACTATTGGATATAGTTGTTGTATCATGATGAGTAGCATAGTTGTGGGCCCAGTGGTCATTTTACTCATGTTGTGATTATATTAGTTGTTTAGGATAGGTTTCCATACGGTGTTGTATTTGCGGGTAGAGCTCCAGTATAAAGGAGACTCTGCTGGAATTTTACGAAGTAGGCGTCGGGTAACTTAGGCATCAGCAGTATTCGGTTGTGGGTAGTCGGCCGGGCCTGGAGTTTTAGGGGCGTCACATCTAGAGAGAGAGAGTGTGCTCCCTTCTCTCTAGATTTTTAAACCATTCGGACCATCGGTTCTCGACGAACAAGAGAAATGCAAGTTGCTCTACGCGAGGTGCGATGTAGACACCGGTTGGTGGAGTTCAGACAACTCGAGAAGTGAGGATGTACTGCACTTGTGTTAATGTTTGGATAAAAGCCATGTAAATGGTTAGGAATATTCTGATCTTGTTTTTAGTAGTAAATTCGATTATAAAAGCTTTGAACCAAGTGGAGAAAATTCCCTATTTATTGTGAATCATGAGAACGAGTAACGAGGTTTCCTTTGTTCACATGAATAGTGACACTAAATTTTTAGGCGTGAAAATGTGTTTGTTAAGTGATTCAAAATGAATTGCTTGTGTTTATTCTTAATTAGCCACATGTGAGCTAATTTTTGGTGTATTGATGGTGAAAATTTGCATAACATGATTGATGTGATTTAACTATGTTAATATATGCATGTGAATATATTCGCGTAGATGTTTTAGGATTAACATCGTGCATTCCATATGCTTGGGCACCACTAGGATATTAGGGTAGGTGCGTGACATGAAATGAAACAAGCGAATATGTTTGTGAAGATTTCGACGGAAGATTTTCGAATAATTGCCTTGGAGGGACGTCCAACAGATCACTTCGGATGAGGACCATGACTGTTTCGGAGAGTTGATCCGACAATTAAGCCTCGGTAGTCAAATATTTTTACCAAGGCTTCGGTAGTAAGTTTTCCAGAACAAAAAGCTTTGTTGTGAAAGCGTATTTTTTACTCATATTGGCTTAGGCATGTGAGGAGTCGGTGAGACTTCGAGACTTGGAACTGGGCATGTAGACATTCGAGTAGGTTCATGAAATTGCTTGAATGTGATTGTTTGCCATGCATGTACATAGGTGGGGAGTAACCCATATAGGAAATTATCTCTACTAGGCTTTGCTCACCACAATCGATGGATATTTATTTCGGTGCGAGTGTGCATGAGACGGCGCTCATTGAAAGTGGCGTTTAAGAAAGCAGGATTATTGGCTTTGGTATTGTGTTGTATACATGTATTAGAATGTTGTAATTTTAATATATGTTGTATAAGAGTAATTTATTAACTCTTGAACCATGTGAGATAGTTGGTTGGATATTTTGTGAGTATTGATGCAGGGGCCCAAGTGGCCATTATTTTACTCGCATGTGGACCCTGTGTGGTCATTGTATACTGTTTGGGACAGGTTGTATTTGGGTAGAGCTCCCCGTGCAATGAAGACTCTGCCCGATTTTCGTGAGTGGTGTCGGGTTACGGAGCATCCGCAGTGTCCGCGGGTTGTGAGTTGTCAACAGACCCTCGGGTTTTGGGGCGTCATAGGATCACCCACTGTTTTTTTTTTTCGGTTTATGGGGTCTTAACTCCATAAATTGATAATGGTTCCTTCACTCATTTGAAGCTATGGTTCTAAGGTTTCTTCTCTGACAGTTGGAATCATCGATTTGGATCACCCCAGGCTTCAGTTGTAACGTCCTGGATTCAGGAGGTGTGCGATACGTGGGCGTAGGGCGTATAAGAGCACTAAGTGTCACATTGTAATATTTTGGAGATGAAATTAGGAAATGATTATGGAACCTGGAATTGTGGTATTAAAACAAGGATAAAAGTGTAAATTCATAAAGGATATGTAAGGCATAATTAAAGTAGAGATGGGCCATAATAGAAATAAAACAAGTTACAATTGCAATATTAAAGAGATGAAGACTAAATTGCGATTAAGGGAAAGTTGAAAATATAAAAGAGGGAAATAAAACCAAAATTCACATTTTGGTCTCAAATTTGCCCTAGCAAACCCGTAGGAGAAGAAGAGAGCAAAGAAAGGAGAGAAGAAGAGGAAGAAGAAGGAGGAGAAGAAGAAGATCAAGGTATGTTTGTCTTAGAATCAAGTGTATTTTGGATTCTTAAGGTTTGGTATGGAGATTAGTTGCTCCTTTGGTCTAGGGTTTTGTGGAAAGGTCACATAAACCCTTGAATTGTTGGGGTTATGAGAGTAAAACCCCAATTGGTGGAAAATAAACATGGAATCATCAAAATTATATGGTTTTTAGAAGAATTGGTGGACCTTTGGTTGAATTCATAAGATTTTCACCTAAGGCTTGTGGTATGAGGTTCCAAACCACCAATACAAGTATTTTGGAGTTGTTTTTGGATGATTTCCATGATGATTCTTGAGGTGTTATGAATTATAGAAGTTGTATGAAGTTAATTGGTAGCAAAAGTGGCAAAAATAACAAATGCGAGCAAAATTTCGGTGTGGAGTGCAGTGCAAGGGTGTGCGGGTACAGGTCACCCGGTAACTGTGCCGATGCGAGGTCCCGGCACAATACCGGTCTGGGGCTAGCAGTCTGGCTTTGTCTGATGCAGGTCCAGGCTGTGCCGTGCAGGTGAGCGAAAATACCCGGAATCACGTATTTTTGCGTAATTAAGCGATCCATTATAGTGATAGTTTAGGAACCTTACTAAATGATTAAGAGAGGTTCAAATAAGATTGGAACTCAACAAAAAACGTAGCATACCTCGCCTCGGCGATATTCGTTGAGTGTGAATAAGTACTAGGGAGTATGTTAAGTTTATACGTTATACGTGAGCGTTAATAATAAATTAAAGTATTCGTTTGAGTGTGTAGGCTAAAGAAGGCGGAAAAGTGTGGAATCGTGCTCCTCAAGTTTAGCAAGCAAGATAGTGAGGTGTTAAGCTCATTTTCCAAATACTAGTGTATTGTGTTATAAATTGTTTTACACTTATGTATGCAGATCAGGGAGAGTGTCTGTCTGACAAGCGTAGGGGCATATAAGAGCTAAGTGTTACATAGTAGTATTTTGGAGACTAAAGTAGGAAATGAAAGTTTATGGAACCCGGGATTTGCGTATGAGAACAAGGGTACAATTGTCATTTAGCAAATAGGACATGAATATGAAAATCATTAAGTGTGAGATGGGCCTTATTACAAATTGCATAAGTTACAATTAGAGAAAATTAAAGAGATGAGGTCAAATTTAATTAATAGTTGATATTATAATAATGGGAAAAGCAAGCGAAAATCATATTTTGGTCTCCCAACTAAGGTTCACGTAGGGGGAGAAGGAGAGCGAGAAGGAAGAGGAAGAGAAGGAAGAAGAAGGAGGAAGAGGAGAAGAAGATCAAGGTATGTATGTCTTGGAATTAAGTGTATTTTGATGTGTTGAGCTTTTGGTATGCATTTCCATGGAAATTAGTTGCTCCTTGTTCTAGGGTTTTGTGGAGAGATCACATTAACTCTAGAATTCTTGAAGTTTTGTGGGGAAAAACCCCAATTGGTGAAATTAAACATGGAATCATCATAATTTTATGGTTTTGTAGGAATTGGTGGACCTAGGTTGAGTTCTTGGATTTTTCACCTAGGGTTTTGAGGTTTGAGGTTCCATAGCACCAATTCAAGTGTTGTGAAGTTGTTTTGGATGCATTCCATGTTGGTTTTGGGGAATTGTTGTAAAAAGGAGAATGTTGGGTTTTTAAAGGAAATTCTGTCAAAATTTGGTAAAACCCTTGTTTTTGTTTTGGTTATAGATTAAGTTATAATCATCCAAATTAATTGATTTCAATTGGTAAATAACCATAAGAGATAGGGCTACAAATTTATAGAAGGAACCAAGAGCAAATTGTAGCTCTAAGGCTCCCAATTCGATTTAGTGAGCTCGTGTAGCTCAGCGATTTGCTGTTGTTTGGGTATGGTTATAGTATTTTGGCCATAAGTGGATTTTCACTCATCAAATTGAGTGATTCAAGAGTGCAGGTAAAAATGAGCACAGGGAAATAAGTTATGCGGGGAAGTTCGTACAAATTGTAAGCCAAAGTGCCAAATTTTTTTTCAAAGTGGGTACATGTCCAATTGGGTGATTCCAGTGGAGAAGAAACCTTAGAATCATAAACTGAATGAGTGAAAAATGATTTCGATTTATGGAGTTAAGATCCAAATCAAGGATAACAGTAGGTGATTCGAGTGAGTTTAGATCAAAACATGCTGTAGCTTGTGTTATGGTTGAGGGCCTTAGAGAAGGAATTTTCATTGAAATTTTACGAGGAGATGTCATTGGATATATAAGATGATCTGGAGAGTTTCATAATTTTTGAACCTTTTGAATAATTTTTGGGTAATAAAGTCCATAGAGTATTGTTGGAAAAAAGGAGTTACCAAAATGAGTGGTTTTTGTTAGGATTTTTAGTGCTCAAGGAATTAGAGTGGTAATTTGACTTTATGAATGTTGTGTGACCTTAAAGTGACTTGCGTGTGAAGTACGATTAAGTTTATCTGTATCACGTGAGTGAGATTATCGTTGTCGTATTCGTTTGAGTATGTAGGCTAAAAGCAAATGAGGCAAAGTAGTGGATTTGTGCTCAAGTTGGGAAACAAAGAGGTGAGTGTTCTAAACTCATTTTCCAAATACTAGTATATTATTATTATTATTATAAAGCTGTTTTTCTTAGCTGATATTTCATGGTTTGAGTTCAAACCATCTTTCAAGCAAGCGAGTAAGTAAATGGTTTGAATAGATTAAAGCCATTTTTCAAACAAGCAAGCAAATGGTTTGAGTTAAACCATTTTGAAAAGTAGTAAATGGTTTCTAGAATTATAAACCATCTTTCAAGCAAGCAAGTAAGTAAATGGTTTTTGAATAAATTAAACCATTTTCAAACTAAGCAAGCGAAAATGGTTTTAAATTGAAAAACCATTTTCAAAAGGCAAGCAAGCAAGCAAGCAAGCAAAGAATGTTTGTGAAAAACAGGCCTTCCCTAGTTCTAAGTAAGAAAACCGGTCAGAGGTATTCCGTACGTGCACGGTGGTGTTAGGATCTCATACATGAATTTTAGTTTTGTTTGGTCGGCAAACTTAGGACATACGTCGTGCGTTTAAAGGAGGCGAGTGGCGCGTCTGGGGAGTATATAAGGTTATGATACAACTAAATTATGGTGATGGCGACCAGGTCAATTCCACCATATTCATCGGAGAAAAGGTGATGCGGACACGGGTCCTTCCAGGCACGATCGCCAGGGCTTTCGTGTTCACTAGGAATTACGATGGCAAAAATGGGCCTCCGGTGGTTGATGTTTTATAAGCATAATATCTGGGTTTTGAAAAATCAACCATTGGTTCCGGTTGCCGACTTAGGAGAGTTTTAAGCAAACGGTTGAGCCCGAGCTCAGTTTTATTTTCAAAGCATGCGGTTAAGCCGGCTCCGTTTTATGAAAAGTTTTGAGAAACTTTTTAAAGCAAAGGTTTGTGAAGGTTTAAGAAACTTTTCAAGCAAGATAAAGCAAGCAAGCAAGAGAAGTTTTGAAGTTTTATAAACTTCTAAGCAAGCGAAAAATGAGAGTTTTATGGCTTTTAAAGTAAAAGCGAAAGCGAAGAAATATTTACGGAAGGAAGTTTCGAGAGAAATTTTACGATTTGATGTTTTCGAAAAAACAAACATTTTCTAAAGCATACACTTTCATTTGTTCATTTTAGGCTCATTATTTTTAATTTTAAAACTATTTTCCAGTGCAGTGCATGTGGGCCATTTGGAGCATAGTAGGATTCTCGACTTTTTGTATGAGTCTTTGTAATTAATAATCTTATAAATACTTTGAATTTGTATAATGGAGCATATGTATGTACATAGTATAGTTTTGTGAAAATGTGTGGAGCTTGAGGCTCTTTGAAAGAATGCTTTTGGTTGCCATATTTGGAAATGTGTAGGTGTGTATACAAGTTTTTGGGACATGTCATATATATTTGTTATCTTCTTGAGTACATAAAATCACGAGTTTAGAAAAGGAGATTTTTTTTTTATATACGAGATTGAAGCAAGCAATACGGCCGGCTTCACAGGCCCCTCTGGTCGTTGAGGTAGCGGTGGGGGATTTACGTGGGTGAAGTAGAAAAAGCACCCTGGCAGATAGTAGGGGGTGGGGGTGTGACAACACTGGTATTTCATGGTTTTGAATTGCAAACCATTTTCAAGAAGCAAGCAATGAATTAGAAAGCAAGCAAATGGTTTTGAGTTAAACCATTTTTGAAAAGCAATCAAGTAAGCAAATGGTTTTTTTTTAATTGTAAACCATTTTCCAAGCAAACAAGCAAGTAAGCAAATGGTTTTGAGTTGTAAAACCATTTTTCAAGCAAGCAAGCAAATAAGCAAATAAACAAACAATGGTTTTGAATTATTAAACCATGTTTCAAGAAAGCAAGCAAACAATGGTTTTAAATTGTAAAACCATTTTTCAAAGAGCAAGCAAGCAAAAAGAATATTTGTGAAAATAGGCCTAACTAAAATCACACAGTTAGCGAGAAAGCGTCGGAAATTATTAAAATGCGTGCCTGTGGTGTTAGGATCTCATACATGCATTGTAGTTTTGCACAGTCGACAAACTTAGGTCATACATCGTACATTTTAAAGAGGCGAGTAGCGCGTCTGCGGGAGTATATAAGGTTATGAGCTCTAACTAAATTATGGTGATGGCGACACGAGTCCAATTCCACCATGTTCTGGAAAAGGTGATGCGGACCACGAGGAGTCCTTCCACGCCGATCGATGCCAGGCTCCGTGTTCAACGCTAGAGATGCAGCAAACAGTGGCCTCCAATGGTTGATGTTTATAAGCATGATATAGTTTTGAAAAATCAACCATTGGTGCACGGTGTGGAGCCAGTAGAGTTTAAAGCAAAGCGGTTGAGCCAGGGCTCCCATATTTATAAAAGTTTTGAGAAACTTTAAAAACCCAAAGGTTTGTGAAGGTTTTAAAAACTTTTCAAGCAAGATAGAAACAAGCAAGCAAAGTTTTGAGAAGTTTTATAAACTTTCAAGCAAGCAAGCAATAAAAGTTTCATAAGCTTTTAAAGAAAAGCAAAGCAATGCAAGCAAGCAAGTATTAAAAGTTTTCTAAACTTTTAAAAAGCAGCGAGAACTTACGGAAAATAATTGTAAAGAAATTTTACAGTTTTATGAGATGTTTCAGGAAAAGCAAAACATTTTATAAAAGCATACACTCGAAACGTTTAGCTCATTATTTTCTATTTTAAAAACTGTTTCAGTACGAGGCACTCCAATTATTTGGGGCAGTAGGATTTTCCTGACATTTTGTACAAGTGATGTAATTAAGAATATTTGTAAGGAAATACTTTGAAATTGTATATATGGAACATATGTATGTACATAGTGTAGTTTTGTGATAATGTAGAGAATATTGTTGGTTGCCATAATTGGATAAAGTGTAAAATTGTATATCTGAGTTGGAATGAGTCTATCATCGGCCGTCATCTTTGCTAAGGTTTTTCTATTGCGAGATTTGCAAATCTAAGTTGGAAAATAAGAAAATTACATACGAGGTTTAAACCAGCGATACGGCTTTGCTTCATAGGGTTTCTAGTCGTGGGAGTAGCAATTTGGAGATTTATGGTGTGGCGAAGCATATCCGCCCTTTGGTAGGGAGTGGGGGTGTCCTGAAGTTACAACACATTTTAATGTCGAGCTAGTCGATATGCCCGACTCCTTTGCATCGCCCCTTGTTTTTTCAATTTTGGGGTCTTAACTCCATAAATTGGTAATTTCCTTGTTTCATTTGGCTATGATTCACAGGTTTCTTCTCAGTGGAATCATCGATTTGGATCACCAAAACTCAAGTTATTGCATTTTACATCTATACTACTCTAATTTGCAAAATATAATCTACAAATAGCTTCACTTTGACATATTTGTGGGCACTTTGGGGTTGCAATTTAATTATACTTCCTTCAAGTAAATTATTCCCCTAGAAGTCTAGTTTACCCATAATTTTGAATCACTCAATTTGGATTAGTGAAACTTAACTTATATTGAAAACACATATTCTGTAACGAGCATGCAGAGCTACGGAAACTCACCTTTAAGCCCATATTCGGGAGCCTTAGTGCTATAATTTGCTTCTGGCTCCTTCTATACATTTGTAGCCCTATCTCTTATGGTTCTTTGTCAATTTAATTTGGATGATTATAACTTAATATATAGCCAAAACAATAACAGGGGTTTTGACAAATTTTTGACAGTATTTCCTTTGAAAACCTAACATTTCCCTTTTACAAACATTCCTCAAAACCAATCCAAACCAAAACCAATCAACAATATACTTCAAACTCAACCCATCACAACCCCAAAACTGATCTACAACCAATCAAATCACATTTACATAAGGTTAGTGTTTTCCCCAAATCGAACCTGAGAAAAAAGAAGTTTAGGATTTAGTTTTCTTACCTTTAAGCCATTCTTCTCTTTTTTTCTTCCTCCTTCTTGATCCACTTCATCTCTTGTTTACATGGAGAGAAATCATTAACAATGGCTTCTCCTTCTTCTCTCAATACGTGTCTCTATTTCTCTCAAACCGAAATGCCTGAATAGAGTTATCATGCTTCCTAAGACCAAATTTGAATTCTTAAGTCCAAAATCCTTCATAAGGCCTGTTGTACACACACTAATTCCCATTTCTCATTATTCTCATTTTAAAGCTTCATTTCACATTCATTTTCATTTCATTCATATTTTTAACACTACACTCCTCATTTAGAACCCTTGGGTATTTTAGGGCGTTACACAATACATCAATAGAAACATATATAGAACCAAAACCACTAAAAATCATAAAGGATGCATGGCTTGTCAGGGTTAATAGTTTAATGAAGCATTTCAAGTTTATACATTTGATAGTTGAGTCTACACATTTGATATTATTATTGTGACTAGAATACCTTTGACTCAAGTTACGGCATCAGGCGATACGTGGGTGATTTCTTATCTTTGGTCATATATGCTATCTTTGAATCTCCCGAACATAAATTAACAGGTAGAAAACCAAACCATCATGCGAGGCGACCTGACCACCCTCTTGCTGGGGCAATGACAACCACAAGAGTACTGCAAGACTACTGCAATCACCGCGCAAGAGACAACTAAATCACGAAAAAAAGAAACGCAAAACTAAATATGTATAGAATAACTACTTTCTTGAAAAAAGATGGAAAAGAGGTGCGGAATGATGATTTAGGCGAGAATGAAAAAATCACCCTCCTTACTTTAGAAAAGAGGCTAGAGAGAAAAAGTTGAGAAAGTGGTGTGAAACCACAGAGAAAATCAACTTTCTCAAAAAGGAGTAAGTGTAATTTTCGATAAAAAAATCCCAAAATTTTTCTAGATCTCGGATAATGAAAACGGACGTCTCGCGTTGAAATCTTTAGCGAATTTAACAACCCGTCTAATTCGTTAGACCAGGAGTGGTGAGTTTCCACGTTTTTCGAGGCGTGGGTGTCGGATGTGTATTAGCGGAGTTAAGGATCTTGCGCGTGTGGCTGAGAGAATGACACTTGGCATAAAAGGAATGGCTCGCAGTGTGCATGTGTGGAAAGGAATCATGGCTCGCAGTGGCGAAGCTTGAGTGCGTGATGTCGTAAGGGGTTATGAAATAAAGATGGAAAAGAAAAAGCCACTCATTTGGTTTGAGGAAGGTGAGGAGGAAATTTCCTCATTTTTGTCTCATACGTATAATGAGAGAGAAAGGTAAAGAAAGAGGAGAAAATGGGGAGAAAAAAAAAGAGAAATGAGAAGAAGAAATGATGGGAAAAAGAAATGAGATAAAGAAAGGAAGAAAAGCAAAAGAAAAAAAAAACTGTGAGAGAAAGTGCTTGCACGGGAGAGCATTCTCGAATTTTAGAAGAAAGTGTCCTCCTTACTCTCTAGGTTTGTAGAGGAATGCGGCCAGTTGGATTCCTTCGCGACAAGAAGGAGTTGTTCTACTCGGAGAGGACAACGCGTAGGCACCGGGTTTGCGAGTTTTGACAAACTCCGCTAAGGTAGAGTTTTATCTACTTGTTTCTGTTTATTTAAGTGTTTTGTGATGTTGTGTTGGATTGAGGCCGTGAGGGACGTTTGATCGATCGAATCTTGGGCAAAGTGTTGGAATTTACGAATGCGGCTTAATGCGGTCGTAAGCGAGTTTTAGGAATTTGTTTTGGGTGTTAATGTGATGATTTATTGAATAAATCGTATGTTGATGCGTAGGAGGCGGATATGGCCCATTGAAATCGGTTTCAAATATTGGTAGGATTTGATGTGTTTCTTGTGACGACCCACATATAATTTGGGATTTGTAAAAGCAGTCACAGTTTGGATGAAATGAATGGCTTAGTATGTGTGTGGAAATAGATAGGTTAGACATGATTTTAAGGTGTTAATAAAATGGCGAATTATATGGAATAAAATTGTGTTGTAAAGTAAATGGAGATGAAATTATGATTCTTTCAAAAGTGGTATATTGGGTGATGATTGGTGTGTTGAATTACATGTGTGTAATTGTAGTTATTTGAAAATATGCGTATTGACATATTGTGTAAATGATTGAAAATGGCGTAATGCGTTTTCGTATGCGTGGAGTAACAGAAGTTAGGTGTGAGTGCGTGACATGATATTTTTGTAAACGGACATTGTTGCGAAGGAATTGTGGATGATATTCAGGAGAATTGGAGTTAGGAGATGGGCCAGCCAGATCACCGGATGAGGACCATGGCTTTGTTTGAAAAGCTCTCAACCAATTCACCTCGGACGGTGATCCATCACTCTTAGAATAATTCGGTAGTATATTTGAAGCAGCGGGTTTTGTTTTGAAATGATTATTTTCTCATGGCTTGAGCGAGTGTGGTGAGTCAGTGAGGACTCGTGACATGGGGGTGTCGTGTAGGCGTTCAGTGGGATCATGTTTGCTGAGTGTGTGTTTATTTTGGGCGTGCGTATGCACTTAAGTGGAGAAGTAACGTTCAGGATGATTCGCTCTTTGGCGATATTTCATACATCGGATTATATTTTTAGGTACGGGAGGCTTGAGGCTGGCATTTAGGGTGATTTTTGAAGAGAGCCAGGTCTAGGGCTTTGATGGTTTTTGGATATAACATGTATTAGAATTGTAGATTTTAATATATGTTTGTATAAAAGTGTAATCCACTATTGAATTATTGGGAGATAATTGGAGAATAGTTGTGATATTTGTTTTTATGAGCATTGGTTTATGAGATCAAGAGGCATTTTTACTCAGGTATGCGTCTCGTGATACGAGATGTATAGATTTTCCGCGGGTTGACGGGTAGTCAACGGACCCCTAGGTTTTGGGACGTCACAAATGGGGGCTAGGGTTTGATTAAAAAATTAAATAGTTAATAAAGTTGTAATTTATAAATTAAAATTAATTTGATAAGATAAAGAATATATATACATTTCAATAATATAAAGATTAAGAATATCAAATTTTAAGATAAATCAATTATTAGAATAAATTAATGTTAATAACAATATTTTATTTTAGTTATAATAAAACATGATAGAAACAATTTTAATTTTCATCATAAATTAATAGAAAGTATATTAATTTTGAAAAATTTAGTTCATCGATGTTAAAAAAATCCTCCGATATATTTCGATTATAAACGTAAAATCCAAGTGTCGATATATTTATCGAAATCGATGTTTTTATCCTTGATTGAAACTCATGGTTCATGGCATTATTAACAAAAAGAAAAAAGAAAAAAAGAAAACCAACTTAAGATTGTATTTGCCTTTCAAAACTTACAAGGGAAAATGTGAAGGAAAAAAACAGAAACAAAAAATAAGATAAAATAAAATATTAGCAGTAAATAAATAGGGTAGCGACTCGAAATCTTTGTTCCACAGTAGAAGTTTTTTAGGCAGTCTCATAAATGAAGACTTGTGACATAAAGCATAAGCGTGGTTTATTTTGGAAGGCCCAAGTATAGCATATATTTTTTCCATATTCTTTCCCACCTTCCCCCATCTCTTTGATCCAGCCCGATTTATGCTTTTATCAGGAAACAGGAACTCATCCCAGCCCTTCAAATACTCTCTTTCTTTTGATCTGAATCGTTCATTGTTTGACTATTAACCAGGAATTGGACATCGTGAATATTGCATCTTTTACCTGCACACTGGATCTTATTATGTTAGGACCAGTTTGAATTATGTTTTTCAAAACCGTTTTCTGTTCTTTTTATGTTCTTAAAAGTGAGGAAAACATAAAGAACATGTTTGATTTTCAATTTTTTACTGTTAAAAACATATAAAACATTAAATCGAAATTTGAAATGGATGCCTCAATTGATTAATCTCTCAAAGTGAAGTCTACTTCATTTAGGCAAACCGCTCATTTCATGGAACATGCCAACCCAACAACGTGTTACTTCTTCCCCTTGTCCTTATCCTTATCCTTTCTTTCACTTAAAATATTAGCTTTATTTTCATCCATCCATTCACTTCCAAGGAAGCAATTACAAACCCAACAATGGTCATGGTCAAATCCATCTTCTTCTTCTTCATCTTCATGTCCAAGTCCTAACCATAGTCTCTTTCTAATAATCAATGAAGAAAACAAGATGAAATTTCTTAAATAGGGCCAAAATTCAGTCCATTCGAGAAATTTCATAAACGAGGATAGAAATTTCATACTCGGTTTTGGTTTTTGCTAAAAAGCAATTTGTTTCAACATGTTTTTTAACTTTTTCATGATTTATTATTGAATTTTTTTTATAAAAAAATTGTTGAATATAAAAGACCAAACTATTTGATTTTTTGGCTTTTTCTGAATGTTTTTTTATTAACAAAAAATTAAATTTTCAAATATGAGAAAATCATATTCTTTATGATCCAAGCTCATTAAATAAAATCATATCTATTTAAAAATTTTTATTTTAAAGTTTATTTTCTCAAAATTTAGATAAAAATAAAAAGATTGACTTTGTCTAAAAAACAATTAAATACTTAATCCTAATAAGCATTATTAACAACAAAAGTTATATTTAGCATTAAGTAAAAAAAAAATACCACATAAGATTGTTTTTGCCTTTCAAAACTTACAAATGAAAATTTAAAGGAAAAAAAATATAAAAAAAAAAAAAATGGGTTCAATAATAATATTGATTGAAGTGATATTTCTCCTTCATGAGAGGGGATGTGGTTCGGTATTTCACTTAGAGTTGGGAGTTTAGTTGCAAAGTAATCCATTTTTTATAAAAAAAATTACGGGGAGTAGCGTTCTTTTGAAATAATCCTTTGGCCAGTTTGCGTATTTTGAAAATTGCATTCATCAGTGCGGGTTTAAGATAATTTTAAAGGCATATTTACCAAATGCAGTTTTCAAAATATGTGGAAGACTAGTTTGGTGATTATTTTGAAAAGAATACTACTATTGTAATTTTTTTTTAAATGAATTACTTTGACACTAAACTCCGGAGTTAGCATGTCATAACATAAACAAGGATGCTAGTGTGGGAGAGCTCATTTAAAAATTATACAGAGACTCTCTCAAAATAATAATCAACTAGTTTTTCATGCTTTTGAAAACCACATTCAATAATGCATAAGCCAAACATGTGTAAAATAAGATGATGATTATTTTGGAAAGACTAGTCATGCAATTCTTTTTTACAAAATCAATTAATTTGACAATAACCGTGGAAAAGACCAAAAGATTTATACAAAAGCAAAGCTATTGATCATTGGTTGATGAAAGTTAGCAAGAAATAACAGATCGCTAACACTCGAAATATACCCTAAATCGCTGACTTCATGAAGGTGATATTAGTGCCAAATAGAATTTTCAAAATAAAATAAGAGACCAAATCAATAATGTAGACATGAGAAGGTTATTTACTACTTGAGACATAAATAAAGATAAATCAATAAGTTGATATGCAATTATGGAAATTGTGAAAAGATGGGATGCCAAAATAGAAATTTCATAAGTTAAATTGAGAATAGAAGAGAAATGGGGGACCAAAATGCAAAAATGAAAAGTTAAAAGAAAAATTGCTTGTCTACTAAACATGGCCTTAACAAACATGGATTTAAGACCAAAATCGTCTCATTTGAGGAAGACCAAAACCGTAGAGAGAGAGAGAGATGAGAGGAAAAGAGAGTACAAGCAAGCAAGAGGCTACAATAGGTTATAAGGCGAGAGGTGCCTACCAAGATAAAAAAGGTGAATGAACTACTAAATTCAGCATTTTATCCTCGGGGTTTTGGTAGATTATTATCTTGCCCAAACCTAGGGTTTTACTAGGTTTCATCTAACCTAAAAATTATGGAAAGTACAACAGAAAAACCTTAATAAGACAAGAAGATACGAAATCCTCTCTTTTCGAGGATGGATCGACATTTTAATCGAGTACTGAAGTTGGGTTTAGAACAAACCCTAACTAATCATCATGTTTGGTTTGTGTATGGGTTATGACCCATATTAGAATGGTTTTTGGAATAATTCATGATAGGTTTTTGAAATAAGATAAGTATTGAAAGAGGAATTCAATAGAAAAGAGGTTACAAGAGGAATAGGAAATGGTTTTGATGTGTGTAGGAAGTATAGAGTTGGTTTGGGATGGAAAAAGATGGAAAAATGGGAGAAAAGCACACATTCTGGGCATTTTCGGGGGACATGTACCGATACACCTCGATACGCACTAAGACACCCTTCCGTAACCTAACACGACCGGCATACGCGCCGAACACGTGCAATACACCGTCTATTTTGACCGCCAGAATTTAGTCATAATCCTTCATTTTTATCCGACGGAGCTATTGAAGTGGCTAATTAAAATAGACTTCAAGGAGAACCAAACATCCAGAAATAGGCATCATCAAATTATGACGCTAGATAGCCCAAAAATTCACTCAAAGTGGGGCAATGTGCAAGCCACCTCCTCGTGATCACTTGATCATAGAGCAATCCGAGCCGCTTTTGAACACATCCTCGAGTTTCCTAAGTGTTCGATTTGGGTGATTCCACCTGAGATGAACCCTTAGCACCTTAGATTTAAAGTAGTACAAAGAACAAGTGTCAACATGGAGTCAAGACATCGGAAAATGGGTATTTCAAATACCCTGAGGTAAAATCTGCAGAAATGACTACGGGAGATTTAAAATGTCATAACTCGACTGATGAGTCAATTGGAATGATTCCAATTTCTAAGTAAAGTAGATTTATAGAGGAACAAGAAAACATGAATATGATATGAAACATGAAAAAAGAACAGGAATATGAACATGAACATAAAAGTACATGAAAAAGTATATGTAAAGGAAATGTATAAGTATAGAAAGGTATAGGGATATGTCATAAGATATGATAGGTATAAGTCATAAGATATGATAAGATATGATAGGATATGTCATAAGATATGATAGTCTAAAGTACATGAATGATAGGCACATATGAATATAAGATTATATGATGTGAACATATGATAGATATACCTAAATGAATAGATAGAACATGCTAAGAACAAATGATAGAAATGCGTAAATGCTAAGAACAATAGAGAGAAGTAAAAGATGACAAAGCACAAGAATAAGTACATGTGTAAAACCCGTGAAAATTTTAAATTTAAAATTTTCAGATAAAAAAGAGGCAAACTAAGAATAATCTAATAGTCCAAAAGAAAAGTCGATTTTCTAGATTTTTACACAAAACTGATCGCACCGGCTAACTGCCTCGTGAAAATTGGGCCACCCGCCACCCTCGTCAATTCCGAGATAATGACTTCACGTATTTCGGCGAAAATGCGTATGTTCGCCACACATGGTGAGCCATGTGGATGACACATGGCTTAACCATGTGGTGACACATGGCAAGCCATAGCGCAATGCATGGCAAGGCATGTGACAGGTGACACACGGCAAGCCATGTGTGACATGGCATGCCATGTGGTGACACGTATGGCTCTTCAAGTATGCCTATATAAGGAGCTCACATGGCCGCTGGTGGGGAGCAAGTGGCAGCTCCAAATCAGTCCGTGAAGCAAAGAAGGAAAGGAAATGAGAAAGGAAAGAAGAAAAGAGAAGAGGAAAGGGAGGATGAGAGGAAAAGAAAGATAAGAGGAAGACCAAGCTGGCAGAGTGAGCGTGATCTTGACGACAAAGAACCCTGAATCGCTACAAGAGGTAGCTCTCCTACTGGTTATTTTACGCCGAAATGCGGTAATACCTTCACGAAGCTTCACCCGCTTCGGTGCCACTCGATGTCAGGTGGTTTGTCAGGGACGGTGATGGTCAAAGACCGCTTACGAGGTTTCGGTCGTCCGAGACCGAACACCGTGTTCGTAATTAAGAAAATCCCGGAAGATAACGGCAAACTTGGCCAAGGCTCAAATTTCCGCAGACACCCGACCGCCACGCCAACTATGCCACAATTCTTCTCTGCCCACCATTCGCGCTCGACTTTACCAAAGCCTGCTGAGTCTAGAATTTAATAAAGAAAGCCTTCAGCCAAAATATGCTGAACATTGGGATAGGTCATGATAGTTGAGAATGGGCTCATTTTGGTTTCCCTTAACTCGTTTCTGAACCGTTTGTAATCGAAATGCTTCGGGACCGCATATGGCCTTGCTAAGGAATTCGTGTTGATGTTTCAAGTGTGGTATTTACAAAATCGACTTTCGACTAAGTCCGCATTATTCCTTAGGCCAAGCATGGTCGTGATTACGCGCGAATGGCTAATGTGTGTTATTGCCATGAATTCAATGACATGCTGAACATGCGGAAATTATGTGATAAAGATGGAAATACTCATATGCATTGGGTCAGATGAATCGACATACTATGTCTCCTTGCGCCCTAAGAACATGAATTATATCATTTATTTCCTCGCCTAAGTAATTAGTTGGAATTATTTTAATACATGCTTCGAATGATGTGTTAACATGAATGAACTCGAATGATAGAAAAGATGGTGTGTATGCTTACGTGATATATTGGATTTGAATATGTGGAATATTAAATATGATCGCATGTATGTTAAATATATGAAATGTCAGGTGCATTAGACATGAGGTTCATAAGACACACATAAGGTATGGTGTAGAAATGTCCATGTAGAGGTCTTCATACATCGTCATGGGTTTCGAGCGCAAGGGCACAAATTGCCTTGGTATCAGCAGAATACCCACATTACATGAAAGTGTTCACGGTATCGATTTGGCACCGTGGCTCGTGCTGAATCGTGTGGGCTTCGGGGAATGGGACAAGTCCAATTGAATCATGTTGTTAAACGAAATGGAAAATGAAATGTGTCTACAAAGAGCAAAGTAGGATGATACCCCCTCAGTGAAAACTAAACCCGTTAGACAACAGATCCATCTATGAAAGCCCAAAAAATTTCCTGAGGGTGTAAGAGACCGCAGGAGACCTCGAAAGTTCGGGGCTTGCCCAAAAGACACGAAATAATTAAATAAATATCACATGTGACTACTTGTCATGACGCGTGAATGGATCTAATCTTGCACGATTCACCGCACTCAGACGGGTAGTGGGTCGAGTCACCCTAGCATTTTTGTGGCATGTAGAGTACCTGCTCTTGTCACATGCATGTAGATTTTTCCAAGGATGTGACAACATGCATGCACTGACGTCATTGGCCTGACCGCAGGAATGATCACTTGCACGTGCACCTAGCGCGTGAATAAATTCTCAGAGATTTATCTCTACTCTGCCGCTACCACCCGTCGTGAGACCCCTTCGTGCAATGCGACAAGTACAGTGCCAACTCCTGGGGAGGTGTCAGGATTATGAAGCCACGATCGTGGCCTTGATTATTGTTTTATGATATATTTGTAATGAACTAGTTTTTAATATATGTTTCATGACAAGAGTGATGTAATAACTCTCGACGATAGAAATGTATGGTCTTGTAACCGTATGGATGAGTATGGATGATGGCCCCATTGCTCATTTACTCAAGTACGGGTCTCATGAGCATGGCATACACAAGCTGCAGGCTGACAGGCCAACGGGGACCCCCTGCTTCGGGTGTCACAACATGTACATGAATGATAGGCATAGAAAAGACATGGCGTAGTAAGTAATATGGAACAAGATATGAAATACAAGATAAAGGCATCCGAGCAAGAGAAGCATGTGCTAGGAAAGTATATGAATATAAGTGTATAAGATATGAATATAGAAAGCTATATATGACTATATGAATACAAGAGTGCATAGATGCATTCATGATATATGATAGGATTACATATATGATACGAAGACAAAACTAAATGATAGAAAAAGATATGAATATATGTATTATAGAGAAATATAAGAACCGTAATATGAATCTACAGATATGAGAACAAATACAGAGTAAAGTAATGATAGTATATATTGCATAAGCAATTATGATAACAATAATTATTCATGCTTATGAGATATGTACAAAAAATGTAATAAAGCCGATCACCGCTGTAACCCATAGAGGAATAGATAGCATGCCTCATGTGGAATATACAATCGTCGCAAAGATATACATAGACGTGATATCGAGGCCCGTTTCGTCGTGGCGACATAGATCCCGTTGATCGGGTGGCCCCAAGGGTCACCACACAGATGCAGATCACCGCTCGCATGCTGATAGTACCTTCGTGTACCGATAGCATATGGCATAGGTCATCGTCAGATACAAGGATAATACTCTTCGTACAATATAATATATCCTCGTATCCGTCTTCTAAGGTAATCACAGCATGAAACCTAAAAGGAAATGACAATGTATAGAACATATGATGGCGATATGGTAAAGCATAGCCTGCTTATGCTGATGAAAGTATGTATGGGCCACAAGAATAAGAAGTACCGTATAATCCTGATACGAATAAGTATATAAACACAAGAAAAGTAATAAAAAGTATACAAAAGCACAAAGTATATATGATAGATAGAATAAGAACGCATAAATGTATATGAAGTATACGATAGTACAAGTATGAAAATGAAGAATGAAAAGTATAACAGAAAACAGTATATGAAATGAACAATACTACTTAATATAAACATGAAACACAATGCAAAGATAAGGACAAGACAAGATCGTATAAGAAAATATATGATAAAACAATATGTAAGAAATGAATAGTATAAGATAGCGTGCCACTACGTGGTAGGAGACACGATATAAGCATAGATAAGAGAATGCAATAAATCATAGAACCGAAAAGACTTAAAAGACATAGATCAGTGAGACATGATATGTAACTCGAAAAAGAATAAGAACATTGAAAGACATATGACAAGCGTGAAAGATAAACACATGTCAAGTATAAGAATATGCAAAGTATAAATAGGAATACAAGAAAAGCATGATAGATAAAGCAAAAGACATAGAATATGTACCGAAAGAAATCGACATGCAACAGCAAAGTATATGTGATGATATAATTAAAGCTATATGAATATGCATATGTATAAGTCAGGATACGCCATTCAGGGTTGTCCATGCTTATGTTCCCACTAAGCGTAAAGCTTGAAGACGAGTGTTCAACTGCAGAGGTACGTATGCATGACAAGGATGTAGGACAGATATTCCACACGCAAAGAGCCAACTCGTAGATAAGAGCCACCAAATACGCCTTCCGCAACAACTTCTAACGTTTTGTAATTAAAACGGTACATGTATATAAATGGACTCAAGACAGCAGATGATTTATGATGACACCAATTCCTATGGTAGTTCTTTTGTATATGTAAATGATTTTTGTTATTACAGAAATTGCTCAGATACCCACTGTGCACAGTGGCCAACTCGAGCATGTGTCAATGAGAGTCCCAATATACGATATAAGATGGGATAAGATCACGCCCTGACTTCCTGGGCTCTGACTCGCCAATCGCCTGACGGATCCGGCTGGCGCCGGGATAACCGGGCGCTGCATACCATGCAGGGCCTCCCGCCGCCACGAAATGAAGACTACAACAAAGATAACTTTACCCTCACCAAATTAACTGAGGTAATAAAACTTAGATTCTTAGAATTCAAGGAATAATTATATTATCAGTGAATATCATCGATTTCATTCACTATTTCTCCAACATTTCTTTCTTCAAAAGAAAGTAAGCTATCACCAATGATTTCCCACATAATTTGTGGCAATAGAGGAGGCATGACTAATCACTACGTTCAGATCGATCAGGCCGTATGCAAAGCAGACTTTGAGTATGTAGGCACCTTTCATGTCCAAGTCCTAATCATACTGCTTAATCAGAGAGAGAGGAAAATACTAAGTCAGTGACTACACTCCTACATTAATTCAAAGAAGAAAATTGTGGATAATATTTTCATAAATGGGCTGTACCAAATTCTATGACGCTATTTAGAATGAGACCAGAAGGTGCAGGAAAATACCAAGTCATTACTGCTCAAAGAAGAAAACAGATGATATTTCATAAACGGGCCAAATTCAAACCTAGCGACGCTTCATTTAGAATGAGACCCGACAGCTGTATTATTCCGATATCGTTGAACGACTTTCTCATAATTATTTACTGAAATTTCCCTTTTTTTTTCCCGTATGTCTTTTCCTTTTGCCTGAAATATTGTTTTGATGTGTTATGTTATGCTATGACAAGTTGTACCACTGCTAGCTCTTTAAACTCATCCATTCACTTCAAGGAAACAACAATAAAACCCAAAATGGCTAACCAAACTCCGCCGCTGGTTCGTTTCCTCCCAATTCATGCTCTATCCCCTACACTCGCCATCGCGACACCATGGATTCTCAAACTCCAAATTCAAAGAATTAAATGAGTACTCGCTTTCAATCGTAGAGGAAAATACCAAGTCATGACTACATTCCTACATTAATTCAAAGAAGAAAACAGATAATATTTCATAAATGGGGCCAAATTCTAGTCCTAGCATCGCCATTTAGAATGAGACCAGAAGGTGAGGAAAATACCAAGCTGGCCACTGCCAAAGAAGAAAACAGGATTTATATTTCATAATGAAGCTAAAATCTAACTTAGCACGCCATTCGAATGAGAGACCCGCACAGATGCTCCGATACACAAATCGACTTTCTGCAAATTATTTACTGAAATTTCCTTTTTTCCCATGTCTTTCCTTTGCCCGAAATATCAAGTTTTATGTGTTAGTGTTGCAAGCAGATGCTTGCACAATAGCCTTTAAACTCATCCATTCACTTCGTTGAAACAATTAACAAAACTCAAAATGGCCAACTAAAACCTCAGTCAGGCTTCTGGCTCTCGCCCCTCCTTCAATTCAAGTGTTCTATCTCTATTAATTGGCTATCAGACACCATGGGATTCTTGAAACTCCAACCAAAGAACTAAACGGAGGGGTAGGAATGTAATATACATGCTATTCATTTATATCTTTAATACAAAGAACTAAATGTAAAGAGTCTAGAAGATGAGAGATGTGCAATTTTGTTTGAGTTTGGGAAGTAGTAGTACGATCTAAACAACCCAGAATTAGATAAGCTTTATTTCAACACTGAGTACGCTCCTATCTAGTGGATTTTTTTTTTAACATCTATTCACTTTGCATTACAAACTGTTTCGCGGACTCAGCCCTAGACCCTTCCTCCTATGCCTCGTTTCACTCTTTAACGACTCGAGCCAGGTCTTATCGTCTATTTATCGATCTTTGCTTCTATCTAACATTACCTACTTCATTAAGCCATCTTTCTGCCATTTGAACTAAAACTTATTGTATTAGTATTCTTATGATGTAATCATAGCGCGAAGGCGCATTTTTAAAGTAGAGGACGCTATACGAGCTCTCGTGCCTCTTCACTGAGTCAAGGCGACGCCCCTTCGCAAGAAAGCGACGATTAGCGCAAGGCTCTCTCAAAGCAATTTCCCTTCAATTTTGGTACATTATAAAGTCATCCTTCAAGAAATTTCAGCATTTTTTTTGGAAATTTTGACGCTTATCGGGTCTTCTTTCCTCCTTCTTCTTCTAAGACGAGGTCGAGAGAAGCGCTAATTTTTTGTTGTTGTTACAAAGATTATCTTCGTCGACTTAAGAGTTACTTTTAGTCACATATCAAAACGATGTCGTTTTTTTAAAGAAAATCCCATCAAAACACTATAGAGAAATCAAAACACTATAGATAACGTCCAAAGGACTTATCTGCTACTCTCAGAAATTTACTTTCTCTAAATCCTCGTCACATAATCGATAATAGTTACGCCAAACGACGTTAAAATTGTCAGCATCATAACGTAGTCATTCATTAATGACACATGACCCACTCTCCTTTATCTTCCCTTATCTCTTCTCTCTCCCTCTCTTTCTCCCCTCATCTCTTCTCTCCTCCCTCCTCCCCTCACCCAACCCCACCTTTCAATGAACCCCCAACCTCCCTCACCTAGCCCCAGCCCAAACCTGCCTATACCATAGGTTTTTTCTTTTTTAACACTTAATTTTTTTGCTAAAATTTTATTTAAAATTTTAAAAGTTCTACTAAATAAAAATTCAAATTTTTTTTAAATATAAATAAATCATTCATTACTTAGATCTACTAAAAATGTTTTTAATGTTTAAAATCTAGTAAAATAAAAATTAAATTTTATTTTTAAAATATTAAGGCAACAAAGTGATTAAAATAGTTTATTATAGCCGTCATTTCCACATATGAGCCGACATTTTCTCGCATGCCGCACTGTTACACATCAATCCTACAGGTTTCCTTTGTTTAATATCCAATACGACGTCAGTTGCTCTCAAGCCTACCCATCCTTAATGCCGCGTTTCTTTATTATAAATCAATTTTTCCATATTCTTTTTCCCATCTCTGATCCAAATTGCTCATTCTTTGATCAGAAACAGGAAATCATCCTGTACCCCTTCAAATAATCAGCAAGCACACAGTGATTTAAATTTCATAAATGACTCAAGATATTATTTTCGATATAAACAACTTTATAACCATTTACTTGGAAATTTCTTTTTTTTTTCTTCCAAGAACTTGGTAATGGGTGTTATATCACTTATGAGGTCACTCTACGGTGTTTTTTTTTGTTTTTTGTTTTTTGCTAAAAGCAATTAGTTTTTAGCATGTTTTTTTTTTAACTTTTTTATGATTTATTATTGAATATTTGAAAAAAAAAAACAAATATTGAGTAGAAAAGGCCAAACTATTTGACTTTTTTGCTATTTCTAAATATTTTTTTAATGTTTTTTTTATTAAAAAAAATAGATTTTCAAATATGAGAAAATCATATCTTTATGATCTAAGCTAATTAAATAGAATTATATGTAGTTTAAAAATTTTTATTTAAAATATAATTTTTTCAAATTTTAGATAAAAATAAAAGATTGACTAAAAACAATTAAATATTTAATCATGATAACTTTACATAACAACAAAAGTTGTATTGGGTGACATTATTTCGCTATAAACATTAAATCCAAGTATCGATATATTTATCGAAATCGATGTTTTTATCCTTGATTGAAACTCATGGTTCATGGCATTACTAACAAAAAAAAATAAAAAAATAAAAATTTAAGTTTGTATTTGCCTTTCAAAACTTGCAAGGAAAAATGTAAAGGAAAAAAACATAAACAAAAAATAAAATAAATAAAAATATTAGCAGTAAATAAATAGAACTGGCAGTTCCATACTGTTCACAGTAGAAGCTTTGTTGGGCCAGTCTCATAAATGAAGACTTGTGACATAAAGCATAAGCAGCAGTTTATTTTTTGGAAACTAAGTATAGCATTTTTTTTTTCCATATTCTTTTTCCCACCTTCCCCATCTCCTTGATCCAGCAATTTATGCTTTTATCAGAAACAAGTGAATCTATCCTTAAACTCTTTCCAAATACTTCTTTTCGATACGAACTGCCTATCAAGCTGGACATAACCAAGTAATCGACATCCTCGGTTTAACAAGATCTTTTACTCATACATTAATCTGATTTATCACGTTAGTACTGGGCCATGGCTTTTAAAAACTATTTTTCGTTCTTAAAAATGTGCGAAAAACATGGTAACATGCTTCGATTTTCAATTTTTTACTGTTAAAAAAAACACAAAAAATATTAAATCGAAATTTGAAATGGATGCCTCAATTGATTAATTTCTCAAAGTGAATCAAACCGCTCATTTCATGGAACATACCAACCCAACAACGTGTTACTTCTTCCCCTTATCCGTATCCTTTCTTTCACTTGAAATATTGGCTTTATTTTCATCCATCCATTCACTTCCCAGAAGCAATTACAAACCCCAACAATGGTCATGGTCATGGCCAATCCAAACCTGCTGCTCAAATCCATCTTCTTTTTCTTCTTGCTGCCATGTCTGTCTTGGTCTTGTCCTGAATACCAAAAGCAAGCCCTCCTTCAGTTCAAGTCCTCCATCCTTGCCATTAATTCTTCCTTGCACACCTTGGATTCATGGGACTCCAGTTCTAGCTGTTGTCTATGGGATAACGTCACTTGCAGTTCCCCTTCAACTTCAAATTCAACTTCAAGTGTTGTGATTGGTCTCCATCTCTCTTACCTTTTTGCACAGCTCATGCCTTCTAATTTGCTGGCACCGCTCATTTTGATCAGAAGTTTGAGGGTGCTTGACATCTCCCAGAACGCCATAAATGGTCAAATTCCAGCACTCGGGTTTGGTAACCTCAGCAATTTGGTTCACCTTGACCTTAGTTCGAATTGGTTTACTGGATCCATTCCTCCTTAACTCTTTCCGTTGAGACATCTTCAATATCTTGATTTGGGTTGGAATTCGCTCAAGGGTGGCCTAAGTCCTAAAGTGGGCTCTCTTCAAGACTTGAGGATGTTAAATCTGAGTTACAATCGTCTCAGCGGAGAACTCCCTGAAGAGATTGGAAACCTCACAAAGTTGCAACTGTCACTTGGGAGTAACAAATTCTCCAATGCCATTCCCTCTTCCATTTCGTATTTGAGGGAGTTGGAACAATTAGATTTGACCGACAATGCTTTGTCCATGGAAATCCCCTGCTTCGATGCAAAAACTGAACAAGTTGGAGTCACTTGAATTTGAAGGAAACCTGCTCACTGGAGAAATTCCATTCTGGTTGTTCGATTTCAATGACTTGCAGGCTTTATATCTTGGAGGAAACAATCTTACTTGGAATAACAATATGAAGATGGTACCCAAATGTAAGTTGATCGAATTATCTCTCAGATCTTGTGATCTACAAGGAGAAATTCCAGAATGGATTTCTACCCAAACTCTCTTTTTTCTGGATCTAAGCAATAATCTGCTCCATGGACCATTTCCACAATGGCTCGCTGAAATTAATTTCGTTTATCTGATTCTGTCTCATAACAAACTCTTAGGTTCTCTTCCACCTGCTCTCTTTCGATCTCCGAGATACGTCCTAGCTCTCTCCCGTAACAATTTTTCTGGGGAGTTGCCGAAGACAATTGGAGATGCAGAGTTTCCCAGCATTCTAATGTTGGACCGGAACAAGTTTTCTGGACCTATTCCTCAATCCATCTCCCAAATTTCCAACCTTGAAATCTTGGATCTGTCTTGCAATAGACTGTCCAGCAACATTTTCCCAGTTTTTGACCGTCAAGTAAATCTATGGTACGCCGATTTCTCATCCAACCAATTCTCTGGAGAGGTTCCAACCACCTTTCCTACAGACCTTGAAATTCTTTCTTTGGGAGGTAACAAGTTTTCGGGGCTACCTTCCAACTGACTGCTTTCGAGAAATCTTGAACGTCTCGAACTCCAGGACAACGACATTTCAGGTGAATTCCCCAACTTCCTTCTCCAAATCTCCAATCTACGAGTTCTAAACCTGAGGAACAACTCCCTTCAAGGTTCAATCCCTAAAACTATTTCCAACCTAAAAAATCTCCAGATTCTCGATCTCTCAAGCAACAATCTCACTGGAGAAATCCCCACAGAGTTTGCTAATCTCACAAGAATGTCTGGGGCACCATATCTGCCATCACTTACTTTTGTTGATATTCTTTTATCATCAAGGATTGGTTTCGACAATATTGCAGTAAATGAGCTAATAGTGAATTGGAAGAAGTCGAAGCAACGTCTCCCAAGTAACAACCTAGAAATGTACTTCTTGTTACATTTGTCTAATAACCAACTATCCAGTGAAATCCCAGCCTCACTAAGCGCTCTTAAGATGCTCAACCTCTCCTATAACAAACTCTTTGGCAAAATACCAACAAAATGTTAATATTGGGTGAAAAATCAAGCATTGTCATGTTAAAGAAAAGAATAATAGCTTCAAAGGTCCTATTTTCTCAAGAAAATACACCATCCTTAATGTTTTTAAAGGTATTTATCTTCTCTCAATATGGCCTGTATGTAGCACATTTGAGCATTTAAAGCAACTCCTACAATTTCAGTAAATTTTCTGGTTTCCAAAATTTTCTCTGTTTTTACATGATCGAAACATCCATAAATTATTTCTTCAATGTATAACAAAATGAAATTTCACAAATAAAAAGGGGGCATGGAGATATGGTCCATTTTTTGCTAGCTCTAGAAACCATTTTTCTTATTCTATTAAACCAGAAATATAAAACACTTTACGGTCACTCCAATGAACGGAAGATATGTTTGACGCAATTACTTACGGAGGAAAAAGAGGAAGAAAATCAAGCTGTGTAGGAACTTTTGTGTAGTCTCCTTGTAGATTCTAATGTCATATATATACTACTGGAACAAAGATAGCCGTTGACTCTTTTCTTGAATTTTGAACGAGGTAATAAACTTAGATTCTTAGAATTCTGAAGGAAGAATTATATTATTAAGTGAATGTCATTAATTTTATTCACTATTTACAATATTTCTTTCTCCAAATGACAAAATAGGCTATCACCAATAATTTCACATGGTAGGGCAATAGTGGAGGTATGACTAATCATTGACTTATAAATGAGAAAATACTAGAAAAGAGGGAGGAAAAAGTGAGAGGAGTGATTTACGGTCGTCCTTCGTGTCCAAGTCCTAATCATACTCTCTTTCTAATAATCAAAGAATAAAACAGGATGAATTTTCATAAATGGGGCCAATATTCCAGTCCTAGCATGCCATTTAGAATGAGACCAGGAAGCAAATTATTTTGATACACAATAACTTTTATGACCATTTACTTGGAAATTTCCTTCTTTTTTTTCCTTCCAATAACTTGGTAATGGGTGTTATATCACTTATGAGGTCACTCTAAGGTGTTTTTTTTTTTTTTTTGCTAAAAGCATGGTTGTTTTGTTTTTTTTTTTAATTTTTTCATGATTTATTATTGAATTTAAAAAAAAAATTGTTGAACAGAAAAGGCCCAACTATTTGACTTTTTTGCAATGTTTTTTTTATTAACAAAAAAGTAGATTTTCAAATATGAGAAAATCATATTCTTTATGATCCAAGCTAATTAAAGAAAATCATATGTATTTTAAAATTTTTATTTAAAAGTTTATTTTCTCAAAATTTAGAAGAAGAAAATAATAAGATTGACTTGTTCTAAAAAAAAACAATTAAATACTTAATCCTAATAAGCATTATTAACACAAAAAGTTTTATTTAGCATTAAGTTAAAAAAAGGCCACCTAAGATTGTAAGGAAAAAAACATAAAAAAAAAAGGGTTCAATAATAATATCGCTTAAAGTGGTATTCTTCCATGAGAGAGGATTGAGTAACGCTGCCTCAGATTTCCCACTTTAGAATGAGTTTAACAGTAAAGTAATCCATTTTTTATAAAAAAATTAGCATTGTGTTTTTCAATAATTACCAAACTAGTATTACACATATTTTAAAAACTGCATTCATCAATTGCGGGTTTAAGATAATTTTTAAAAGCATATTTACCAATTGTAGTTTTCAAAACATGTGGAAGACTAGTTTGGTGATTATTTTGAAAAGAATATCAATTAAAATTTTTTTTTTTTAAATATCATTTAACGCTAAACTCCTAGCCAGATGTCATAACAGTAAACAGCGACGCATGAATAAGTAAGTGTTAACATTTAAAAAAAATTACATGAGTTGTTAATGTAATTAGAGCTTATTTTCCAAAAATAAATTATTATTTTTAAGAGATAATGTAAATATAATAAAATAAAAATGATATTTTTGTCCAAAATAAATTATTTTTCAAGAAAAAACATAAGAGGCTAGATTAACAAATTTAGAGTATTTGATGTTTTTTAACCAAATATTTTTTTTCCTCTATATATGTATTTTCTTACTGTGATTATAAACATATTTGAAAAGAGAACCACGATAATCTTCAAAACATCCCATTTGCACTTGAAATTTGGCCCATCTCATGAACACTATTAGGTTGCTTACCATCGATGAACATTATCGGCCGTTGGTCCATCTCGACGAATATTGCGTTGTCGCCCATCTCGCGAACATTTGGCTAGTGTCCCATCGATGAACATTATCGTATTGTAGCCATCCGATTTAACACGGGATTAACAATGCATCGTGTCCCATCTCGATGAACATTACCGGGTTGCCACTATCTCGACGAACATTGCGCCATGCCCATTGAATGATTGCCGCCGTTGATTTCGGGAGAGCCTAAAGGATGATGACTGCCCATCGACCGGTCGTATGCAGAATACACTCCCTCTCTTCCGCTAATCCATTATAAAGATCACCATATGTGAAATCATCATTGACTTCATTAGAGCTTAAACTCAACTGGGAGTTCAGTACTTGGATAGAAAGCATGCAGATTTCGCCTCTTTGAAGTTTGAAAAACCTAAAGTGCCGTTTTGTTTTGCATCTCACTAAAAGCTAAATACGCTTATAAAGTTCCCTAATGTACCTCTCAGGCTTATTTTCACCAATTTCATCCCTGGCGTCCTGTATTCAATTCGCTTATCAACCTGCCCCAATATGGAACGCTAAATAGGTCATAAATGTGGCACAAAACTCATCTCAAAACACATTAAGGCATACCACAAATTCCTCGAAAAACCATGATTAAACATACATTACCTTTCTCAACACTATGATCTCGACCATAACTTGAGTTATAGAGGTCTCGATTCGCGATTCAAAAGCCTAACTTCGCTCCTCATATAGAGCTACAATTTATTTGAAGGATACTAGCAGAAATCCTCATTTTTCCTAATCGAAAATCAACCCAAACCTAACAAGAGAGGTTCGCATTAAAACAAAGAGCGTCCTAAAACGGACCGTAACTCTGAGTTATAGGGTCTCACTTAGGTGGATCCAAAAGCCTAACATCGTTCTCATGGGGCTACAATTTCTTTGAAAGATACTACCCCAAATCCTCATTTTATCTAATCGAAAAATCAGCCCCAACACCGGACAAAGATGTTGTCCCAAAACAAAGTGCCCTTCCCACAACCCCAAATGTCCCATGCATAATGCAATGCGTAATGCGCCCGCTGCATTTGCATCATATCACACACTTATAATTTCCATACATCGCTCATTCAAAGTCAATATAATTGCACACATACATGAACATTCCACAAAAACTGCAGACAATAAGTAGCCCATACACCTACCGCAAACATGCTACAATGAACAACCCGCTGTCAAAACCATAGCTCACAACCAGCTGCAAACAGCCACTACGGCCACAAAACGTACTGTGAAACAATCCACAAGACAAGACAAAGTTACCTACGTATCTGGGCCAAGTGAACCCACCAAAATTTTGAGCCTACAAATCGGGCCCAAAACACCTCGAACCGAGCATTTAATCTACCCCAAATCCGATCTCAAATACCCCAAATGGGTAGGAATGAAGCCAAATGTCCCCTTAAACCAAATTCCACTACTAGGGTCGAATCCATTGACTACCATCGAATGACCCTTAAGCAAGAATAACCAGAGTATGAGAAAATCCTTACCTCTTGGAGCTAAGACAAAACTTATTGGAGTCTCAAAGACCCGAGACCCACGGCCTTCTTAAACTCGCCTCAAATCTCGACCTAAAATTCCTGATTTCTATGTCCACGCGCTGCCCTCGACGAGCCTCCGACTTTTAGTCTTGGCTCGACTGAATCGAGCCACGATCGTCAGGAATCTTGTATAAGGTAGCTTCTCTCAATAGCTTTTCTTCTCCAAACTCGAATCTTTCGTTGAAATCAAGCACACTGGGTTTGCATTCCACGCCAGAGCCTCGCCGAAAGAGATTTAACTTTAAATCTTCGCTCGACTGATTCTTAACCAATCTAATCTTCGTAGATCGTAGAGAATATGAAGTTTTCCCTCCTCACTCGCCTCTAATCTACTAAAATGAAGGAGAAAATCTGATTTTCTTATCTTTTCCTTTTGCTTAAGCTGACGCGGGCCCCACTTCTCTTGCGCCGCACGCCCACTACCCACCGAGTTCGCTTATGTCCCAAAACAATTTATTTTCATCTCGCTCAATTTATTTTAAACGAATCCAAATTTCAAGTCATTTCGCGACGCCCCAATCCCAAAGGTCTCTTCGACTACCACAACTCACGGAATCTACAAGTCTCATGTCATGAGACCCGTACACGCAAAATCGCACTACTCTTGGGCCTACACATCATAAACAAATGTATATTTTATACAAAAATTGGATTTTATTACAATCAGATTTAATTACAATTTATACAAATCCTATTTTCCTGCACCTTACAAGGAACAAAAATACAAGGGGCCAAGGCCGATTCGCCATTCTTCGCCTAAGGTTCTTCTCGCCTCTGTTCCTGATACGTCCGATCCCTGTACGCGCTTCAAGACTGTGTGGTCCATTAACTGGTGAGCAAAGCCTGGGAATAATTTTCCTACTGGGTTACTCCCCACCTAAGCCAGCACGCAGAATGCCTCCAAAGAAACACACAACATTCAACACATGCTAATATATCACTCACGATATGTTAACAACAAATTATTCCATACGCTACGTTATCTGGGCTTTATAACAATAACATAAACTTAGCCATACTGCTAAGGTGACAACCCTGGCTGATTCGCTTCTCGAATAAACTTCAATATCATCACACAAACACGTTATTTTCTCACAGAACAACACACATCACAAAACAATAATAAACAAATTCCGTGGACTGCCCAAACTACACCAAGATTTATTCATTCACCCAAATCTTTGAACAAATCACCGTCCCTACTCAACAAATCCCTACCCATTATGCCACTTTACAAAAAGAAAACAAAGCAGTGGCTAAAACCCCTACCTTTTTCCTCGAGCCACGAAACTCCCTAAAACTAACTCCACGCCAGGCCACACGCGTGAGCAACTTTCGCTCCGTCTTCGCCTAAGCCAATCTATGCTTCGATCAAGCCGGAATTTGTGAGAGAAGGCGGATCTCTCTCTAAAAACCCTCTCTTCCTCTCTCTCTCTTCTACGGCCTCCCCTCCTCCTCCCCTCTCCCCAAATCGATTCAAGACTCACACTATGCAGTTCCTCTCCATCGCCACATGTCCATTTCTCATCGGACACCTCGATACTCCCTTTATCCTTATCCATCTACCTCGAGATACTCCTCTAATTCAAGATCATGCCACGTGGTCACCCATTGACCAACTTCTGCCCAAAGCCGACTCTCCCATACCGATCGCACACGCCCACCCATGTCGCCGTCATCCCCGTGACCCTCTACGCGCCTCGAAACGGAAATCCGATCACCCTGACCGATCGGGAATTGACGCCGCAGCTCAGATTTCGCAGAAGACATTCCAACTGTCATCCTGTCATCCGAGATCTGTGTACCGTGATTTTCAACCCAATTACTTCATTTTACTCCTTCTTCAATCCTGATTTTCCTGTCTCACATTTCTAACTCCTCGAGATTCCAAGAAAATCTCGTTCTCAAGCATTAGATACCTAACTTCAAAATTCATGCACTCCCACTCACTCTGTGAACACAAAAACTTTTCCGAGTTACTTGTTTTTTGCGAGACTCGACTCAATCACAGAACCGTTTCTTCATCCGAGCTCTAGGGAATTTCAGTTTCCCGAGCCATTTCCTCAAAGAATCCTATTATTTAATTTTATACTTCTAGAAAATTTCGAATTTTTCTGGGGTTCTACAGATACCGGTCTTCAATGCCTATTTGTTTATAGTATTTCATAGGGGTAAAATGTAATATGGCATGTTATTCATTTATATCTAATTTCATAAAGAACCAAATGGAGGAGGCTTAAACAACGTCATTTTGATCTCTTTGGGACCAACACGACATCGTTTTGAGTCCCAAAGATCAAAACGACATAGAGAAGCCCTATTTTTTTCAGTCACAAAGATAAAAACGATATCTGCTTTGGTCTCTTTGGGATCAACAATTTATCGCATAAGTCTTTGATATTTTTAAAGAAACTCCATCAAAATGTTGTGAGAAGCCCTAATTTTTCTTTCAATCATTTGATCTCTTTAGACAAACATGGCGCCCAAGTTCCATATAATTTTTTTTTGGAAAGAAACTTCCATCAAAATGTCGTATAGTCCTATTTTTTTTTTTTTTTAAATCTATACTACATATAAAAAGTATGAAGTGTTTTACATTTTACTTCAAAATTTACCCTTATTTCACTTGTCTCTCAAAACTATCATTTAAATAGAAACTTTAATCTTGACTTTATTTCATCTATCCTTTTTCTACTACTCCGAATCATCACAATTATCTTAAACGAAAATGGCATTCTAAAATGAAATGACATCTACACAAAAATGAAAGCTTTCATCTTGACTTTATTTCACTAATCAATTTACCATTGGAAATTTTATTTCATCAACAATTTTTATGAGATCCAATATAGGTTCATCTCCTTTCTCTTCTTGTAAATCTTGAGGAGAACCCTAACATGGTAAAGAAATGAGAATTTTTCGAACCCTTCATATTAATTGATGGCATCGCAAGTATAGGGAACTATAGTTTTTTTTTCTATTCGTAATTAACATTAAAACTTTCTTCATCGTTGTCAAGAAAAAGCTTGAAAATTTATGAGGTATTATCTCTATCTCACATATAATTTTAAACTATTTTCATTTATGTTATGTTAGACGTTTTTCTTGCTGTTAATCGCCTTTGCTGATGGAAAGTGAGAGATAATTGAAATAAAATTTCTAAGTTTAGTTTTTAATTTGGCATATTGTCCTGTGTGGTAGGTTTTGGGTGGTTAGAAAATCTAAGGTGTCATGCTTCTTTTGCTCATGTAATTGTTTAGCTTCGATTTTTTTTTTTTAACGGTATTAACTTATTAAACAAAACTTTTGCTGGCATTTGACAGAATTTAAAAAAAAACTTCTTGCAAGGAGGTATTAACGGATATATTCAAAAAAAAAAACTTTTTAGTGTGGTATTATTTTTACTATTTTTCTTTTATTGTCTTTTCTTCTATTAAAAACTTTTAATCCAATTTAATCAAACGCTTCACTTGGAATCTAATATAGAATTAAATTGCTTGTTTATAAGATTTTAATATATACGAATATTTTTCATAAAAATTTGTACTTAACTTCTACATAAATCATCGGGTCGTTTAATTAACAAAATAATTTATATATTTATCTTTTATTCCATAAATACTCTCTTATAATTTATTTATTTATTATAGTTCACATAATTTACTATACCAAAAATACACCTTTCTTTGGTCTCATAATCCACAAATTATTTGCATAAATATGCAGATGCATGAATAGCATTTTTCAGTTTCTTATGTTTCATCTCTGAAACAAATGTACTACTTATCACACCACCTGATTTATTGTAATTCATTTAATTTTGTAACTTATACTTTATTTTTAATTTTTAATTTTTTATTCTTATATATATTTCACTATTCTTTTCTTTTTCTACTCGTATGAAAAGCAACTCCACCTGTGAGCGGGTCGGTTCTACATCAATTAAGCTGAGATGGAGTCTCCGACAAAGACATCAACATCCAAATCGCAACAAAACCTCATCAAATAAATCTATCTCCGATAAAGATGTCATGCCTAAAATCAAGATCAGATCAACTACAACGATTCAGAGATGAGCTAGAAGATTAAATGAGAAAGACGATAAGCACTATAACATTGCAAGCTAACTTTAGCACTTCTATAACCAAAAACCCTAAGTTTGTTTACTCTTAGTACAATTACAATCATTAGTAATTTTTCTTTTTCTTTCTCCATTTTTCCTTTATTTTTGAAGCAAATTCGCACCTTTGATTCTTTTGCCTCTTTTATTTCTTCTTTCTCTCTCTATATATATGAAAAAATGTTTCACATATTACTTGTTGAACATCTATATGTTTTAAAGATTAATTTCGATTTTTGTATTTGTAATCATATTTGGCATAGAACATATTTCAATGGCAATATTTTTGTTTATATATATATATATATATATATATATATATATAGGCAGAGGTATATATATATATATATATATATATATATATATATATATATTCATAAATGGGTCTATTAAGAAAATCCGAAATATAATTTATTCCCTTTAATTTTGTTTTTATTTACTAACTGCATGATTTATTAAGATTCAGAATTAATTAATCGATTGTCATGGCTTTCACACTGATTAGTGTAAACCCGGCTTTAGTAAAGCTAGACGCTATACCATCACCGCATTCCCCAATAGATAACATAACCTCCTAATTGATTGTAACATCTAACGCGCAATTTTATATTAGCTTACTACATTATATTAAAAATGATTTGTTTTCAAAAAAAAAATAATCGGAAATGTTTTTAAAAAATTATTGTAAAAACATATTTTTTAAACATACAATCACCTTTAGGTGGTGGACTGGGCTGAGAATGTGCAGCTCTATCACCGAGAATGCACTGAAAGCCTTGGGTCTTTATTACGTCATTTCTCCCACAAAAGTCTCCAGCATTTAATTTTATAAATATCAAATTTTGAGAAATTAATAATAATTTTTTTTTTAAATTGTTCACACGAAATTTCAAGACATATAAATTAAGAAAATATTTGATAAATCAAGTTTTTAACTTAAAGTAATTTAATAACTTAATTCATATGAATCTCAAAATTTTAAAGTATAAATAAAAAAATTAACTATTTTAATTTAATATTTAAAATCAATTTTGATTTTAAGTTATAATATTAAAATATTTTAATAAATATGATTACTATTGAATAAAAATATTCTCATGCAATTGTTTTCGATTTAATTTATTTTGAAAGAAGTTAAAAGAAAAAGACAACGATTTATAATTTATCTATTGGCATGTTTTAATTTTTGGGGGTATAAAAACAAAATAAATAAGTAAAATAAAATAAAATAAGAGAAAGTAAAATGAATGGGAAAGAACCGGTCAAGAGGAGATGTAACGATCAAATTATTTACTTAATTTTATTTGTATGATAATTATTGAGAACTTTTTGCTTATTCATAGGATGACACATAGGTTCATAGGGTGCCTTTGTTTATAGGGGGCATTCTTTTAGAGAGTAGGGTTCATAGGGGGTATTCTTTTGTTCATAGGGGCATTCTCGGTTCATATGGGGAATTATTCTCAGGGTTCATAAAGAGGTTATAAAAAATAGAGGTTAGAGTTTTGGGGAGAGAGCTTCATAGGATTAATCAAACATTCCTTATGTATGCCGATTGTAAGTCGGTCAAGTCTTTGCGAATCGCTCTAACCAAACCTAATTCTCATTTCATTTACTTCTTTTTTTTTTTATTCTTTTCAGGATATTCTATTTTCTCTCTCTCTTACTTCTTTCTTTATTAAAAAGAAAATAATTTTATTGACATCCATAAAAACACAAATGCAAATTGTTCAAAACACAGTATTAGGTTAATTACATAATAAATAAGTGCTCAAAGATTATAAATTGAGTAATACATAATGATTAATATATATGATTTTATTATGCAACATATTCACGATCATAATTTGATTTGTTAATCTGCCTGGACGACATGCTTTGTCTACGTGAAATTCGCTCAGAGTATAACAAATGTCGTTATAAGACGATAAAAATAAACACCGCGACGCACATAACAAAATCACAAAACGATACTATACTATTATAAACTCCTTGCTTTCCACATGGCTGAAATGATTCCTTTCTCGCATGCCGCACTGCCACAATAATCGAATCCCATTGTGAGGTTTTGTTTAATATCTACCACGACGCCGGCTCGCTCTCGCTGCCTACCCATCCACCTCAAGTCTTATTACAAACTGGAATTTTTTTCCATATTCTTTTTTCCCACCTTCCCCATCTCCATGATCCAACCGTTCATTCTTTTCGATCGCGAACAAGAATCATCCCGTGTACTCTTCAAATAATCAAAGAAGAATAGTGCATTTAAATTTCATAAACGGCACTGCAAGCAGATTATTTCGACAAAGAACAATTCTTTACACTACTTACTCATTAAAATTTCCTTTTTCCAAGAAGAACTTGGTAATGGGTGTTATATCACATATGAGTGTCACTTCTACGTGTTTTTTTTTGCTAAAACACTTATTTTGCTATGTTTTTTTTTTTTTACTTTTCATGATTTATTATCGAATATTTGAAAAAAAAAATTGAATAGAAAAGGCCAAACTATTTGACTTTTTTGCTTTTTTTAAATGTTTTTTTATTAAAAAAATATATTTTCAAATATGAGAAAATCATATTCTTTATGATCCAAGCTAATTAAATAAAATTATATGTATTTTAAAATTTGTATTTAAAATATTATTTTTCAAATTTTAGATAAAAATAAAAAGATTGACCAAAAACAATTAAATATTTAATCATGATAAGCATTATTTACAACAAAAGTTGCATTTAGTATTAAGTAAAAAAAAAAATACAATTCTTTCTTTTCCAAGTCACCGACGTTATGTGAATAATAAAGCCTTGACTTCAGGCGACGTGGGGACACTGCATTGTAAAAGAAATACGGACCTCCCAGTGTAAACACAGAGTTGCAGCAACTGTCACTTAGGAGTAACAAATTCTGGAATGGCAAAAATTCAGTCTTCGATTTTGCATTTGAGGGAGTTGGAAGAATTAGATTTGGACAAAAATTCTTTGTCCATAGAAATCCCCTCTGACATTGGAAATTTATCCAATTTGTCCTCTCTCAGCCTGGGGAAGAACAAGTTGACTGGTTGAATTCACTTGACTTGGAAGCAAACCTGCTCACTGGAGAAATTCCATTCTGGCTGTTCGATTTCAACCAAAAAAATAAGTTTTTAGCCTTGCATTCAGTAGGTGTCACTTGACTCCAATTCCTCGGGGCCGTGACCCAAGACTAAATCTAGCCGCATGTGCGCCTCAACAAACCCGTAGTTGTGTCTCTTTATCAAATATCTTGGCGCCGACTACATCATACATCACCGTCTATACATATATATCCACACGATATTTATAATACGCCGTATGTCAAACATCACTGCGAGCACAAAGTCCCGATCCCACATACACCGTCAAGATACGCAAACGAATTGCACTATCCAATTACAAAACATACTAATATATTCCAAAGATCAAGTAATGATACCTAGATTAAATAGACAAAGATTAATACTATTATAAGTAGTGATATGTAACCGCCGGTGTTGAAGGAAAGAATTTGGCTTGCCTCATGATCCGGGCAGGCGATGACCGACAAAGCATTCGAAAAATAAAATCGGCATCGTTAGTCTCGAAAGCGAAGCTAATATCATATAATCTATACCACATCTACAAATCAATGCGATATACATACATATGTAATTTCAATATAATATACTATATATATATATATATCACATCGGTACTATATAACGATATACACTCACATATGTATGCATGCACACACATCAAGTTTTCATATCATCACATCATCACAAAATCAGAACTCTAAATTTAATTTACATCTAATACTACAAGCCATACGCTCTTCAACCACGCGACCGGCTACTGGTAGAACGTCGACCGCATTCTTAACTCCAATCGGGACACTTAAACAATCCAACCATACCGCGCCCGAGAGAAATGCTCAACCAGTGGTCCTGAACCCAAAGAATCATACTACCATAACTATAGCCGGCGCCCCGAGAGTAACGTCAACTAAGGATCACCTGTGATCCACGAGAGAAACGCCAACCAGTGGAACTCATATACATAAACATAACCAGATCATACCGACTGACACGGCAGCACGGCCCTGGAGGTAACTCACAGCAGCATCCCGCGCAAAGGCAAGGCCTCCTCTCTCCTCCCCTCTCTCTCTCTCCCATTACAAACATTTCACATACAATGCACAAAGAATATCGCACCCAACAATACACACTCACATCCATCATCATAATAAATTCTCATATGCGTATATATCATAACGAACTAAATAATTTAGTTACCAAAATAAATACACCCAATGATAATAATCATAAATGGATGATGAGTGTAGCCTAATGTCAGAATGCTATGCCATGCATGGAGATGATGTGTCGTGAACTATATAATATCAACTCACGTAGTATGTCTGACCCGTAATCGCCCTACGCCGTGCCAACCCGCGAGCCGTCTGACAATCTAAATGGAAAAGACGTTATTGATAGTCAAGATTAAGATTTAAATATACTCTAGACTCGACTTTAAAACTCATATAGACTAAACCGACATAGAAATCGGCATTTAAGTGTTCACCAAAATTCAAGGTAATCCCTCCCCTAAAAACCGGACTTAACTCCCCAGAAATGGGTCCGTAATCCGATAAAATACACTTCTAATATCCACAATTTATCCAATGCCGAGCCGGCCACAACCACAGATAAATCCACTGGCCGACGCATCCAACACAAAGCAATAACACCGCGATAAATACAATTGATACAATTTATACTTCTGGATAAATCATTATATTTATACATGGATAACTCCTGATATAATTAAAAATACGTTTAATCAAAAAATCAACACTAGCTCTAATTACATAGATAAGATTAAACACAACATCGTACCTACAGATATATTTTAAGTTACATCTTTTCAAAACACAAACATGAGCAATTAAACGATAAATACAACATTTTCACATTAAAATAACCTTTACGAACAATTAAAATACGAATATCTAACAATTATACACCAGAGCTCGCACACGTTTTAAGCTGCATAGATTCTTTACCCGGTTCGAATGCTTAAACCGACAGACCATGAATCACTGAACGGAGATCTGACGCTCGCCTCCCGCATCGCTTCCGAGGTCCGTCGCCGACGGTGGCCTAAAATTCCGAGGGTTGCCTGAATTTGATTCCAAGGACACCCGCAAGCCCAACGCTCAAGGGACCGAAATGTGATCGCTCGCCAGAGGGACCACGAGTGCCGACCGGCCCGATAGTCCCCAACTCCGGCTAGCTCCACCTCGTTCACCTAAGAAACGACCGTGGGAATGTCGATCAAGGGTGGATCTAAGTCTTCAACGCTGAGCCAGATCCGCGGTTTCCGGGCCATGAGGTGGCCTAAACGGCCGACGGCTTACGGGCAAGGGCGAGAGAGAGCTCAAGAGCGTGGATTTTGCCAGACGTGGCTTCGCGAGACCAAAGTGTGACAAGGTGGCTTATGGATTTTTGCCTGGCCTTTTTCTGCTGGTTTGACTGATTAAGGGCTGGAATATCAGAGACGGCGCCAAGAAGGGTGGCTGCAAAGGAGAGAGGGAGAGAGAGGAGAAGGGGCCTGTGGGTAGTTTTTTCCTTTTCCTCCTTCTTTCCCATTTAGCCTCCATCTATTTTAATTTAGACATGATTGCGGTAATTTACATCACTAAGGAAACTTTAGTATTTACAAATAAAAACTTTAAATTAACCTTTGATAAATCGAAATAAATATTAAAAACAAGTATGTAAATACTTTAATGGCTAAAAATAATTATTATGACCCAATATAATTTCTAAGAAGTTTCCATATACGCAAATAAAATTTCGATAGATAAATCCTAAATTAAAAACTCAAGAATTAAAAATTTAATTGCGCCAAATTTATTTTGGTATTACACTCTCTCCCCTAAAAAAATTCATTCTCACACTTAAGAATAAGAAATATAATCTTATCACCGAAACAAGTATGGTACGAAGGCCAAGATTCTCGTCTGATTCCCAAGGCACTCTTCTGGCCGAATGGATTCTACATGTGACTCGACCACTGAACGACTGGACGGAAATGACTAACCCTATCCATTGGCCAATGGCTGTGTCGCCCCCCATACGATAACTCACCGATCTCTACTTCTTGTACCAGAACACATGTGAAGGATCCGCACGCATTTCCTCAACATGATATGAAAGACCGATGAATATCGCGAAATTAGTGCAACCCAACAGAGGCTGGGCATCCCCAACTCTATCCACAATCTCAAATGGTCCCACGAGCGAGGTGCCAACTTCCCTTTTTACTCAAATCTCATCACGCCAGACGGAAACCTCTCAGAATACATAATTACCTACACCAAACCCACATGTTTCCTCTGGGTCCAGATAGCTCTTTCCGTCTACTAAAGCTGGGCCCTCAAATCCGATCTCGACGATAGAATCTTTCGTAAGTGATTCGACCAATTCAGGACTCGCTTAACTTCCTTTCACCAACCTCTTCCCAAAGAACCGAAGCATCTACACTTCCCCGCCATACAATGCCTCGTAAGGCGCCATACCGATACTAGCATGATAACCGGCTGTTGTACGCGACCCACCAAAGGTAAATGCCAATCCCATCGGGCCTCCAAAATCCATCACGCATATCCTAACATAATCCTCCAACGCCCGAATAGTCCTCCTGACCGTCCATCCGTCCGAGGGTGAAAAGTCGCGCTAAAGTCCAATCGAGTACCGCTCCTCATGAAGCTTCCGCCAAAACCTAGAAGTGAACCTGTGGCCCTCCGTCAGACACAATTCGAAACCTGAATCCCATGAAGACTACAATAATCCTATCAATATACACCCCGCATACTACAATTTAAAAGTCGCTCTCTACAGTAAGAAGTGTGCCGACTTACCATTCGATCGACTATCACCCAATGGAATCATACCGCCGGTTCGAGGTAACCCAAATACAAAGTCCATGGTAATATTCTCCCATTTCCACTCCTCGAACGGGAGTGGCCGCAACAACCCGTGACTCGGCCGATGCCCGTTTGACCTCGCCGCGTCGTGCACTCGATACAAACCCGCTACATCCTTCTTCATACCACTCCACCAATAGTTACCCTTAAGATCATGATACATCTAAGTGATCCGGATGAATACCGTAGTCAGATGACGCCTCTTTCATAATCTCGCTTTCGAAGCTCCATCAACATCTGTGACGCACAACCTAGTACCCAATCTCAACGTGCCATCATCCCTAATCACAAAATCATTTGCCCGACCCCCACAACCTCATATCCCTAATCTTCTCTTCATCAAGCGTAGGTCTCTACGAAACATTTTAATTACATCCATCGGGTGATTTGACTACGAAATGTCTTTAAAGTGCTCCAGACTCCAACACCTCTAGTTGTAAACCACGATCATCTGATTCATCTGACTCCTTGAAGTCGATTGTCGGCTTCTGCTTGTGCGATGTGGCGAGGCGCTGATAGTTTCCTACCAGAAGCATGCGCGTACATTAGCCTTGCGGGTGATGTTGAGATCGATGATCATAGTCCTTAAGCGACTCCGATATCTTCTACGTACCAATTTAGCTCCCTCTGCTGAAAAATATATTTTTAAACTCTTGTGATGCGTGAAGATCTCACCGCGTCTCACCATACGAGATAATGTCTCGGATCTTCAGTAAAATCACAGCCGCGACTCTCGAGTCATGAGTGGGGTAGTGCCTTTCGTGCTTCTTGTTTTGTCTAGAAGCATAAGCGATCACCTTTGATGCTTTGCATCGATACACTGACCAGGCTACGGAGCGTCTGGCCTGCGTATAACCTCCTGTACGGAAGGTAATGCCAGCAGCGGGCGGAGGTCAAACCAGTCCCTTCGACTACGAGCTTCGCCTCCGCAGCCTACGTCGCGAAACTTCACATTCTTACGGGTTAGTGTCGAGGTGCGACGATCCTAGAAAAATCTGCACAAAGCGGCGATAATACTTAGAGGCTAAACCCGGGCTTCGAACCTCGTCCGCAGTGGTTGGTCTCTGCAATCCATCCTTTGTATCTTCTTGGGATCCACTTGAATACCTTCCTCGATACTACATGTCCCAGAGGCGGCTATACTTTCCGACGAAATTCACACTTGGAGAATTTGGCATATAATCTTTAACTCCCTCGAAGTCTGTGATACTATCCTTAAATGCTCTACATGCTCCTCTCACTCAGGGAATATACTAAGATATCATCTATAATTTCTGAGTCTAAGCGATCGGGGAAGGAATTTGAACACTTTTGTTCATCAAATCCATAAGAGGCTGCTTAGGTGCATTGATCGAAAGACATCACTAGGAACTCATAATGGCGGAGTACCTAGTCCTAAATCTTTGTCTTGAACATCCTCATGTCTTATTCTCATTTGATGATATCGACCGTAGATCGATCTTAGAAAAACATGATGCACCTACTTGGTGATCAAGCAAGTCATCTATTCGAGGAGCGGATATTTATTACGATATTGTCGCCTTGTTCGGTATGTAGTCTATACATAGCGCGAGGAACCATCTTTCTTCTTTACAAATAGCACGGAGCACCCCAGGGAGAAGTACTAGGCTTGACAAAACCTTTGTCTAACAAATCACATGCTTCCTCCTTGACTCCTTGACTCTGGGTGCCATCCTATAAGGTGACGAGGAGATAGAAGTGGTGCCGTGCAACACCGATACAAAAATTCTATCTCCTGTCGAGGTGTGACCACGGCAGCTCCTTTGGGAAAACATCGGAAATTCCTGAACAATAGGGACATCATCAGTACCTCACATCTCTGCCAGTGTCCCTTCTGAGACCGGATAACCTGGCACCCCAGGGGCGTAACATCCAGCTGGGCGCAATGGCTGAAATTAAATTAGAAGGTGGTATGCTCACCACTGAAGCCCAGACTCTGAATCCCACAAGTCAGGAAAATCACTTGTTTTAAGCTTTTCCGACTAATCCGGGGGAGGCGTAGTGCACAGCCCGACAATCCATACCTAAAATAACCTCGAAATCCATCACATCCCGACAAAAATAAGATCCATCTAGAAGATTATACTTGCCTACTACGAAATCGGACCGCGATGGAAAGTATATGCGCACCCAAGGCATCACTCAGAGGGTAGTGTGATGATGCGCGAGAGTCTCGAGAATGCAGATTTGGTGGAACACGAGCCTAAATGCAGCTAGGAGACCTGAAAGTGTGTGGCACGGGATCTAATAACACCCTAACCTTGACCATGACGGGCCAGGAATAGTACACGTCCCGACGACGTTTGACGCCTTGGCGTCTGAGGAAATGCGTAAAACTACGCACGACCACGTCAGGAAGCCAGTAGGAGCTCGAAACGACCCTTTGGCCCTACTACTAAGCTCACGCCTCCCCGGGCTCTACCCCTCGCATCATCCCACGACCTGGCAGCCACTATCTGCGCCCACCCGCTGAGAAGGACAGGCGTCCAATGGGCAGGCGGGCAACACTAGCGCGAACCACGAGGAAAAGAGGCGCTAATTTGGGAAATCTAGGACATAGTTGTATGCCATTGACTCTCCACACACAAAACAAGCTCCACTTGTATCATCTGAGGGCCCAGTGCATCTCGCCCACAATGTGGGCACATCTTGCGAGGAACTAGTATTCAAGCTGTGCCAGAGCTGAACTCACGTCCTTGAACTATAGCCCCATTGGGCTACACAAACCTTAATCAATCAGGAAGCCTCTATAACCCTTACAGTTGCGTGCCTTCTTGTGACCACTTGGTCCTGGCGCTCTGTCCTAAGCGTGTACCACCGAAATTACTACGTACCACCATAATCTGGCTGCGGCGGTGTACTAGTTTGCTCCTACGTGCGGGGTCTTCTTCTTAGCACCATCCTTTAAGATACCATGAAGGCGAAGGTCGGTCTCACTTCTTACGTCTCGGCTAAATCGTTGACCTAGAAAACTACACTTCCTCATTGTACCAGGATATGAAATGTGGTCGAGCAGGTGGTGTACTTACCTAGTCTTCGACCTCTGCTTTATGACTAACTCAGAACAAGTTGCTAAGATACATGAACACAACGGGTGTACTCCCTCTGAACATCATCATCTCTTTGTTCTTTCAGTTGTCTCGGTACTCTTGTCTCATGGCCAGAAAGAAATGTAAGTTATCTTCAAATCTCTCCACAGGCCCGAGCCCGTATCATACCCTCGAGAAACGGCCAGTGTAATCCTTGTACCAGCTGCGATGCCCAAGCCCTTGAGGAGAAACGCCATCTCGTGGTCCAGGTATCAAGATGCTCTCGGATCAAATGCTCTCTTCTACTTCGTCGAGAAAGTTCATTCAGGTCACGAGATACCCCATCAAATCTGACCTCATTAAACTGGTGTCTTGGAACAAGGAATGTGATCTGGGTCGAATCTGAATCCACCGTGAGAAGCTGATAGTGACATATTGCATTGCTACATAAGTTGTTGGAAATTTGCTGCACCCGATCGTACGAAAATGCCTCCGTGAGTGGCTGGCGACCACGGGCATGGCGTACTGGCGTACCTGAGGCATATTGGCACCTGTGGCTCCTCATTTTATGGCTCATCGTAGGTACTGTCTGTTTCTTTGTGCGTGGCTACCAGCCTCAACCGCCCTCTCCCGGGGCGGGTGGATCGGTGAGGATGCCTCATCTTGGGCCTCTGGGCTCGTCATAGAAGCGTCACGGGTCTCGGCTGGCTCGCTGCCGGCCTGCGGCATCGGCAGGCTGGATTTGCATTGGCACCCTCGATCTCAGTCTCATCTTGAAAGTAAACAAAGACTGCTCCCGGATAAAGGCCAGAGGAGGCGATCGACGGACGAAGCGAAACTAGATGCGATGGTGATGACGGACCAGGGCCAGACTCAATCCTAATTCGAGTCACTGGAAACTTTAAGACTCTAGGCCATAGGAAATGAACTATGGCTGATGCCAACTTTGTGTGACCCGACTACGGGGGCCGTGGCCAGAGCACTAGGGAATGTCTGGGAAGGCATAAGGCCAGAAACGTAGCAAGCCTTATTGAAATATTCATGCCGACTATCATACGATCACGTCTATACATATATATCCCACGTACATATTTATGTATGCTCGGATGTCAAACATCGATAGGAGAATAAAGTCAGATCCCACATACTGCAGTCGGCATACGCAAAATGAAACGAGAATTATGCGAGATTACAAAACATACTAATATTCCAAAGGAAATGCTGCGTGACACCTAGATTAAATAGACAAAGATTAATACTATTATAGTAGATGCATTGTAACCGCCGTGAAGGGAAAAGGTCAGCGGGTTCTCAAGGATCTGAAGAAGGAGGGGTGCTTGATGCAGAAAAATCGTGAGGCTGTCGGTCTCGAAAGTGAAGTTAATATCATATAATCTATACCACGTCTCTGACGACCAGATATACATACATATAGGGTCAATATAATATCTTGTATATATATCACATTGAGGACTATATAACGATACACTCACATATGTATGCATGCACACATCCGAGTTTCATATCATCACATCATCATCACAAAAATCGAGAACTCTGGCAGGACCACATGCTCAGTACTACAAGCCTTGGCTCTCTCCAAATCCAATGCGTGGCATGCACGAGAGAAATGCTCGACCCGGGGTCCTTAACTCCGATTGACACTTAAACGATGACCATAGTGGCGCCCAGGAGAAATGCTCGACGAGTCCTTAACTCCGGTAACTATACTACCCATAATCCATAGCCGGCGCCCAAAGTAGCCTTCGACCCGGGGACCTTACCTCGGCATCCCGAGAAAGCCTTCGACCGGGGGAACTCATATACATAAACGCCATACGTATCATAGGTCGACCATTACGGTGCGCCTGCGATACGATGTAACTCATTAGGTGGTATGTCACGCTATAGTTCCCATTACAAACATTTCACATCTGATGCGACAATATCGCGCAATGATACCGCGCTCGCATCCGTCATCACGCGATCTCATATCACGAGATATATTTCATAACTTGAACTAAATAATTTAGTTACCAAAAATAAATACAATTCAATGATAATAATCATGTCGTGATGATAGGTGTAGCCTATCTCTGTCATCTTTATGCCATGCATGCGAGATGGTGTGTCGTAAAGCTTCTCCCTCAGCATCCAACTCACGAGTATATCGGATCTCGAGAATGCGCTCTCTTAACGCCTTAGGAACATCTTTGAGCGGAGGCGTCGGACAATCTAAAATGGAAAAGACGCGTTATTGATAAATAAGATTAAGATTTAAATATACTCTAGACTCGACCGAGAAAACTCTGAGGATTGCCAGACAAAGCGTACTTATGTTCTCTGAAAATTCGGTAGAACTCTAAAAAAGCTGGACTTAACTCCTGTAAATGGGTGAGAATCTGATAAAAATACACTTCCTAATATCCTGATTTATCGATGGGTAGGACCACAACTCTACGAGATAAATCCCGGCTCGGCGCAATCCGACCTGAGTCAACAATTCGCGATCATCTGATTGATACAATTTATAGCTTGGATGTCGTTATATTTATACATGGATAACTTTCAGGATATATAATTAAAATACGTTTAATCAAAAATCGCGAGTTACAATTACATGGATAAGATTAAACACAACATAAATAGCGTATATATTTTTAAGATTATCTTTTCAAAAACACAAACATGAGCAATTAAGCGATAAATAAGGCATTTTCAATAATAAAATAGCCTTTACGAACAATTAAAATACGAATATCGAACAATTATACAATTAGAGCGCCTGCGTTTTAAGGTATAGATTCTTCACAGAAGCTCGAATCGCAGCTTGATTACGCCGTCGGAATCAGACGAGACGGACGTTACGTTCACGGCACGCTTCGAGAAGTCGTGGCCGTAAACGGTGGCGGTGAGGTTCGCGAATTTGATTCAAGGACGCCACCTTGAACCCGGCGCTCGGGACGAAAATGTGGTCGTTCGTCGAGGACCACGAGTGGCGGGAATCGGGCGACGGTCCCGACTCGGCGAGAGCTCCGCAGCGTTCACCCGTGGCTTGGCCCAGGTGGAATGTCGATCGAGGGTGGATCTTTAGATCTTTGGGGCGGGAGCTCGGTCCGGTGTCGAGGCAGGGGCGGAGGTGAGCCGGAAATAGGCGGTCGGTCGGCGACGGGGCGAAGAGGCCTTGCGGGCGCCGGCTTGGACGGGTGGCTTCGGGTGAGACCAAGCGGGTTGGGTGGCCGGTGATGGGTTCTGGCACTCGGCGTCGGACGGCGGTCGGTGGCCGGAAATGGGCGTGTCGGCGCCCGGCGAGTGGTGGCGGCGTGCGTGGAGAGGAGAGGGAGAGGGAGAAGGGCCTGTGGGTAGTTTTTCCCCTTTTTCCTCCTTCTTCCCATTTAGCCCTCCATCTATTTTAATTTAGACATGATTGTGCAATTTACACTTTGACTAAGGAAACTTTAGTATTTACATAAATAAAAACTTTAAATTAACCTTTGATAAATCGAAATAAATATTAAAACAAGTATGTAAATACTTTAAATGGCCAAAATAATTATTATGACCCAATATAATTTCTTAAGTTTCCATATCGTAAAATAAAAATTTAGATTAGATAAATCGAAATTAAAACTCAGTAATTAAAAATTTAATTTGCGCCAAATTTACGGGTATTACAGGGGGCTATTTTATAACTCTAAGAAAAAGCAAAAAAAAAAAAACTCCTTGGCTCATATTCCCGCCTAAAACCTATTCCGCAAAAATGTGAATCCCAAACTCTACTGTGAATCCCAAAACCAAACCCAAGCCAAGAAGCTCCACTGCCTCATACTCAAAACCATAACACACCCTGAAACCTTTTTATTGAACAATCTCATCTCCACTTACAGCATATTAGGCAATTTAGAATATGCCCACCGCGTGTTCGATCATATTCGTCAATCAAATCTCTTCTCATAGGCGCCCATCTCTCCGTTTATTCAAAACTGGGCCGTCTTTCTCAAATGCAACAAATCTTTGATCCACGATGCCATTTCGAATGGGGCCTCTTAAATTTGGCTATATCAGGTTATACTAGTATGGCTCCAGTACTGATGCTGTTGGAGTTTATAAGTTGATGTTGAAGGATGCAACCATGAATTTGAACCAGATTACATTTTCGACAATGCTTATATTGTGTTCGAATCGTCGATGGATGGATTTGGGTAGGCAAATTCATGGGCAAATACGCAGAATTTGGTTTGGGTCTTATCTCCCAATGGGTAGTCCTTTTCTGGACATGTATGCGAAATTGGGGTTGATCTTTGATGCAAAGGGGTACTATGATGAAATGCCAAAGAGGAATGTAGTTATGTGTAACACAATGATCATTGGGCTTGTGTGGCTTGGGATGGTTGAAGAGTCTAAACATTTGTTTCTTGGCCTAAAGGAGAGAGATTCCATTTCTTGGACAACCATGATTTCAGAGCTAATGCAGAGTGGGATGGAGAGAGAGGCAGTTGATATGTTCAGAGAGATGATATTGGCAGGATTCACCATGGATTAGTTTACATTTGGAAGTGTCTTGATTGCTTGTGGGAGTCTTTTGGCCTTGGGAGAAGGGAAACAAATTCATGCTTATGTAACAAGAACTGACCATAAGTATAATGTGTTCGTGGGAAGTGCTCTTGTTGATATGTATTCCAAGTGTAAAAGCATAAAATCTGGAGAAACAGTATTCAAGAGAATGACTCAAAAGAATGTAGTTTCTTGGACTGCAATGCTGGTGGGTTATGGCCAGAATGGGTTCAGTGAAGAAGCTGTAAAGATTTTCTTTGAGATGCAGAGAAACGGGTTTGAGCCAGATGATTTTACCCTAGGAAGTGTTATTAGCTCATGTGCTAATCTAGCAAGCTTAGAAGAGGGTGCCCAATTTCATTGTCAAGCCTTGGTTTCTGGCTTGATTTCTTTTATAACCGTATCTAATGCGCTTATTACCTTGTATGGTAAATGTGGAAGCATGGAAGATTCCAATTGTTGAAATGAACACAAGAGATGATGTTTCTTGGACTGCATTACTCACAGGCTATGCTCAGTTTGGGAAAGCCAATGAGACGATTCATTTGTTTGAAAGAATGTTGGCCATTGGATGGAGTTACATTTATTGGGGTCCTTTCAGCTTGCAGTAGAGCAGGACTAGTAGAGAAAGGACTTCAATATTTTGAATCAATGATAAAAGAACATGGGATTATACCTATCCCTGATCATTACACATGCATCATTGATCTGCTGTGCCGAGCTGGAAGGTTGGAAGAAGCAAGAAATTTTATAAATAAGATGCCTTGCCATCCTGACGTGGTTGGATGGGCTACCTTGCTGAGCTCATGTAGAGTTCATGGTGACATGGAAATTGGGAAATGGGCAGCGGATTCTCTTATTGAATTAGAGCCTCAGAACCCTGCAACCTATGTCTTGCTTTCAAGTCTTTATGCTGCCAAAGGAAAATGGAACGAGGTGGCTCAGTTAAGAAGAGGAATGAGAGATAAGAGAGTAAAAAAAGAACCGTGATATAGTTGGATTAAATATAAAGGCAAAGTGCATGTTTTCTCTGCTGATGACCAGTCAAGTCCATTTTTAGGTCAGATATATGATGAGTTGGAAAAACTTAACTGTAAAATGATTGAAGAGGGATATATTCCTGATATGAGTTTTGTTCTTCATGATGTTGAAGAATCTGAGAAGATAAAAATGCTTAACCACCACAGTGAGAAACTTGCTATTGCTTTTGGGTTGATTTTTGTTTTGTTCCTCCTGGCCTACGCATACGGGTTATTAAGAACCTGAGAGTCTGGTGATTGCCACAACGCAACTAAATTCATTTCCAAGATAACACAGGGAGAGATACTAGTAAGGGATGCAATTTGGTTCCATTTGTTTAAAGATGGGACATGTTCATGTGGGGATTTTTGGTGATAGAGTTCTCCAAGAATTTTCATAGAATATTAGAATCCTCAAAATTTTCAGGTGAGTGACTGAAACACGGAGCAGGGCAGAAAGCTGAATACCTATTCACTAAAGCAATGTGGTGATCTTCCATGAAGGCAGGGATGAATTCAGTCACTATGGTCCTAGATAAATATCTATATCAGATGGAAATTAACTTTGTTCTCTAGGAAACCTGCCATTATCTTGTTAGATACATTGAAAGAAACCGTAGCATTGTAAAATGGAGAATGTGAGAGCATACTAATGCCAATTGTAGCAAAGTATGGTGGTACTTCATCTGGTTAGAGAACATCAGTGTTTGGTGGACTACAACATGACCAGGTAAGAACTCTTATCTTTTCCTGCAGCTCTGAAACACTTTCAACGTTGCTCTAAGGGTTTGGGCCTCAAACATTGTAGTATGATGTACACCACAGAAAAAAGGTGGTATCTATTGATCAGAACTCTTACGATATTATCTGGAGGTCTTGAAATGTTTGAAAGATTAACTACAGAATCTAGGGAAGTGGTCATACTTAAATAGGGGAAGATAGGGTACATAACCATATTAGAGAGGTTTCCTCATCTTGTAATGTGAGTTGATGTACAACTTCTTTTGTTTTTTGATCAAATTGCAACAATAATGATAATTTTGATGCTTTGTCTGTCATATATTAAATTGCATTTGTTGTCTGCTTGATTAGAAAAAATAGTTAGACACGTTTAGAATGGACCAGGAAATTTCCCTTTTTTTTTTCCCTATCAAGAACTTGGTAATGGATGTTATATCACTTATGAAGTCATTCTAAGGTGGGGTTTTTTTTTAAATTTTTTTCATAATTTATTACCGAATTTTTAAAAAAAAAATTTGTTGAACAGTAAAAGCCAAACTATTTAATTTTTTGCCATTTTCCAGTACCTTTTGAATATTTTTATTTAAAAAAAAACTGTATGTCAAATATGATCAGTGAAAACCAGTGTTTTAAATTTCAAGATATATCGACAAAATATTGGTATTTTTACCTATATCCCATGCGTGGGCTTAATCTTAATAGCCATGAAATTTTAAATTTTCAAGGGCAAAATTATGTTTAAGTTTCCCTGAGGGGAAAAAAAATTAAACAGGGGACCCAAAAAGTAGCAGCAACGGACAACATGCATTTTGAGGAAAATAATTGCTCTTTGATGCATCCAAACAATTCCCCCAAAAGCAGAGGACGAATTTGCCCTCCAAGCAGTGGAGAGGAGGGAGTGGGGCCCATTGCTTAGAGGGCAAATTCGCCATCTGATTAGACAGTGTACCAGTGGGTGCCACTAAGTGCCACTTTCTCCGTTTTGCCACTTTATGGATCCTTTTTTATAATTTTTTGTCACTCAAGGTACTTAAACATAATAATGATGATGGGGAATTGAGTTGTCATTTTCTTCTACTCTACGGAAGGGAAGAGAAAGAGAAGAAGATGAAGGCTACTTTTCAAAATTCTCTTTCTCTCCTTCTTCTCTCTTTTGGGGATGTCGATTTGTTTTTTCTTCTATTTTCTTTTGTATTATTGTATATGTGAGTTGGCTTTTCACAAAATATTTGTAAAAAAAAAAAGGTGGGGGAGAAAAAGGAAGGTAACTTAAATTTATTAAATTTAAAAATTATTTTATATTATTCCATAAATTTAACTTAATTAAATTAAATTTAAATAGTAAATATTTCATTCTTTCATTAATACTTTTCTTAAAATTACTATCCTTTATTTTTAATTTTTATCACATTAATATTTTAATTTTGAAAACACCAAAAATATGTTGATTTTTTTTTTTTTTTGAGATAAATAATTTTATTGATTTATTATGATATGTAAGATCACGTCGTCGCGTCGCGCATTGGCCCGATTGGTGGATGCAGACGGATCTGGGGAGCAACGATCCGCTACTTTCATTTCGATCAAATACAAAAAAATTCAATACAAATGTGAATACATTTTCAATACCAAACGCATTTCAAATACTCATTAGGTATACGTAAAAATATACATTAAACATTTTTACGGAAACTAAACATTTTACGAAAGGTCCATCATTTTGGGATAACTCCCACATTTGTACCATCATTTACAAAATTTATCAGAGTTTCAATATCAAAAACATTTACAAAATAAGACTCGAATTTAACTTTCATGTGAATCTTTATAACAAAAGAGTGATTCAATTCATGTGTGTGCACGGAGTTTTCTTACTCACTCCAGAGATAGCTTTGCGTTGGCTACGTGTACATGGAGTCTTCACTCTTATGCACTGTCGCGAATGCGTGTTGATAAAAGCAACCCAGCGGCTAGCGTTCCTAAATGTTTAGTGGTTACATCACGGTTCTATTGCTCTAGTTCATTTCATTTTAAATTGAAACATGCAATATTTATAAAGCAATCTTTTGTCTGTTTAAAATAACCAATCTCCGATACAATACGTATCTAATATGTTTATTCAATAAATCAATTACAATTCATTGGTCATCTCAAGTTTGTGCATTTTCATAAGCAAAAATGTCATTTGCCGCCTTGCTCGAATTTAACATGCTTTTCGGTCACGTGAGATCTTGAATCGCTAGAGTATGGTCATTGGGGCTGCAAGTAGGTATATATATATATATATATATATATATATATATATTGACACACCCCCACCCCCTACTGGCGGTGAGTGTGTCGTAGCTCCTTGAGAAATCCGTCAGTTACGTCTGCTTATTTAGAAAATCTGTGACGAAAGCCGTATTGCTTGCTTAAATCTCGTATACAAAAAAAAAAATTTCTTTTCTAAACTTGTGATTTTATAAAATTTCGGTAGCCTAACAGCTGCATAAAGGACATGTCTGAAATCATGTATCTGTGATTTACATTTCCAAATATGGCGGTAATGACGTTATTTCGCTGGAGCCTCGGGCTGACACATTTCACGAAACTACACTATATACATACATATACTCCGATATACAAATTCAGAGTATTTCTTTACAAAAGATTGTTAATTCTGACACTTATACAAAAGTCGGGAGAATCTAATGCTCCATGGTCGGGTGCACATTACTTGGAAAATAGTTTTTAAAACGGGAAAATAATGAGCTACGCAGGCTCGATGAGATTATCTTTTATAAAATGTTTTTCTTGAAAGCGTCTATTGTAAAACTCTCTTTTACGGGATATTTTTCGAAGCGCACAACACAACTGCTTTTTAAAGTTTAAGCTTTCTGTACTTGCTTGCTTTTAAGTTTATAAAACTTTTCATACTTCTTCTTGCTAACTTTTAACTTTCTTTAAAAGTTTATAATACTTTTACCATCTATTCTTGCTTGCTTTTTCACCTTCTTTGCTTTAAAAGTTTATAAAACTTTTACTCCAAATCTCTTGCTTTAAAAGTTTATAAAACTTTTATAAACAGGAGCACAGGCTCGGCCGCATCTTTTTAAAATAAAACGGGAGCTGAGAACGATTGTTTCTTTAAAATAAAACGGGAGCACAGGCTCAGTTTGCTTTTAAAGTTTATAAAACTTTACCAGGCTCTGCTGGCTTTAAAGTTTATAAAACTTTTCTTAAACACGGGAGCACGGGCTCGGCAGTTTGTTTAAAATAAACGGGAGCCTGGGCTCAACCGTTTGCTTTAAAATAACCACGGGAACCTAGGCTCAACAATTTACCAGATGATTGATTTCAAAGCTGCATAAAATGCTTATAAGTAATCGTAACCACTAGAGGCCTTTCTGCTTCTTTGTACCTTTAGTGAACCACACGCGGGAGCCTAGGCATTGGCCAGGTACGGGAATTGGGTGGTGTGACGCCCCACGAAAGCCGAGTCCGTTGACTACGTCGGCCGGGTGGAATCTTCGTGAATGTCGATGGCGCGGCGTTTTTGTCGGAGCAGAGTCTCTTTGTGGGGAGCTCTGCACCCAAATAAAATCTTGTAAAACGTCTGACATCGATCACTGATTACAAACGGCCTCTTGGGCTCGAAAACCAATACTAATCACACTATATCAAAAGCAGGTTATATCTTACAATATTCAACTATATGTAATGCAAGAGTTAATGATTTCTTCTTGTCTGACTGCATATATTAAAATGAGAAGCATTGTACATGTAAACATCAACAAAGCCACATTCGGCTTTCTTGTATTGACCTACAGAGATAGTCTCCTGCAGCTCCCGGTACACAGTAAAGGATCCACGACGGGGTGGTAAAGCTGATGGGAGAATCGCCACCAAGTGAAACTCTTCAGCCTTTAAGTGCTGATCTGATGTTCCAATTTAAACACATTCAAGCAAATGCATGATCCTACTTGAATGTCTACATGATCCCCAACTGGATCAGAGTCCTCCTTGGAAGCTCTCTCACACTACACTTTAAGCCTTGTATGAAATTTATTATTTTATTAGTGGACAACCCTCCGATGTATATATATCAATTGAGCCGCTCCGACGATTGATATATATATTGTTTGTGGACTACCCTCGGGATGAATATCGAGGTGGGGCGCTCAGGCGATTGATATTTTAAGTTTATGGACTACCCTCAAGATAATTAACATTTTAGACTATCCTCACGAACCGTCTTCTCCTAGACTTATACCATGCAGCAACTCACATCTGCAGGATCTTCCCGATGCATATGAAATGCATTATGATGCCATTCAATAATTCATACAACACATGCAAATATATAATCATGAGATATACTCGCGTAAATCAAATCACATAATCATGTTATGTAATTATACAACTCATATATCGCATCAAAATTAGCTTCAGCAGAATTTGTGGTCGAGCTCATCTCCAATGGCCTGCAACGCGCATTATATTCCACATAATTGTGACCTCTTCCAATACGTAAAACTTATGCATTAACATTTTGAAATCATCTCGATAGCCCTGGAAACCTGATTATATTTTATATAATTATGTCATTATATTAACACATTAAATTCATGTATTAACCTATTTAATTCCACAACTCAGCCATTAAATTTTCAACAACTCAAACACACAATACATGGACAATTCTTATCAATTCACACTACAGGGACCCGATTTTAACGATCCAGAAACAATGATGGGGCATCCACGAGCGACCCACTTGTCAGCTCTCAGTTCCACCTTTTGGGAACCGAATTTCTCTAATTTCCTCTCTTATAAACGCAGCGAGAATTTAATGCATAAATTTCCTGTCCAGTCCCACAACGAGTTTACGGGTATCCTGGGTGGCAAAATCTACATAATTTGGTCCCATGTTTTGGGACCGATCAATAACTCTAGGCATTTATTCACATCGACACATGATTTAAAGCAAAAATTCACAGATTTAAAGACTGAAACAGCCCCCACAACTACGGCGATCGGCCATCTCCAAAAATCAAAAAAATTCCAACAACTCGATTAAAGTTTGGGGACTGATCAAAAGCGACCTCACGACCTCAGGCAACGAAACATGGAAAAACCCATAAAATGGAATAAACGTAGTAGGAGAAAATCTACCTCGAGGGTTTGAAGAAACTCGATCCGGAAGTCACGCGTGCTTTGTCATGTAGAACATTCCATTGCTTCTTGCCGAGACCATAGACGATCGGATCTTGTGTATTTCTAGAGAGAAGTCAGAGACTCTCTCTCTAAAAACCACCATTTCCATTTTCTTCCACCTACTGCATCCCTCCCCCCTTCATTTCACGATTTGGCCTTTGCTTTTGTGTTGGAGAAGACAAGTCACTGTTGGCAATTTTGTTTTATTATCATTTAATCCATTTACTTAATTAATTCACTTCTTTACCAGTTTTGGCGTTGAACTATCTACGGCCAATCCAGTTTTCATCGTTTATCTACTCATACCGCATAATTTTTATGAGTACTTGTTATGTGTGACTTCTTATCGAAAATCGTTTACGGCACGGCTTAGCGATGCGCCAGCGTGCCCGACTCAGAAGTTGTCTCGGAATATTACGAAATTTTGCGTGCTAACTAGATTTTGAGCGATTCAGCGGTGAAATCCGTTTCATCATCTGAGATCTAGAGAATAAATTCACAGTTTTTAGTTGAAATTTCAATTTTATAATCGAGTCACGATTTTGCCCTTATTCTAGAAATTGGAATTTCGGGTCTTCTGACTGGACAGGTCCGCATCACTGAGTGGAAGAGCCTTGGCTCGATTCCACTTTTTAGGTAAATATGGTGGGTTGACACGGAGTCTCCATCATTAATTTAGTTAGCAGCGTTAACCACATATCTTCCGTCTACGTCTTACGATCTCATTTAAAATCTTATGATGCATGACCTAAGTTTACCCGACGGGAAAATCTAAAATGCACGAATGATATCCTAACGCCGTGCGCGTACGGAATCATACTTAGGTATCTTTGCTTTACGTAGGGATTTTAGTTGAGGCGCATTTTGTCTTCTTTGCTTGCTCTTTGAAACATGGTTTAATAATTTAAATATTTGTTTGCTTTGAATATGGTTTAATAATTCAAAACCATTGCTTGCTTACTAAACTCATTACTTGCTTTTAAAGTATGGTTGAATAAATCAAAACCATTGCTGTTTGCTAAACTCATTGCTTGCTTTTCAAATATGGTTTACAATCGAAAACCGAATTTAAATACCAGGTGTAAGCTTAGTTTATAATAATAATACATTAGTATTTGAAAAATAGGTTTAGAACACTCACTTTTCTGCTTAAGAAACTTGAGCACGACTCCACAGCTTTCCCGCCTTTGCTTTTAGCCTACACACTCAACGAATCACAGTGAAAACGTGTCGCTGCGTATAGCGTAAAACTTAAATCTTACGCATGAAGTAGCTAAGGTCCTTGCGACATTCATATAAAATCGAATGAACAAATTTACCCTTGAGCACTGCCTTTAAAAAAAACCACTTATTTGGTACACCTTTTTTCCAACAATACTCTATGGACTTTATTACCCAGAAGAATTATTCAAAGGTCTTCAAAAAATTATGAAACTCTCAGATCAGTCTTTTATATATCCAATGACATCTGTAAATTTTAATTTAAAATTCATTCTCTAAGGCCCTCGACCACATAACGAGTTACAACATGTTTTGATGCCAATTTGGTTAACTCACTAAGATCACCTACTTATTATCCTTGATTTATGGGATCTTAACTCCATAAATTGGAATTGGTTTCTTCCTCATTTAAATATGATTATGAAGGTTTCTTTCTGATTGAATTACCCGATTTGGATCACCCAAAACTGAAGTTATTGTATTTTACATCTAGATTACTCGAGTTTGGCAGAACAGAATCTGCACTACTTAGCTCCACTTTGAAAAATTTATGGGCGCTTTGGGGTTACAATTTGTACTTCCTTCAGCTAGCTTATTCCTCTAGAGTCTATTTTTATCCATAATTTTGGATCATTTTCAATTTGGATGAGTTAAAACCACTTATGGCCAAAACACTACAACAATACCAACGAGCATAATCGGTGAAATTTACACGGGCTCGCCTTTCGATCATATTTAGGGGCACTTGGAAATTTCTGATTTTCTGCTTAATTCCGCCACATAAATTTGTATCCCTATATCTTATGGTTGTTACCAATTGGAATCAATTGATTTGGATGATTATAATAATCTATATCAAGAAACAATCGAGAAAATTTTACAAAAATTTTGACAGCAATTCCTTTAAAAACCCAACGGTCCTTTGTTTTTCTGACAATTTATGAAATCAATCCAATACGTCAGGAATAACACAAAACAGCCTCAAACCCTAGCTCTAGGAACTAGATCAAAAACCCAAGTGTGGAAATCCATATAAAGGTCCAATAATCCATACCAAAAAACCCTGAAATCCAAAAACACATGATTCCAAAATGAAAACATACCTTTTTGGTCCTCTTCTTCCTCTTCTTCCTCCTCTTCCTCCTCTTCCTCCTCTTCCTCTTCTTTTCTCTATTCTCCAAACGTGGAGCCCTAGCAAAATGAGACCAAATGAGATTTTGGTTTGTCTCCCCTCTATTTATAGCTTCATAATTCTCCTAATTGCAAGTAGGTCCTCCATCTCTCAAAAATTGCACTTCAACTTTTCTTTATTCTTCTTTTAGCATCTACTCTTGCTGATTATGAGCAAGTATCTAGGCTGATTAATTACACTTTACCCTTGTTCTACTGGCAATTCAGGGTTCATAAATTTATGATTTCGCAATTTCATCAATCGACAATGGCATTTGTTCTTTCATATCGTGCCCCCTACGGTTTACTTTCATCTTTATTTTCACATACCGGGACGGGCGTTACGTATATATAAAATATGTACTCGGTTGGTATACACTATCGGAGAAAATCTTGTCCACGCTGGACCCACTGAATCGGTATGCCACAATAGTACGTTTATTCGGCTGCGGTATCTGCAGCGTTCTCCTTTAACTTTCGAGTCTAACTGATTAACGTTCTTAAGGGCATTAAAATCATTCAATACAATTTACAATAGTATATATATATATATGCAAATACAACATTTTCACATTCATGCAATTTTCTTATGTAAATTCGTGTCACAAGCCATTGTCTCAAATCACTTAAATCAAATCATTTCAAACACAAATCAATATGCACTTTCTTGTCCGATGTTTCAAAGATTAAAATAATTTCATAATTATTCAAATATTTTAGAAATTGAGAGAGAGTTTGAAAAACAAACCAAAAATCGATGACTTTGATTCCGATCTTGGAATCTCAAACTTCAATGTAGGCTTTCACTCGTCAGCCCTATTCAAATACAATGGCAATCACATATTATTCGGTTATTCTAGGAGTTCTATTTTCAGTAGGAATTGGAATCATCTCCTTTGGATTACTCAAACTCAAGTTGCGACAATTCAATGTCAAACTAGTCGATATGCCCAGCTCATTGAATCACCCACTATTTCTTTTTTTTCGATTTCTGGGGTCTTAACTCTATAAATTGGTAATGGTTCATTCACTCATTTGAAGCTATGGTTCTAAGGTTTCTTCTTAAATTGGAATCATCCAATTTGGATCACCCAAACTCAAGTTACGGCATTTCAATGCCAAACTAGTCGATGTGCCAAGCTCACTAGATCTCCCACTTTTTTTTTTCAATTTCTGGGGTCTTAACTCCATAAATTAGTAATTGTTTCTTCACTAATTTGAAACTATGGTTCTAAGGTTTATACTCGATTGGAATCATCGAAGTTTGGATCACCGAACTAAAGTTCTTGCATTTTAATGCCAAACTAGTCGATATACTTGACTCTTTGGATCACCCACTATTTTTTTTTGAGTTTCCCTGGTCTTAAATCCTCAAGTGGTAATTGTTCCTTCACTCCTTTAGATATGGTTCCTAAGGTTTCTTCTCAGTGGAATCATGTCCAGTTTGGATCACAAAACTCAAGTTATTGCATTTTACATCAGACTACTCTAATTTGCAAAGGCATGTCTGCACATAGCTCCGGCTGACAAATTTACGGGCACTACTTTAGGGTTACAATTCTACTATACCCTTCAAGTAAATTATTCCCCTAGAAGTCTAGTTTGACCCGAATTGAATCACTCAATTTGATGAGGAATTCAACCTTGGCAAACACCACAACTAAACTGCAAACAGAGCATACCCATGAGCTAAACTAACTCACCTTGCTCATACTCGTTTTAGTGCCAATTTTCCTGTCCCTCTATATCGTGCCCTATTCCCTATGGTTCTTTACCAATTGTAATCACTTCATTTGGATACTGGCAACTTAATCTATAGCCAAACAAGAACAGGTGACAAATTTTTGACAAATATTTCTTTTGAAAAACCCAACATTTCCTTTTTACAACATTTAAAACTAAGAACCAAACTCAATACCAATTAACAATACACTTCAAAATCCAACCCAACAACCTGAAACTCATCTACAACCAATCAAAATCACCTTACATAAGGTTAGGTTTTTCCTCAAATCCAAACACATGAAAAGAAGTTAGGGTTTAGTTTTTCTTACTCAAGCCTCTTCTCTTTCTTTCTCTTCCTCCTTCTTATCACTTCATCTCTTGTTTATGGTAAGAAATTAACAATGGCTTCTTCTTCTCTCAATCCGTCTCTTTCTCCAAACCCCAAAAATGCAATAAATGAGAGTTATGTTCTCTATGATCTACAAATTTGGTCTTAAGTCAAAATCCTTCATAAGGCCTGGCCTACACTCACTCCCATTTCTCACATTTCATTTTAAAGCTTCATTTCACATTCATTTTCAGTTCATTCATATTTTTAACACTACACTCATTTAGGACCCTTTAACTCTACTTTCCAAATTTTACTAAATTGGTTTACTCAAATTTTCTGCTGTATATTTTTTCTCATTCTGAGATTTAAATTTAAAGTTTCATTTATTTTATTTTATACCCTAAACATGTTCTAAAACTGTTAGGGTATTTTAGGGCGTTACACAATACATCAATAGAAACATAGAACCAAAACCACTAAAAATCATAAAGGATAAACAACATCCAAGTTAATAGTTTAATGAAATGACTCAAAGCCTATACATTTGATAGTTGAGTGTACACATTTGATATTGAATACTGGTAATTAAATACCTTTGACTCAAGTTCTATTGTTATACCTTAATAACTATTAACACTTTTGTCTTGGATCGTATATACTTCTAGTTTTCTTCAATCTCCCAAACATAAATTAACACCCCACTAAAACCAACCACTATACCTATATATACAACCACCCTCCCACTGATTTTATTTAATGTAACCACAATAATAAAGGCGCATCACAATCACACGCGCACCATGACGACTAAATCACGGAAAAAAAAAAACATATAAACCTAAATCAGAAAATAATCACTTATTGAGAAAGATAAAATAGGTGTGAAATGACATTTCGTCAAGAATGAAAAAAATCACCCCCTCCTACTTAAAAAAGAGGCTGTAAAGAAAAAGTTAAAAATAAATAGGCTCTGATTAAAAAATTAAATATATTAAAGTTAAATTTATAAATTAAAATTAATTTGATAAGATAAACACTGATATATACATTTCAAAATGTGCCTTAACATAAAGATTTAAGAATATCAAATTAAGATAAACTAATTATTTAGATAATTAATGTTATCAAAATTTTATTTAGTTATAATAAAACATATAGAATCAATTTAATTTTCATCATAAATTAATAGAAGTATATTAATTTTGAATAATTTGTGATTCACTATTAAAAAAAACTTCTGATTTGCCAGAAAATTAAAACCAAATGTCATAAAGAATTTTAAACCCAATGTTTTATCCTTGACGTTAGCAATTATGCCTTTGGGTCCACTAGTGGTTCTCAAATATATAATTATAATTTATAATAAGACAATTTATTATATGAATCTGCTTTATAAGAAATATAATTTATTATATAATCTGCTATTTATAATAAATATAATTTATTATAGAACGCTATCTTGATGTAATGGGTTTTACGTTTTCTCTTGTTTTTTTATAAAAAAAAGATATACATTTTTTTGAGAATACGTAACAAGAGAAAAGAAAGAATTTTTCTATTCTTTATTTTTTTTCTCTATGTTCATATCCACTTACTACTCATTGATCTATTGTGCCTCACACACATCCATATATCACCCCTGAGAGGATATCTGAAGATCGACTGTATCACATCTGTATTTAATGCTGTAAGATCGTTATTTGGCTGTTTGCACTGTAGATCCTAATTTTGTAGATTACTGTTTGTATCGATCTAGAAGTCTAGTTTGACTTGATCCCAAAATCAAGAAAATTTTATTTAATATTGAATTTTAGATACGCTTGCATGTTTAATCATATTGTTAGATCCATGCTTCCACATAAGTTTTCAATTTGGTATCGTGAGCATATATGATTAACAAAACAGGTATTCATAATAACAAGCAATTTGATGCAAGATTTGAAGATAAATTCAGGTTCATCATGTTGGATCAGAATGATTAGATTCTACTTTAACATGATTGTTCATGAATGGATGTATTATTTTAATTGGTCGCCTCTGCATCCACAGAGATTTTTTGATCGTATTAATTTTCGGGGTCAAATATGGAGGTCGGTCATAAGATTCGTTTCTTCCCGTTTATTATTATTTACATTTTTTTTTTTTTAATTAAAAATAGTTGTACTTTAAATTTCAAATCTGTAAATCAGATAACTTCATTGCTTGAAAGCCTGAAGATCTTCGATATCATCTCTGTAATTTGACCACCGTGAAAATAGAGAGTGAGGAGACGCCTGACTGGATCACGTTGGTACACCCAGAATGCCATCGCGCTGCACCGCCAGTTTCGCATTGTCTCACTGCTGATAGTCTTTGGGCTAAAGAGCTCGCTTTCAAGCAAAATTACTTCTGCCACTGCTCTGGGTCATAGCAGGGTCTCTTCCCTCAGCCTGCTTTTGATTCGTGGGACTGGCTGGACCTACTACCCTTCAAATTAGAAATGTTAGGTTTTATAATGAATTTATTTTGGGTTTTAGCCTTTGATGCCTTGTAAAATCAAAATAATTGGGTAGCCCCAAATAACCTGCAGAGGTTTTGGTACTAGGCCCACTTAATTTTTAGGAAAACCATGATTAAAGTTATTTTAATTAATGCTTTGGTGAATGGTTTAAATTATATGCTTATAACATGTTTTATGTGATAACATGCCATATAGAATAGTGGTGGTGCCGTTATGCAATTTGCATCAATGATAATTACATGTACAACACTTCATTGTTATGATCTTGGCTTATTCAGCTAATAATTATTATGGAAAATTATTTTACTTTTCAATAATTTTTAGAAAACTTTATTATTAAAATATTGAATGGTGAAGGTTTTAAATTCATCAATTAATTAAACTATAGCCTAGGGTCAATAACAAAATGATTCATGTGATCTCAAACTGATAAACACATGCATCAGATTCATTGATTAGACCTCACTGTTTCTCAAAATTTTAATGAAGACTGACCGGCCCAACGTCATAATCTTTGGGATATTAAAGATAATTTTGAGATTAAACAATGGTTAAAAAACATTCAAACTACTTCAATTATTACCCAACTGAGTTATGATATTTTTATTAAGTGCCCAAAGTTTTGAAACAAATATATAGAAATGATTGTGTATTATCTAAGAAAGTTCTCGTCAAAGAATGTGGGATTTAATAGTCCGTCAGACCCCATCTTTCCTGGGAAACCCAACTTATAGGATACTAATCATTTCATTTATCAAACTAGCTAAGAAACATTCTCGCCCAATCATGTTATACAAAACTAATTGCTACAATAAACAGAAAATAGTTTTTGGGATTAACTAATTTTAAGATTGCGTTACTGTGGAAGGATATTACCAGTTAATATTTCATGTGGCTTTTCAGTAAATGGCTATTTAACCTTTAATTTGCAATGATTTTGAGTCAAAAGTCATGATGAAAATAATTATAAAGGGAATGGAAAACCAACCTCAGATATTGTTCTGATTTGAAAACCAAGTTTGTCCTAACCACACCAAAAGCCTAATGAGCCAAGAAGAAATGCATCTCACCGTCAAAAGATTATGAGACCGGATATAAATATATCGTTTATCGCCATTTTGCCATATAATACGAAAGACAGATGACTTGGTCTATGAGATAAGAAACATCCAGACTCTGATATGATGTTTGCACAATCAATGTTCTTATGTTTGTTAGGGGCTATAATGAACACTAGAATGATCGGGCGAGGGATCATTGTTTGAAAATACGTCACATCCAATCGTCAAGTGTTTGACAAGATACAAAGGTCCAAACGATTTATATTTATCCTTACCCATCGCTATCATTTAAAGTTAATTATATAGAACAAGATGATTCCAACTCCTTACAAAGATATGAACTCAGGCAAATAAAGGGTTTGAGTCGCGGTAATCATGATCTGAGGTTCACTCTTTCAATGAAGTAAACCTGGGTGTGGAAAGAACAAGAACAAGCAGAAGGTCGTGCACGGCCACTAAAACCACCATGAAGAAGCCAAAGGCAAGCGTTTCGCGCAATGTGGGTGGGTCACTGGAAGCGCACTGCTCTCGATTGCCAAAAGCAAGGTAATGGGTATTTTAAATGGTCAAGCTTGTTTAAAGGAGAATTATAATATAAACTGATCATTATCCAGAGTTAACAACATGCTGCTACTTTTGTTGGTTCAAATAAAACCAGTTTCATTTGGGATGAACAGGTTTTGAGTGCTTAAATGGAGAATGTCTCCTAAAGTATTAGGACAAGTAGAATTATTTTTCAATAATATTATGATCTTATGTTTAGTAGATCAGTTATATGTAATTTGATTTAAAGGAATTTTAATTTCGTTATTGTTACTTAATCAAGGTTTAACAGTAATTTAATTCCTTTATTACAATAAGAAGTTCAAACTTCCGCTTATTTGCAACGTGATTTGATAGATGGTCTTATTTATTTAAGTCCATGTTCCATGATGTTTTAATTATCAAACGCTGATAAGCATGATCACCACAAAGGAAAGTTTCAATGAAACGTACCTTGGCATTTATGACAGGGTCATATTAATCCTAATAGATTCATGGTCAGTAAAAGGATCTTAACTTCCCTAGACTTTAAAAACCTATACCAAAGATGTAACTTGTCGGAAGGTAAATGAAAAGTGCCCTTAAAGCCAAAGGATATCGCAACCAAACCGCGGAATTGGTGCATACACTGAGCAAAGTGACCACAAATTGGGCTGCAGAGTAAGATATTGCACAATTTTACAGATGACTACTAAGATATGAGGTTTACCTAATGCGCGCCTAAAGTCTAAACTTCTCTTACCAAATTTCTGAGAGTATAAGGCTGAGGCAAAGCAATTAGACTCCATATCAAAGGAGCTTCTGTCTGAATTTAGGTGGTGAATACCTATCTCGAGAGTTTAAGTCTTACTTGACTCAAGAGGATAGTTTCACAACTATCGCACTGAACACCCCAAAGAAATGGAGTCATATGTTAAGAAATAGAACCTTCAGATATGGTGAGGTCAATGCTTAGCTATTCATCTCACCATATCAAGTTGGGGATATGCCATAGAAACCGCAATGTATCTTCCTCGGTTTAGTTCCTCTAAAACCTGCTCAAGACACCAATGCATCAGGTGCAATAGTTTCATTTTTGCCATGGTCCCACCATGGGGGTGCCCCGCACATGTCTTAAGAAAGATCCATTGTTGGAATCGCGCATGCAGGTTCAGATGTTTGTCAAGCTACCCTAAAGGAACGAGAGGGGATCAATATTTTAGAGTCCTCTATAAAAGGTTATTGTGAGTACTCACGCAACTTTTTCGAGGAAGACTATATAAGCAATTTCAAACCCAAGAGTAAAATAATTTTTTGAGGAGCTCGACTACCAAGAACAAACTGAATCCATCATGCCTGTCATCACCACTCGATTCCTATGCATGTTCAAAGAGGGAAAATGTACCGGTTGCAGTCAAGCGTGGAACCGCAAGATCCAATACATGTGGAACTGGTAAACTGTAAGAGCTGCACAAGAGGAACTAGCACTTCATGAAAGTCGTAACAATGTTCCACAATCAGTGGAGCCGCCGTGAAGGATAGAGTAAGTGCCAAGCCCTCATGGATATACTTGCTAGCGAGTCTATCGTTACTATTGATAGCAAAGATGATCCCAAGACGATCCCATCAATTACAAAGAAGTTAATCGAAGATGTATGTACAGAGCGGCAAAGCCATGGACCGGTGAAATGGAATCTATGTATTCCAATTCGGCCGGTCTTCTGTAGAGGCACCCAAAGGGGTAAACCAATAGGTGTAAGTGATTTACAAGAGAAAAAGAGGATCGATAAGGTGGAAACCTTCAAGCTAGATTGGTGGCAAAAGGCTATACCCAAAAGAGGATAGATTATGAAGAAACCTGCCGCAGCCATGCTTAAATCTATCCGGATTCTTTTAGCTGTAGCTGCTAGTCTCGATTACGAGATTTGGCAGATGGATGTCAAAACAGCCTTTTAAATGGCAATTTAAATGAGGACATCTACATGCAAAGAACCAAGGGTTCAGTTAAAGGCAAAGAACACATGGTATGCAGAAGTTGCAAAGGTCCATTTATGGACTTAAGCAAGCATCCGTATCATGGAACACGTTTGATCAAAGCATTATTTCTTTTGGTTTTGAGAAAAGCCCGATGAACCTTGTGTTTACAAAAGAATCCAAGCACGTATGGTAGTTTTTCTAGTCCTTACGTAGATGACATATTGTTAATCTAAACGACAAACAAAAGCCGTCGTAAAAGGATTATTGCATAAACAGTTTGATATGAAAGACTTGGGAGAAGCCAACTATATTCTTGGAATCAAACTATACGACCGAAGAATAAGTTGTTGGCACTATCTCAAACCTCTTATATTGATAAAATTCTTGTCAGGTTTAACATAGAAAATTCCAAAAGGGGATCCTTACCCTTTAGACATGGAATTCATCTTTCTAAGGAGCAATCACCAAAAACTCCTGAGCAGAAAGAACTTATGAGTAGGATACCTTATGCCCTCGGGCTGTAGGTAGTCCCATGTATGCCATGTTATGTACCGTGCCGATATCTATGCAAATGGAGCTGTAGTTTCCAGATCAACTGATCCTGAAGAACACCGGATTGCAAGTAGTGCCATATACTTAAGTATCTAAGGAGAACAAGAGATTATATGCTAGTATATTCCGTTGGGAGTTTAGAAACCATTGGCTCTACGTGACTCGCACTCTAAGGGGATATCGACTCAAGGGAAATCTACTGTTATGTGTTTACACTATACGTGAGCCGTCTCGCTGAGGAGTATTAAATGTGACGTGTGTAGCGCATTCCACCACGTAAGTTTAATATGTTGTCAGCTTCTCGAGGCACTATGAAACCGGTATCAAGAAGTTCATTGGCGGATCTTCGTGTGATACCCGCAGTGTGTCGGCCCATTACCCTTCATCGCGGACAATGGCCGTAGAAAGTACGCCCAAAGAACCAAGGTATCACAAGAAACAAAAACACATCGAGAGGAAGTACCACTTGATCCGAGACATCATCGAGCGAGGAGACACGCGTTGGTACTAAAATAGCGTCGCAGGAAAACCTAGCGGACCCATTCACAAAGGCTCTGCTGCTCAAGTTTTCAAAGACATGTAGATTCTATGGGTGTTAGGGATTACCGCATCTATTTTAGGACTAGTGGGAGCTTTTTTTATTTGAGCTTTTGTAGCAAGGACAACAAAATTATTGTATTTTTCGTGTTAATAAAATTTCAATGAGGTATTAATTTCACCTTTGTGCACACTAGTATTTTTCAGATAAGGTCCGTAGATTAATTATGCAAGATATGGTCATATGGATACGCCCATGGAAGACATGATCATAAGTTCTCATAATTAATGAATAAGATCACAAAGGTTGAATAAAGTTGATCGCTTATTTAGACTCCGCAATATTTTATGAAATAACTGGTCTTTGGTTATTATAAAATATTATGTTATTATGTTTGCATTGATGTGATCAAAGAAAGATTTAATTAAAGTTAAATTTCTCTGGTGAAAGGAATTAAATTCCTCAAGTGATATTTGATTATTATTTTATTTCAATCCGAGTTTATTTTAAAATAGGTAATTGAATAATTATCGGTCTTTTGAATTGTCAATATGTGAGTAATAGTATTTTGACGGCCAATACTTAGATGGATTGGGAAATCTTGATCGTTTAATTACCAGTATTTATGAAATAAACAAAAATGGAAATTGTATGAAATATCCTCTGATATGTTTCTACTGGATGTACTGTAAGTCACCGGCCTGCATTTGATCCATTAGAGAAACTGCTAAATCAAGAGATTAAAATAATTAATTGATGACGTAAAATATAATCAATTAATTATCGATATTTTACAACGGAGGAAATTAATATATATATCAATATTATTAATTTTGGAGTTCAACTCTGGGCCTTTAGTGGAGTGGCACCGGATTAGATAATTGCTTTTCAATTATAAGGAGCCTTAATTAATAATAGCCGTTGATCCCCGTGCTAGCTCAGTGAAAGCATGAGCTCATATCAAGAATGGAACTATAGAACACAAAGCTCGAAGCTACATGGTTTTGGGCTTATGCTCAAGTTTGTACTCAAGAGCAAGTGGAGATTGTTAGCAATTATGTGCTCTTGGGTCCCAATTTCTAGTATTCTCAAATATATGTATAAATTATAAATCATAATAAATATAATTTATTATATGAACGCTTTTTTATAATAAATATAATTTATTATATGAACTATTATTTATAATAAATATAATTTATTATAGAACAAGCTATTCCTTGATGTAATGGGTTTTAAGGTTTTCTTGAGTTTTTTTTTTATAAAAAAAAAGATATACATTTTTTTGAGAATACGTAACAAGAGAGCAGTTAATTTTTCTATTCTTTCGTTTTTTTTTCTAAGTGTTCTTAAGATCTCGCCCTACGCCCGGGATTCCATTGTGCCCACACACATCCATACCACCCCCGAGGATAGATCCGGGAAGATCGCACTGCATTGTCGATCTGTAGATTGGACGGTGGGAACAAGTGGTCGCGTCGTCGCTGTAGATCCACTGCGTAGATCGCCGGTCAAGATCGATCTAGAAGTCTAGTTGACGGATCTGCAAATCTACATAGGTAATTTTATTTAATATTGAATTTTAGATACAGTTGCATGTTTAATCATATTGCTAGATCCATGCTTCCGCTGTGTGTTTTTCCTTCAGATTGAAAGTCATGGTTCATGGCATTGTTAACAAAAAAAAAAAGAAAAAAGAAAACCAATTTAAGATTGTATTTGTCTTTCAAAACTTACAAGGGAAAATGTAAAGGAAACAAAACATAAACAAAAAATAAAATAAAATAAAATATTAGCAGTAAATAAATAGGACTGGTAGTTCTATACGCTCATAGTAGAAGTTGTGGGCGCCTCATAAATGAAGACTTGTGACATAAAGCATAAGCAGCAGTTTATTTTTTGGAAACTAAGTATAGCAAATTTTTTTTCCTAAATTCTTTTTCCCACCTTCCCCGTCTCCCTGAGCCAGCAAAATATGCTTTTATCAGGAAACAGGAACTCATCCCAGCCCTTCAAATACTCTCTTTCTTTTGATCTGAACCGTTCATCGTTTGATTATTAACCAGGAATTGGACATCGTGAATATTGCATCTTTTACCTGCACACTGGATCTTATTATGTTAGGGCCAGTTTGGTTTATGTTTTTCAAAGTTGTTTTGTTTTTAAAAGTATGGAAAACATAAAAAACATGTTTGATTTTCAATTTTTTACTATTAAAAAAACATATAAAACATTAAATAAAAATTTGAAATGGATGCCTCAATTCTCTCAAAGTGAAGTCTACTTTATTCAATCAAACCGCTCATTTCATGGAACATGCCAGCCCAACAACGTGTTACTTCTTCCCCTTCACCGTATCCTTTCTTTCACTTGAAATATTGGTTTTATTTTCATCCATCCATTCACTTCCAAGGAAGCAATTACAAACCCAACAATTGTCATGGTCAACGAAGAAAATGAAGAAAACAGGATGAAATTTCATAAATGGGGCCAAAATTCCAGTCCTAGCACACCATTTAGAATGAGACCAAGAAGTAGATTATTCTGATACGTAACAACTTTTATGACCATTTACTTGGAAATTTCCTTCTTTTTTTTCCTTATATCACTTATGAGGTCACTCTAAGATGGTTTTTTTTTGGTTTTTTGCTAAAAGCAATTTGTTTTCAAAGAATTTTTTTTTTTACTTTTTTCTATGATGATGATTAAATTTTATAAAAAATTGTTGAATAGAAAAGACCAAACTATTTGACTTTTCGGGCTTTTTCTCTCAATGTGTTTTTTATTAACAAAATTAAAATTTCAAATATGAGAAAATCATATTCTTCATGATCCAAGCTCATTAAATAAAATCATATGTATTTTAAAAATTTTATTTAAAAGTTTATTTTCTCAAAATTTAGATAAAAATAAAAAGATTGACTTTGTCTAAAAAACAATTAAATATTTAATCCTAATAAGCATTATTAACAACAAAAGTTCTATTTAGCATTAAGTAAAAAAAAAACGCCACATAAGATTGTATTTGCCTTTCAAAACTTACAAATGAAAATGTAAAGGAAAAAAAAACATAAACAAAAAAAATGGGTTCAATAATAATATTGCTTGAAGTGATATTTCTCCTTTATGAGAGGATGCGGTTCGGTATTTCACTTAGAGTTGGGAGTTTAGGTGCAAAGTAATCCATTTTTCATAAAAAAAATTACAATTGTGACGCCCCAAAACCCGGGGGTCCGTTGACAACCCGCTAACCCGTGGAATACTTGTGAATGTCTGGTAACCCGACACCACTCACGAAACGGCAGTCTCCGCCACGACCAACTCGGGGCCGTGGACCGCACTCAGTGGAATGGGAAGGCATAAGGCCACCGAAACCCGTATGCCTTATTGAAATATTCATGCCGACTATCATACTTCCATCACCGTCTATACATATATATCCACATGCATATTTATAATATGCCCGATGTCAAACATCAATAGGAGAATAAAGTCCCGATCCCATACACCGGCCAAGATACGCAAAATGAAATGTAATTATCTCGACTACAAAACATACTAATATTCCAAAGTACTGCAGTGACACCTAGATTAAATAGACAAAGATTAATACTATTATAGTAGTACATGTAACCGCCGTGAAGGAAAGAATTCGACGGGTTCTCAAGGATCTCAAGAAGGAGGACTGACAAGATTCGAAAATAACAGACCGCCGGGGCCTCGAAAGTGAGTTAATATATACCCATACCACATCTACAACCAACAGATATACATACATATAGAATTTCAATATAATATACTATATATATATCACATTGAGACTATATAACGATACACTCACATATGTATGCATGCACACACATCAAGTTTCATATCATCACATCATCATCACAAAATCGAGGAACTCTAAATTAATCCTATACTCCAATACTACAGCCATACGGCCTCTCAAATCCAATGACCGGCTCCCGAGAAATGCTCGACCAGTGGTCCTTAACCCGCTGACACTTAAACCAACTCAACCATAGCCGGCGCCCGAGAGAAATGCTCAACCAGTGGTCCTTAACCCGCAAACTATACTACCATAATCCATACCGCGCCCGAGAGTAACGTTTCTCAACCAGTGGACCTTGCATCTAAGATCCTCGAGAGAAACGCTCAATCAGTGGAACTCATATACATAAACATAACCAGATCATAGTCCGATTATTAACGGCGCACGCATTCCGATGTAACTCATTGTGGCATGTCCTCGCTATAGTTCCCATTACAAACATTTCACATACAATGCGCAGCAATATCGCACCCAACAATACACACTCACATCCATCATCATAACCGTCTCATATGCAGATATATTTCATAACGAACTAAATAATTTAGTTACCAAAATAAATACACCTAATGATAATAATCATGTCGGACGGGTGTAGCCTAATGCCGCAAATGCCAGTGCCATGCATGCGTATGCGATGTGTCAGAAACTATATAATATCAACTCACGAGTATGTCGGATCTCGCATCGCTTCCTCAAGCCAGTCGCTCCGGGCGGAGTCATTTTGACAATCTAAATGGAAAAGACGTTATCGATAAATAAGATTAAGATTTAAATATACTCTAGACTTAATTAAAACTCACAGACTAAACCTACATAGAAATCAGATTTATGTTCCCACCGAAAATTCGTAGAACCTGCCCTAAGAACTGGACTTAACTCCCCTGTGAAATGGGTCCGGGACCGGATAAAAATACACTTAATATCCACAATTTATCCAATGCCGAGTCGCCACAACTACAGATAAATCCACGTCTCGACGCAATCCAACACAAAGGTCAACAATTCGCGATAAATACAATTGATACAATTTATAGCTTCGGATAAATCATTATATTTATACATGGATAACTCCGGATATAATTAAAATACGTTTAATCAAAAATCAACGCGGTTCTAATTACATAGGATAAGATTAAACACAACATCGTACCGGCGTATATATTTTAAGTTACATCTTTTCAAAACACAAACATGAGCAATTAAACGATAAATAAGGCATTTTCAATATTAAAATAACCTTTACGAACAATTAAAATACGAATATCGAACAATTATACAATTAGAGCTCGCACGCTGCTTTAGCGATAGACTTTACCTGCTCGAACGCGAAAAACCGACAGAATCACTGAATCACTAACGGACGGATCGCCTGCTCGCACGCCTTCGAGGTCCGCCGACGGTGGTCGGAAAATTTGAGGGTTGGGTTTTAATTCGATTCCAGACACCCACGCTAAGCCCAACGCCAAGGGACCCAAATGATCGTTTCCGCCGAGACCACCGGAGTGGTCGGAATTGGGGTCCGACAAATTCCTAACTTCCGGCGAGCTCCACCTTTGTTCACCGGCAAAACGACCGTGGAATGTCGATCAAGGGTGGATCTTGTCTGGGGGGCGAGGAGCCGATCCTGCTCATTAGCAGGTGGCTTCGAAAATGGCCGACGGCCATGTATGGGCGAAGAGAGAGAGCCTCGTGGCGTGATTTCATGAGATTCGTGGCTTCGGGCGACCAAAGGTGACAAGCGGTGGCCATGATGGGGTTACCTTTTCCCGGCTGGGCCTGACTACGTATCGCGGGCCTAAATGGCTGATCTACGCTTCTGTATGCTGGTGACGGGCGCAGCGCCGAGAGGAGAGGGAGAGGGAGAAGGGCCTGTGGGTAGTTTTTCCCCTTTTTCCTCCTTATTCCCATTTAGCCCTCCATCTATTTTAATTTAGACATGATTGTGCAATTTACACTTTGACTAAGGAAACTTTAGTATTTACATAAATAAAAACTTTAAATTAACCTTTGATAAATCGAATAAATATTAAAACAAGTATAAATACTTTAAATGGCCAAAATAATTATTATGACCCAATATAATTTCTTAAGAAGTTTCCATATACGTAAATAAAAATTTCGATAGATAAATCCGAAATTAAAACTCAATAATTAAAATTTAATTTTATACTTCAATTTACTGGCATTACGCCTTGTATCGGGAGCTCTACTCAAGGTAAAAACTCCGTCCCAACAAGTTTACAATGACCACACAAGGTCCATATGCTAGTAAAATAATTTACCATCAGCCCCCGTGATCAATACTCACAAAATACATCAACTATATACAATAGTTCAAGAGTTAATAATTTACTCTTATACAAAATATATTAAAATTTACAATTCTAATACATGTATACAACGAAGGTACCAAAGCCACAACCCGGCTTTCTTCTAAAATGCGGCCTCTAGCGAGCGCCGTCCTCGTGCACACTCCCTGTACCTGAAATGGTGATCCCTTGACAGGGTGAGCAAAGCCTAGTAGAGATAATTTCCTACTTGGGTTACTCCCCACCTAAGTGCACATGCATGGCAAACAATCACATTCAAACAATTTCATGAACCTACTCGAATGTCTACATGACCAATCTCGAGTCCTCACCGACTCCCTCACATATGCCTAAGCAAAAGCTGTTTGTTCTTGAAAACACACTACCGAGTTTCTAAGAAATATCGACAACCCTCCGAGGGGAACTGCTGATAACCTCCAAATAATTCATGGGTCCCTCCGACGCGAATTGGCCTGGGACAATCTCCTAACACGATTCTCCGGAAAATCTTTCGTCGAAATTCCTTCACAAACATTGCTTTTTCTTTCACTCTACGCCATGCACTCACTAATATTCTAGGGTGCCCCGTTGCATTTGGAATGCATGATGCCAATTCCTGAATACATTCATGCTAATATATTCATGGCGTATATATATTAACATAATTAAATCACATACAACATGTTATGCAATTTCAATCAATTACACCAAAATTAGCTCACATGGGCCACTCACCAAACACGAGCAATTCATTTTGAATCACTCAACCAAACACATTACACCAAAATTTCATAAACACATTTACATGAACGCTGAACCCTCGGGTTACCGTACCATGACCACACAAATATGAATTTTCTCCCACTGTTCAAAGCTGAGACCGAAGCTTACGGCTAAAACAAGCCTCGTAACATTCATAACCATTTACATAGCTCTGTACCAAAGATTAACGCAAGTAGAAAGATCCCTACCTCGAGTTGTCGGAACTCCACCAAATCGGTGCCCACGCCAGCCCTCGCCAAGCAGAGCAATCTTTGCTTGTCTGGCCGAGAACCGACAAATTGATAGCCAAATCTAGAGAGAGAAGGCACAACTTCTCTCTCTAAAAATCACAAACCCAAAGCTACTGTATCTTTGTTTCAGCACTGCACGTTTTGTGCTCAAAATGAAGATGATCACTATTCATGTTTTTGTCTTATCTCATTAACAATTCAAAATTTCTCATCATGTCCCATTTTTTCACTATTTTAACACTTGGCACTACCTAGGCCGTCCATTTCCATTCTCTCTCTACTCATGCAACATGTGTCACATGAGTACATGTAGTAGGTGAATTTTGTCACATCACATGTATCTCAAACCCGTTTTACGGCACTCGATACTCAAATAAAACCCGGGAATTCGACTGCCTCGAACAAATTCAATGAAATTCGACGTGGTAGCTAGATTTCACAGACAATTCCAATCCAGTGAAATCGCTTCACTATCTAAGATCTAGAAAATTTTCGGATTTTTACCGAAACGAATTATTTTACTCCTTTTCCTAAAATTGAAATTTTCTGCTCCATAACAAGATATGAGCTTTTAAAAATAATCAACAAACTAGTTTTCCACATTTTGAAATTGCATTCATCAATTATGTGTTTAAGATCATTTTTAAAGGCATATTTACTCTCAAATGCGCTTCAAAACATGTGGAAGACTGAAGCAGGATTATTTTGAAAAATACCGCTTAATGTAAATTTTTTTAAATGAATTACTTTGACACTAAACTCCAAAGTTGGCATGTCATACCGTAAACAAGGATGTTAAGGTGGAAGTATTCATTTAAAAAATTTACATGAAAGGCTTCCTCTCAAAATAATAATCAAACTAGTCTTTCATATGTTTTGAAAACCACATTCAACAATGCGGTTTTCAAAACATGTAGAAAATTAGTATGATGATTATTTTGGAAAAAAGACTAGTCATGTAATTTTTTTTAAAAAAATGAATTACTTTGACGCTATACTTGTGGAAAAGACCAAAAGATTTATGGCAAAAAGCAAATAACTGAAGCATTGGTTTGTCATTGATGAAAGTTAGCAGTAAATAAATAGGAATAGGCATTTGCATAATGTTCACAGTAGAAGCCTTCCTGGGCCAGTATCGGAAATGAAGACTTGACTTAAAGCATAATAATCAGCTGCCAACTGCCTTCACTCAATCAAACCTCTGTCTGAACATGCCAACCCAATGTGACTTCAATTCCCAAATCTTTCCTTTGCCTGAAAATATTGTTTTGATGTTATGTTATGCTATGACAAGCTGCAGCTACATATATGTTCATCCATTCACTTCAAAGAAACAATTAACAAACCCAAAAATAGCCAACCAAAACCTGCTGCTTAAATCCATTATCATCCTCTTCTATCTTCTTCTCAACGCCATGTCTGGTCTTGGTCTTGTCCTCGAATAATTAGTAAAGCAAGCCCTCCTTCACTATATTACCGACGGAGGAAAACAAAGGAAGAAAATCAGGTTGTCTACGAACTTTTGTATAGTCACCTTAAAGATTCTGATGTCCTATATATATACTACCACAACAAAGATAACTGAATCCTCACTCGAATTCTAAACGAGGTAATAAACTTAGATTCTTAGAATTCTGAAGGAATAATTATATTATTCGGTGAATATCATTGATTTCATTCACTATTTCCAACATTTCTTTCTCCAAAGAGAAAGTAAGCTATCACCAATGATTTCACATAGTGGGGCAATAGTGGAGGCATTACTAATCAATGATTTCTAGATGAGAAAATATGGGGAAAGAGTGAGGAAAATGAGAGGGGTGATTTGTGGACCGCCCTTCATGTCCAAGTCCTAATCAAACTCGCTTTCTAATCAGAGAGAAAAATACCAAGTCATGACTACACTCCTAAGCATTAATTCAAAGAAGAAAACAGGATAATATTTCATAACGGGCTAAAATTCCGGCCCTAGCACGCCATTTAGAATGAGACCAGAAGCAGATATTCCTGGAGACAAGAACGACTTTCATGACTATTTACTGACATTTCCTTTTTTTTTTCCCATGTCTTCTTTGCTCCGGAAATCTTGTTTCGATGTGTTATGTAATGCTATGACAAGTTGCGCCTACTAGCTCTTAAACTCATCCATTCACTTCAAGGAAACAATTAACAAACCCAAGTAAAAATGGCCAACCAAACCAGCCGCTTGGTCTTGCCCCTCCGCCCAAGTCCTCTATCCCCTCGCTTTATTAATTATTGCACACCTTTGGATTCGGAACCCAAATTCAAATATCTAAATGGAGGGGTAGAATGTAATATGGCATGCTATTCATTTATATCTTTTATCATAAAGAACTAAATGTAGGAGGCCGAGAAGAGTGAGAGTACTGGTTTATCAAAGTAGTAGGTATGGGATCTAAATAACCCTAGAATTTGTGTGGATGTTTCTTATTCATTGAGGCACCCTATCTAGTGGATTTTTTTTTAACACCTAATTGGGTTTAAAATAGCGCTACAGCCCACTCTCAGCCCAAGACTGATTAAAAGAAGCGGGTCCAAGACTAGTAATAGGCCCTGATGACATCCCCCAACATGTGCCCCAAACAAGAGCCCATATCCTCAGAAATCAAACCAAATCTCACCAATAAGGAAATTAGGATATTTTCCAATAACTGCTTATCCCAGAATCAAACCAAATTCACCACAGGAAAGTAGGATATTTCCAATAACTCGTTTATCCTCAGAATCAAACCAAATCTCACCAATAAGGGAAGTAGGATAATTCTCAATAACTGGTTTCCAATTATCCCTTATTAATCTGACATCGATAAGGAAAGAAAATCCTCCATCCAATAAGAGAGAATCCTTATCACCATCCAATTGGGAAAAACATATACTATAAATACTAGGCCACCCCATCGGTGAAAGGTACGCAAAATATTCCCACCTCTCTAAGCGTTTATCTTTTTCTCTCAACTAGAACTCGATTTACATTGGCAATGATCGCGAAGCCCCCGCGACCCTTCTTCTTCTTGTTTTTGCAGAGAGAAGTAACGCTGCCTGCCAGACCCCAAAGAAATGGATCCAGTCCACCCAACGACCCTAACACGCTCCACTCCCACCCGCTGAAAAGCATCATCACATGGCCGCCTGTGGGAACGACAAAGCCTTTACATAAATAAAGACTGATTCTCGCTACTAATGGTATCAACCCTAACACGCAGAGCAACGCCTAATCCACCAAGGATGCAGACCCAGCGATGCGTACGGGGGTGACCCTCGCGCTGCTAGGAAACGATGCAAGCCAACACGGATGAGGTGGAGGCGCTTCGCTCACTAATCAACACCCGAGAAGAGTTAGAGCAACTCACTGTGCAGATGCAATGCCCACTCGAAGCACGACAGTCCGTGGAAGGTCACAACATTCCCTCGTGAAGGGCAACACACCCAGACTTCGAGGTGTCGAAACGTAAGGTAGTCCAGCCGGCTGTGGGGCACGGACCACACTTAGCCCTTGGAGAGGAGGGCAACGAAGCAACACTCGGGGGGCATGTCAGGAACGAGAAACTACGTCACCCTCAGCAAGGGACAAGAGAGCAGTCATGGGAGCAAAGGTTCAAGAGCCTCCAGCAAGAGCTCAGCCGTGTGAAGGAGGTTGTAAGAGGACGCGCTCCTGACACAATGGACACCTTGGTGCAACAGACTGAGTCACCATTCACGTCGAGGTGCCTACCCTCTTCCAAGAGTTCGCACGCCACAAGTGAGGCGTTCGATGGTGCCAGATCCGCCGATCACCTCAATACTTACAAGAATCAAATGGGAGCTACATGGGTACTGTGACCCCGTATGTGCAGCTGCTTATCACATTAAAAGGCCCACTTTGGCTTATTCATCAGGCTTCCGCCTCTCATCAATCTCCTCATTCGTAGAGCTATCCATTACGCTCGCCTCCCACTTCATTGGAGCCGTAACATACGTAGCCGCTATCATCCGCCGACCATCAAGCGTAGCCGCAAGAGAGCCCGAGGTCCTATGTTCGTAGATCAACGCCGAGTCTCCGAAGGTAGACATACCGACGAGAGTTCGCGATCACCGCCTTCATTATGGGCTGGGGAGGCACCAAAGATCCGATGTTTTCCATTTCAAACCTCAGCAACCATGCTGGTCGAGGGGTGATCGCAGTGCTGAGAAGTACATCAATGGTGAAGAAGCCCTCATATCTAAGAAAGGGAGCTCTTCCACCAATAAAGAAAAAAAGTGACGCATGCCGACGAGGATCTGAGCCCAAAGAGCTCGCTGACGAGCCTCGACCACTCGCACAGCCATGCCGCCTAAGAGTCAAATCGGGCCAGTTATTCAAATTCCACAAGGCCTCGCGCCCGAGAGCCCAACAGCTCGCTTTGATCGAGCTCGACATTTCGCACAGCTATGCTTAAGAGTCGATCAACTCAAAGCTATTCAAATTTCCACAAGGCCTTAGAGCCCTGAGTCTAATAGTCATTGACGAGCTCGACTACTCAGACAAAGCCACATGTACCTAAGAGTCGATCGCCTCAGTTATTCAAATTAACAAGGCCTCGGGGCCTGAGCCCAAAGAACTAGCTTTGATCGAGCCTCGACCACTCTACACAGCCACGCAACCTAAGAGCAAGATCACCAGACTATTCACCCCACAAGGCCTCAAATACCTCGAGCCCAATATTTCAAGATGACGAGCCCGACTACTCGCACGTGCCACGCACTTAAGAGAGTCGATCGCCTCAGTTATTCAGCCCCACAAGGCCCCGCCGAGCCCAACAAATTGGCTTTGATCTAGCTCGACCACTGCGACAGCCACGAAATTTAAGAGGCCTGATCACCAGTTATTTAAATTCACAAGGCATCAACGCCCTGAGTCTGCCAAATTTCGGGCCTTTGCGAGCTCGACCACTTTGCACAGCCATGCCTAAGAGTCGACTACCAAAGTTATTTAGCCCACAAGGCCCTCGCCGCCGGAGTCTCAGCTCGCCTGGCGAGCCTCGACCACTCAAGAGACAAGCTCATGCCGCCTAAGAGTCGATCGCCAAAGGCCCACCACAAGGCCCCGCCGTCGGAGTCCAAGAGCCCGCTTGACGAGCCTCGACCACTCCGCACAAAGCCACGTAGCCTTAAGAGTCGATTAGCCTCACGCCCGACCCTGCACCCGACCGACCGCTGATCTCAACAGTTTCCGAGACGCTGAGACCAAATACTAAAGACTCCCACCGATTTTTTTTTTTTTTAAACCGAACTGATACCTGTGGGTATGGCCCACATCTTATAACAGAGTCAAAATCTCATATACATTTACAGAGTCCCATTTACATATACAAAACTGAACTTTTACATTTACAAATCAGAGCGCGGAACCTACATGTAGTGAACCCTTACAAGTGTGTCGGGCCCAACCGTACGGATGTTTGCCGATGTCTTCTCCTCGTACTCCACACGGATTAAAAACCCGCGCTGTTTTACGCTTAGTGGGAAGCATATTCTTATAACTTATACCGATGCATGTGCATTTAGACGAATCATGATAAACTTATAACAAATGTATTATCAAAATCATCATGCATTCATATAATCCAATATATAATGTGTCGTATCATATTCGTAGCAAACTTAGACATATACAATGGCAAGGCATCCACTCATCTCTTTTACATAAATCATGATTTTCTCTGATCTCGTGTCGGGTTCCTATTCCGTGTCATCAAGATAATCCGTCTACTGCACCTTTGTGACTTTAACACGTTTCTGCATGCCTCCCATAGGATCCATATTTATGCTTATTTAGATTCCTTATAAACGGTAATCGAACTTTATACTTATAACAATCTTATACTTACTCAGAATTGCACTTGTGGTAGACTTATCCTTTATTGGATCTTATAACATGACAAACTTATTCTTATCCTGGTTCATACTTATAGCAATCGGATCTTATACTTATAACAGACTTATTCTATTCGCATCTTATCCTTATTCGTATCTCCCAAATGACATACATATCGTAATCCTATACCGATACTTGTCTTAAGACTTATACTTATTTCAATCTCCCCATAAGAGTTGGCGTAACTTAGCGCTTATACTAGACAGACCAATCGTATCGGGTATTTATATCTATCTCGACTCCGTAGGAGTTTACGTAACTTATACTTATTCTACGGAGTTTACACTTGTCTCTGAGGTACCCAAAGGTATCACGTATATTGCAGAACGTATTGATTTTATGGAACTTAATCTTATACCTGAGTACCCGCAAGTACTACTCGATCAAATGTCCGGGCCTGGCATTCAACTTGTGTCAGATCATATCCCAACAAGCCCTAGGTTAAAGTATACCTATACTCATACGGATTGCCTCGTAGGTACTCACTAGAGCATCCTCTATCCGGAGCTTATACGGAGATACCCGTAGGTACTATAGAAATTAATCAGATACAAGAGTACCCGTAGGTACTACATAATCTAATCAGATACAGAGGTACCCTTAGGTACTACAGAACTTATATTAGTACTTCATATCTTATACTTGTACTACAAAGCCTATCCTTGTCTTACGGATCTTCTACTTGTACTACAGAGTTTATTCTCGGGGTATTTCGATCTTATCCCGTATTACGGAGCATATACAGGCTGTATTTCGATTTTATACATGTATTACAGAACTTATACATGTATTTCGGGATCTTATACATGTGTATTTCGTATCTTATACATGACTTACGTGAGTATATACTTGTCTTACTCGAACTCAGATCGTCTTACTTAACTTATAACGGGTATTACTCGAATCCTTATAACGTATTACTTTAACTTATACTAGTCTCACTAATTTATACTTGCTTGCGTAACTTATTATTGTCTTAATGGATCTTATTCTTTTGTGCGGTAAAGTACCGTAGGTACGATAAGCCTAACAGATCAGATCATATCACATACAAGGTCAAATCATACTTCTACAGATACTTTATTGATTAGTCCTTCAGAGGTACAGATCAATATTCATTATACGAAGATTCGTGAGGTACGATGTGACTCTATACTAATTTACGTAACTTTACACTTATTTTTCGATACGAGTACCCGTGGTACTACCTGACTGATACTGTTCTTAATTTTGATATGGAGCACCTTTAGGAACTAATGACTTTATACTTGTTTTATCGACACGGAGTACTCAGATACTACTGACTTAATCGTATACAGAGTACCCTTGTAGGTACCACTTTAACTTTTAATCAGATACAAGAGTACCCGTGAGGTACCATGTAACTTAATCACAAGAGTACCGTAGGCACACGTAACTTACTATATTCATTCTTATTCATTATTCAAAGTCTTATCATATAATTGTTAGATCGCTCTAGACCAAGAATACCTAATGAGTAGGTGGACACAAGACAATAAGTACCAAGTATAACACAGCATCGAGAGTGTCGTCGAGACTAATCAAAGAGTACCGTTACTCAGGTCAAGACGATCGAGAGTGTCGTCAAGATCCAATGAGTACCTATACTAATGTGTCAAGCACGATCGTGAGAGTGTCGTCAGACTAGAGAGTACCGGCAACTACCGTGCCGGCATCTAGCCGAGAGTGTCGCACTAGTCGAGTACCGGGCAATTAATGTGCCGGCACGATCGTATATCACGCGACTAGTCGAGTACCGGAGTACTAATGTGCCGGGCACCTACCGTGAGAGTGTCGTCAAGACGGTTAGTTAGAGAGTACCGGTACTAATGTGCCGGGCACGGTCAGAGTGCCGTCGACTAGTCGAGTACCAAAGTACTAATGTGCCAAAGCACGGTCGAGTAGTCGCCGCACTAATCGTAATCAGAGTGTCAGGTTCTTTAATAACCTGGTCTTAGGTAGTTTACAATTATATGAGTTCAATAACATACTCTCTTATAATAGGGCATTATTAGCCACATTATGTGTTCATGACAGATTGTAATTCACGTTCATGGTCACGTGTCAGTTCGTTTTCAAATTACATATCGTATTATTGTTTCATGAACACATCTATGCATTTTGCATTTCCTACATTTTTCATGTTACCATTACATACGGCATTTCACATACTTGCATAGTATAATGCCTATGTTTTCACACATCATTCATGTATCTTCTATTCTCAATGAATCAACTTTACTTAGAAATTGGAATCACTCCAATCGATCATCTAAATCCTCGCTATACATTTTCATGCCAACTAGCCTAAGCATCGCATTTTACCAAGGGACAGTTTACAATATTCATTTTTCTAGTGCTTTGTCTCCATATTTGACACTGGTTCTTTGTACTCCTTTAAAGCTAAGGTGCTAAGGGTTCTATTCCAACTGGAATCACCTACCCGAGCACCGAACTCGAGAGTTATGTTCACAACAACCTGACTACTCTGGCGATTAATACCGATACGTAAATCGCTTCTGGTACACGGCCCCACCTTGAGTGAATATTTGAGCCACTTAGAGAGTCAGAATTTGACGATGCCTATTTCTTTAGGTTTGGTTTTCCTTGAAGTCATTTTACCTTTTCCTCTAATTTGAATCACTCAAATCGATAAGAAATGAGTGTTACGTCAAAATACAAAAACCTACGAAACCTAACAGTAAACAGTGTACCCAGACACTTTCTTGGCCAAATGACCGTAACCAAATGTACCGGTAATAGCTCAGCAGCTCGGCACACTTCACCTGAAAATGCCCAGAATGTGTGTTTTTCACCCATTTTTCCATAATTTGATACCAATCAACTCTACACTTCAAACACACATCAAAAACACTTCAAATTCACCTTGTAATCTCCTTTCTATTCAATTCATCTTTCAATTACATATCTTTCTTCAAAATTCTTTTATGAATTTCTTCCAAAACCCTTCTAATATGGGTTAGAACCATCCTAATAAACATGAATATTAATTAGGCTTACTCTTAACCCTAACTCATTTACTTACAATTAACCATGAATCCATCCTCAAAGGAAGGATTCCATAACCATTCAGGTCATATGGGGTTTTACCCACTTACTTTCCAAAATTTTGGTTAAGATGAAACCCTAGCAAAACCCTAGGTTTGAGCAAGATAATCATCATACAAACCCAAAGATCCATGCCAAATCTCATAGAATTCATAATCAAGGTGAGTTTCCATACCAAAAATCCAAAGTTCCATACCTTGGCTTGCTTGATCTCCTCTTCCTCTTCTTCTCTTCTTCTTCTTCCTCTTCACGTTTTTCTTCCTCCCCAAAATGAGACCAATTTTGGTCTTTTAAATTCCATGTTTGCTAAGGCCTTGTTTGGCCCTCCAAAAACCCATTTTTGGGTTAAGTTTGCTTATTTTCTATTTAAGCCCATAACTCATTCTATTTATAACAACTTCCCTTTTATTTCATATTTTGGCCTCAACTTTTCAGACCATGTCTTTTTTTGGGCCCCTTGACAAATTACAATTTTGTCCTTAAGTTTTGTAACTTTCCTGCCCTCTCAAGCTCTTAATGTTTTATATTTAACTCGCGAAACAAATACAATTATAAGCATAAACACCCTAAACATGTCGAAAAACCCAAGCAGTATATTTCGGGTGTTACAAGCTCAAAGACCAAATTAACAAGGCCTCAATGAGTCAAGCAAATTAGGCTCGACAAGCCGACTACTCTCGCAGACAGACATGCAAAATTTAAGAAATAGATCAGCTCAGCTATTCACCACAAGGCCTCAACGCCTGAGCCCAAAGAACTCATCTTGACGAGCCTCGACCACTCGCACGTCGACGCAACCCAAGATCGATCACCAGCTATCTCAAACCCACAAGGCCCAAACGCCCCTGGGACCCCAGCCAAACACTCGACGAGCCTCGACCACTCGCACACCACACAGCCCAAGAGTTAGATCACCAGTTATCTGCTGAACACCCCACAAGGTTCAAAGGCCCGAGCCCAAAGAATAAAGATGACGAGCTCGACCATTTCTCAGACAGCCACGCAGCCCTAAGAGTCGATCAACTCAGCTATTCAAATTTCACAAGGCCTTAGCGACCCTGAGCCCGCAGGGGCTCGGGGCCTCGACGAGCTCGGGCCACTCCCGCACAAAGCATGTGCCCCAAGAGTAAGATCACCAAAGAGCCCACCCACAAGGCCTCGCCTCGGAGCCCAACAAAATTCGCTGATGAGCCCGACCACTTCGCATGTGCCATGCACCCTTAAGATCGATCGCCAAAGATCGGCCCACAAGGCTCAAGACTGAGCCTCCAACAACCAAAGATGACGTAGCTCAATCCATTCACAGCCACGCAGACCAGAGGTCACTAACTCAGTTATTCAACCGATAGTCAACGCTCGGGAGTTCTCAAGAGCCGCTTTGACGAGCCTCGACTACTCGCATTGCCACGTGCAGCCCTAAGAGTCGACGCCTCAAGCTATTTACCCCACAAGGCCTCACGCCTAAGCCTCAAGAGTTCACTATGAAGAGCTCAATCAAGCCAACTCAAAGCATGTGATCCTAAGAGCCAAGCCACCAGTAAATCAGCCCATGAAGCTCGCCATTTGGGCCAAAAGCTCAATCTACTCAACTCAAATATGCAGCCCAGAGCCGCCTGCCTCAGTAGATAGCCAACCGAGCCTCAACAACTTAGTTTTGACGAGCTCGACTGAGGCGAGTTAGCCCAAGAAGCCCAGGAACTAGTTCAGCTCAGGCAGGATAGCCCACCGAGCCTCAACAACTTAGTTTTGACGAGCTCGACTGAGGCGAGTTAGCCCAGGAAGCCCAGGAACCAGTTCAGCTCAGGCAGAGCAGCCCATGAAGCCTCAGCGACTCAGTTTTAAAAAGCCCAACCGCTCAACTCAGGCCATGTACCCAGAGCCAATTCACCAGCATTCAAATCTGTGAGCCTGTGGAGCCCACTCGCTAGGGCACAATAGCTCAGAGCTCAATTTAAACAGCCATGTAGCCACTGAGCCAAGCATCCGCCAGGCGCAACAAATAAACAGTCAGCCACGGGAGCCAAGTAGCTCAGAGCCAAGGGCCAGAGCCCAAGAGGTCAGAGCCCGCAGTCGCTCAAATGGGGGCCCCATGTACCATGGAGCCATAGTCAGAGCCCAACACCGCTTGAACAAACACGAGCCACGTAACCGCGTACCGCTCAAATGTGCCATGTAGCCATGGAGCCAAGTAGCTTAGAGCCCAACGCTGTGGCTCCAAGAGGCTCAAGCTCAAACAGCCATGTAGCCGGAGCCAAGTAAATGAGCCCAAGAGTCAGAGCCCAAGAGCTCGGGCTCAAACAGCCATGTAGCCAAGGGAGCTGCTGTACTTCGGGCCAGAGCGCAATGCCAAACAAAGCCAGCCATCGAGCCATAGCCAGAGCCCTAACAAATTTCGCTCTTTGAGAGAGCCTAAATAGCTTGGGAGGCAGAATAGCCTAGAAGGCGTAACAGCCCAGGAGACAAGCAACTCATTTTTCAGAGCTCAGCCGCCCAAAAAGGTAGAATAGCCTTGGAGCCAAGTAGCTCAGTTCAGAAGGCGCAACAACCCAGAAACCAAGCAGCTCAAATTGGCAAGACGATAAAAAGAGCGATAAAACTAATCAAACCAAGTAGCCATGTGGATATCGCGCCTGATCTAAGAAGCGATACAACCTTTGCCCACGCTCGCCGTAACCAAGGGCTGGGGGGCAACTGATTGGGTTTAAAAAATAGGCGCGCAGGCTTACTCTCTCAAGCCCAAGACGCATGATTAAAAGAAGCGGGCCCAGTACTAGTAATAGGCCCTTGATGACATCCTCAAATATAAGCCCAAAACAAACCATATCCTATAAATCAAACCAAATCTCACCAATAAGGAAAGTAGGATATTTCCCAATAACTGCTTATCCTGTAAATCAAACCAAATCTCACCAATAAGGGAAGTGATAATTCTCACAATCGTTCCAATTATCCCTTATTAATCTGACAACGATAAGGAAAGAAAATCATCTATCCAATAAGAGAGAATCCTTATCACCATCCAATTGGGAAAAACATATACTATAAATACCAGGCCACCCCATCAGTGAAAGGTACGCAAAAATATTCACCCTCTAATTAGTCTATCTTTTCTCTCAGGGAGGAACTGACTTAAGCATTAGAGCGGCCATCCAAATCTGACAACGATAATTCTCAATAACTGCTTTCCAATTATCAATAACTATAAATAAGGGAAGTAGGATAATTCTCAATAATCAAGCCTAATTATCCCTTATTAACTGACAAACGATAATGTTAGTAAAATCATCTATCCAATAAGAGAGAATCCTATCACCATCCAATCGGAAACATACTATAAATACTGTGCCACCCCATCGTTGAAAGGTACGCAAAATATTCACCCCTCTAATTAGTCTATCTTTTTCTCAGCAGGAACCGACGGCATTGGAAATCGCTACGGGCGTAAGCCCCGACCCTTCTTCTTTCTTTGTTTTGCAGAGGAGAGCAATGCCAAAGGCCGGCGGCACTGCACCTTCAAACAAATGTCCAAACCGCCCAACGACCCCAACACGCTCCAATCCAGTCCGGTTGAAAAAAGCATCATCAACACCTATTTACTTTGCATTACAAATCTGTTTCTCATGAGACTCAGGCCCTAGACCCTTCCCCTCCCTATGCTTGTTTAAGCCTGAATCCACTCGAAGCTAGGTCTTATCAGCTCATTTATTGACTGTTTATCTAACATTACCTACTTGGAAGCCATCTTTCTATGGTTTGAATCCCAAACTGTCAGACAGACTTATGATAGAATCATAGTTGTGAAAGGCGCACTTAGACGTGAGGATGCTATACGAGCTCTCGGTGCCTCACTTGAGTTGAGGCGACGCCCCTTCTGTAAAGTGACGATTAGGCGCAAGGCTCTCCCTAGGCGCGCCTTTTGCAATTCCCTTCAATTTTGGTACATTATCGGTCATCCTTCGCTAAATTTCAGCATTTTTTTTTTTTGGAAATTTTGGTTGTTTATTGGTCTTCTTCTCCTTCTTCGGCATCAAGGTTGGAGAGAAGCGCTAATTTTTTGTTTTTGTCACAAAGATTATCTTCGTCAAGTTCAGAGTTGCTTTTATTCACATATCAAAACGATGTCATAATTTTAAAAAAAACTCCCATCAAAACGCTATACAGAAGTCCTAGTTTTTTTTTTTTTTTTTGGTAAAGGTTAAAAAAAACCCCTTTTGTTTTACCAAATATCTCACTTACACCTCAAAAACAAAATTAGTCCAAAGAGTATCTCTATCATTTAACTGCAGAAATTTACTTAAATCCTCGTCGTGAATCGATAATGTTAAAGAGTCAAACGACGTTAAAATTGCCGTTAATCACGACGTAATAATTCATTACCGACATTGCTAGACCCACTTCCTTTCTCTCTTCCTCATCTCTTCTTTCCTCATCTTTTCTCTCTTCTCTCTTCTCTCTTCCCTCTTCCCTCTCCCTCACCCAACCCCACTAGTTGAACCCAACCTCCCCCCCCACCTAGCCCCAGCCTAAAACTCGCTCATACCATAGGTTTTTTTTCTTTTTTTAACACTTAATTTTTTGTTAAAATTTTAAAAGGTACTAAATAAAATTCAAAATGTATTTTTTAAATATAAATAATCATTCATTATTTTAAATCTACCAAAATGTTTTAACGTTTAAAATCTATTAAATAAAATTCAAATTTATTTAAATCTACTAATTAAAAATCAATGAATGAGTTTGAAATAATATTAAATATAATTTCAAATGGATGAGTTTTAATATTTTTATCTAAAAACTAGTCTATTTTAAATGGATGAGTTTTAAGATTTAATAGTTTTATTTAAATGGATATGTTTTTTTTTTTTTTGAAAATATGGATTTGTTAATATTAAATATTATTTCAAATGGATATTTTTTATATTTAATATTTTTATTTAAAAACCAAATTATTTTAATGTATTAAGTTAATACAAATTTTGATAAAATTAAATAGATGAGTATAAAAAAAAATACAATTTATTCCCAGTGTAAAAAATACAATTTTTTGCTAAAAGCAACTATGTGAATAATAATGCCTTGACTCCAGGAGGCGTGGGGACAGTGCATTGTAACAGAAATAGGGACCTTATATTCCCAGTAAACAGACAAAGACCACAAAATATTATATTATATTAATGGATAACCAGGAAGCAGTTGACATGGTCCATTCTTTTTAGCTCTAAAAGCCATTTTTCCTTATCGAATAAACACATATGTATCTTCGAGAAAAACATGGTATTGCCACTACCAATGTAATCAAAGACACATACTCTGCTGCTAGTTTTTGCATTTTCTTTTTCACAGAAATACTATTAAAGGCCTCGTGTCGGTATTGGGTCTTGCACATGAATGTCTTCAGTCTCAACCAAAAGCTTTCTCTCTTTAAAAGAATTCATTTTCTTACTATTTATGGCAATTAATCTCTATCCAAAAGAAATATATAGCATTTGAGGCATTACTAGGAATACACTGCAACAGGTGGTACTTCGCAAATAAACTCATTTCACTCCCAAAAGCTCACTGAAGTTCTACGCTTATTTGTTTTTCGATTTTTGTCAAAGTTTCAACAGTTTTCGAAAGATTCGACCGTCTGCTTTTAAAAATTTCATGATTTATTGTAAACATTTTTTTTTTTAAAAAAATGAAAATATTTGGCTTTTTCTATTTAGAAAAAAATCATTTTCTATCAAAACAATAAAATCTCCACCATCGTCTAATACAGGATAAGAACACTCATTACTGGGTGATTTATTGAATACGGTGTCGTGATGGGTAGCCTCATCCCGATCCCGACCGTTTATTTTTTCAATTTAAACTCCGTCCTCATTTAAAAATTAAACTGTACAGTCGGGTGTGTGGTTAAAATTTCCAAATCCACCTCATTTACATTTGATTTTTATTTATTTTTATTTTTATTTTTTTTTATATTTGTTATTACATATATTAAAATTAATATATTTCATAATAAATAAAAATTATAAATTATTTATTAAAACAATATAATAATAATAATTATTATTATTTATATTAAAGTATAAAATAAAAATAATAAAAATATTTTTAAAATATAATCCGTAATTTTAATAACAATATCCAATCCTCCTCGAACTCGCTTTATTTAAAAATAAACCCCAACCCGTTTCGACCAAACCAAATTCTCATTCACATTTGTTTTTTTTTTTTTTATTATTCTTTTCAAGATATTCTATTTTCTCTCTCTCTTACTTCTTTCTTTATTAAAAAGGGAATAATTTGATTTGTTGAAAAGTTAAAAAAAAAAAAAAAAACCGATCAAACCTAGGATCAACAATGCCTAATCATTAAGAATTATAAACATTTATAATTAAAAAAGCATACCCGAATCCATCGAGATGAGTGAACCTAAATCAACAATATCGGCTTAGCCTTCCAAGCAACGCAGCCCTGTATAGAAGTTTCAAAGATTCTCTTGTCTTTCCTCAACGAATTCGTGATTACAGTAAGAAAGAACCGTCATTGACCCCAAGTGATCAAGACCCTTTACGCTAAGTGGCTTACGCCACCAAGCGTCATCACTTCTTATTAATTGCTTCTTCTCTCGCTTTACCATCAACAAACATAAAAACAAAATGTCTCTACATTATTTGAGGACCACATTTTAACCTTGATGCATAAACCTATGAAATACAAAAAAATGATAGATCACTTAAAATAAAAGGCTTAATATTATTTGACGGACAACACATAATAAGCATACATATGTTCACTAATTGATTAAAAAATCCAACAATCTCCACTGGGCTATATGTACAACCTTATAATTGTGTATTGCAATGAATAAACATATGAGCTCAAACCTTATTACCCAAAAACATGCATCAAGAAACCAATCCAACATCAATTGTCACACAGATCATTGCGGCCTTTTGTCACACTTTCAGGGTAACTAGACCTATCAATGGTCACATGTATTGATATGATTGAATGACAAAGATCACAATGTGGATGTGTAGTATGGAAATTATATATGTAATGGATCTTAATATTATTTCAACTGTCCAACTTTATTCTTTAGTAAGATCAAACCCAAAAATTAGTTCGTATATCAATAAAACAAGAAACTCAAATTTGCAACATAAACTCAAAATATTTACAACCGAAATATCCGAAATATATCTATAACATAGCATCTCAAATACAAACTCCCACTAAAACTCGACATCCTCGTACAATATGACACCCATATTTAGCAAAGATGTCGATGAAAACCTGCGGCAACTTTAGTAAGAGAATCGAATCATAAGAAGTTTGTACCAATGTGCTCGATGACAACCGTGCCATTCTCTAACTTCTTTTTCTTTTTGGGGGTCAACAAGAAACTTGATGTCAATGTGCTTCGATTTTGAAGAGCTTCTGTTGTTGTTAGAATATAACATCACGGAAGTTATTGTCAATATAACTTAATGGTCTTTCAATCCCTTTCTTCACCACACGCACTGCAAGTGATTGTGCTCTCGCAGCCCACATCCCATGGTTGGAGGCCTCATAGCAAGCTATAAACTCACGCTATATTGAGAAGCTTATAAGTGTCCTGCTTGGCACTCCTCCAAGATATAACCCTCCAAACCTAGCATGAAAACATAACCCGATGTGGATCATTTATCTTGGACATCCAAAGAAAATCGAATCGAAAACCCAAAGATATCTAAACTGATTCGATCCCGATACGTGAGCATAAAATCTTTTTGTTCTCTGTGGCATCGCATGACCCGTTTGGTCGCTTCCAATGGTCAAATCTGTGGTTACTCAGATTCGCTTCAACATGCCAACTATGAATGCAATATCTCGGACGTACAGCATACTGGGGCATACATAAGACTCCCCCACAACCGATGCGTGAAGGAATCTTTTGCATTTCCTCAATTTCAAGATTATTTTTAGGGCACTGAGTGAGACTAAACTTGTCTCCTTTAGCTACGGGTGTATCTCCCGATGAACAATCCTTCATGCCGAATCTATTCAACACCTTTTCGATATAGCTCTTTTGTGATAACCGAAGAATACCTTGAGAGCGATCTCGTAGTATTTGTATACCTAATACAAAAGAGGCATTCCCAAGATCTTTCATCTCAAAATTCTTTGAGAGAAATTTCTTAGTTTCATGCAATAAACCTATATCACTACTAGCAAGTAGAATATCATCGACATATAAAATCAGGAAGATAAATTTACTCCCACTGAACTTATGATATACGCAATCTTCAACCAAATTTACCTCAAAACCATTGGAGGTAATAACTTGATGAAACTTGTGATACCATTCACGGGAAGCCTGTTTCGAGACCATGATGATTTCTTTAATTTACAAACCATCGAATTTCTTGGATCCCTAGATACAAAGTTTTCTCGTCATAATTACATAAATAGTTTCACAATGTTACCATTAAGAAATGCCGTCTTACATCCATCCACGAATTTCTAAATCAAAATGAGCCACAAGTGCCATTATAGTTCTAAAGGAATCTTTCAAGAAACCGAGAGAAAGTTTCCTTTATAGTCTATGCCTTCCTTTCGAGTGAAACCTTTCATGACTGCTTAGCTTTATATCTTTCGACATTGCCATTTGAATCCTCGTTTTGAATATCCATTTACAACCAATAGGTTCGATCCTTTAGCAATTCAATAAGATCCCAAACGCCGTTGTCTTCCATGGATTTCATCTCATCCTTCATGGCATTAATCCACTTCAGGAAATTAACTTTGTAAAACTTCAATAAGATCGGATTATCATCTTCTCTCGCTAAGTTTACATCAACTCATGTTCTCAAGAAATATCGGTATAATCATCGTGGAATTGCACTTCCTTTCTCTTGTGGATCTCCTAATGGCACTTCGAGGTTGTCAGTTTGGTACTATGTGCTCCTTGAGGAAGAACTTCATTATTGGTTTTGAAGTAAGCACACTAACAATATCTGTAAAATAACTGATCAATGTTGTTTTCAGGTCGAAGAACTCCATTGTTGTCTTGTACCATAATAACATCTTGAACAATGTTAGGTAAAATAGCTTGAGAATTGTCAAGAGCAATATTAGGATAAAAAACAACACCTCATGTATGAGAACTTGATCCCGATTGCTCTCTCATCCTTCTTCAAAACAACACTTACAAGACGTTATCTTCCCTCCAAACTCAACATCCTCAAAGAATCTTGCTACAGATTTCCAATTTCCCAAAAATGATCTAATGCTGGGATTATAAAAATTAAAGCCCGAGAGCGTTCAAAGATAACCAACAAAGTAGCAAATAATCGCTCTTTCGTCCAATTCTTTCATTCGCCTATAAGGCCGTAAGCTCGAGCCGGACAACCCCAAACATGTAAGGCGCCTAATGCTAGGCTTCTTTCCAAGCCCATAACCTGCAAGGGGTTTTAAACATCGCTTACTTGCACCCTCGTTAAGAATGTACACCGCGCTTTCCAAGCTTCTCCCCAAAGCTATCTGCAAAGAAGAATGACTAATCATACTTCTCACCATGTCCCGCGTTCGATTGCCTCTCTCAAGAACACCATTCATGCCAGTTTACCCGGCATCAGGTATCATGATCGATCCCATATCTCTTTGTGAAGATAGCGAAAGGTCCTAGACGTTGTTCTCCTGAGCCATCATATCTACCATAGTACTCACCACCACGATCGATTCTCGATACTTTAATCTTCTCGCCAAGTCGAGTTCAATCCGCTTAAAAGTCTTGAACACGTCTAAAGCTTCAGACTTCTCATGGATCAAATACGTACCATACCAACAACCATCACGAACTGACAGGTCACCGCCGACCATCTAAGAAGCTATGGGAATGGTCCCCATGTTCAAGATGAATTAGTCTCTAAGACGCCCGTACACTATCGGGCACCTAATTTCTTTTTCATTCGCTTCCCTTTAACGCACTCAATGCAACTGAACCGCCATATCGAAAGTGAATCAAGAATGTCATCTCGACACAGTCTTTGAATTCTCTCTGAGATATGGCCTAATCAAGCCAGGCCATAACATTACGTAATCCTTTATCGCTTAATTTACGTTTGTACCACGATACTAGATACAACATTAAATGAGGCAATAGTCAACAAATAAAGGTTGTCATGTACGCATAAACCAGTACCAATTACATTTGAATTTAAAGAAAGACCAAATTTCGAATTTCCAAATGAACAATAATATCCAGATCTGTCCAATACAGAAATTGAAATCAAATTCGCTTCCAGCTGACTCGCACAACATAAGTTTCCTTCAACCAAATAAACACTAGTTTTTAATAACAACCGAAATGTCCTTATCATTTCTACTACCGCTTTCCCATCACCCACATAGATGAATCTTTTAATCATTCGGGCAATGCACCCAAAGACACCCTCGTAAGGAAATACTTACGTATAGTATACTTAATCTACCCACCAAGTATGACTAGGTACAGAAGTTAAATTAACTTCAGAACAAACTAGAGTGAGAAGAGTACCTTTCTTAATACGCCAAGCAACATATTTAGGACACTCTTTCTTGAAGTGGCCCGCTTTCTTACAGAAATAGCAAGTGACTTCCTTATCTTGCGTCTTTCCTTTCTTCGTCGATATACCTTCTACGCTGTCATTCTTAGAGTCTTTAGCTCTCTTCCTTTCTTCTTCCCCCGAAGTTAATGCTAAATGGTTACACTTTCTGCCTTATCCTTCTTTATCCTTTCCTTCTTGCACACAATGAGAAATAAGCTCATTTAAAGTCCATTTATCTTTCTGAGTATTATAACTCACAATGAACTGACTGAATTGTGCAGGAAGAGATATAAGAACTAAATGCACAAGCAAGTCATCAGACAATTGTAACTTAAGTGCTTTTAGTTTTCCGGCAATGTTAGACATTTCCATTATGTACTCCCTTATGTTCTCCTTTGTTCTGTATTTCATGCCAACAAGTTTTCTTAAAAGAGTACTTGTTTCCTTTTCATTTTTAGCAAAGACTGTCTATATCAAGAAGAAATTTCGTAGCATTAACGCTCTCATCGAGAGCCCCAAACGCTTCGAATCTGAGCGCTTCATAAAGATTACCTGCCGACGATCGTTCCCACTTCTCAATATTAGCCCCATCGAGGCTTCGTAGTTAGGCGGTATGCTCCACTCTTAATGCTAGGTCTAATTCCATACAACCGAGAACAATTTAATGCTCTCTTTCCAAATTCAATCGTTCCCCATTGAGCATGGGAATACCGTTAACTTGAGCAGATAGATTTGCAGCATTAGCAAGAGATGAGTAGAGAATAAGAAACAAATAAGCATGCTCACATAAGTTCCAAAACCAAATCAAAATAATAAATTCAAATGCAAGTAAAAATCCCATTCCAAGATGTCAAGCACTCCATTAATGTCTTGTCTTTGGACAAATCATTAACTCGTAATTGATGTCTTGTTGTAGTGATCAAACACTGATAATAACTACTGTCAAATAATGAATATTCCTTTGGGTATATTCATCATTCACATGTAAAACCAAATGCTCATCACATGTCGATCACCACGAGTGTATATGTACAGCGGTCAAATATTAATTTTCCTTTAGGCTAATTAATATTCACATGATATGCACTACACTACTGTCTACATTTTGAATCAAATCAACTTTCACAAGAGAGATCACTTTGGTGACATGTTGTTATAATTAATTCAATTCAAGAATGTATAAATATACACAAGATTTGAATTTAAAAATTACACCAAATGTTTATATTTGTGTATGTAATTTAGAGGAACAATTTCATACACCAAATGTTTATATTTATGTATGTAATTTAGAGGAACAACATAAAAAATAGAGTTAAATATTTTCTACCTTATTCCCATTTGAAGAGTTCTTTCTAAATCCAAACAAATGGGCACATACAAAATCAGGTTAGTGTTTTGATCCAAACACACCCCAAGTAACATCTCAGTTTTATAAACTTCATAGAAAATTTCATATACCAGTTTTATACTTAGAAGTATTATATAATTAAAACTTCATGATTGGAATATTAAAAGTACAACCCATTCTCCAAACCCATTCTCCGCATTTTACACCATTTTTACGTTAAAAGAAACTAGCTAAAAAAAAAAAAAAAAAAATACGTAACTTAAAAATCATTTTCCGATCTCGTATATATATATACCATTAATCAATCCAAAGTCGGATTCTGGCAAAGAAACACGTATATTGTATTGACGCGTATGTCTGCACGAAAAACATGTATATATTACGCATGCCCGATCAGATGCTCATGTATCGGGACGATTTGCAATACATGTATATTACAGTATATAAATTCTGATTAAATAAGACTCCATAATCATGTATATTACGATTAAAAAGCCTATGTAAATTCTGTAAATTCTGTAACTTTTCTGTATATTAAGTGTTTATATACGATTTATTACAAACCGCTGGATCATGAAAATTCGGATCATCGCACAGGCTGGGGTTAAGATTCTTTTTTTTTTTCTTAACTTGGATGATTTGCAAATATACAAATCAACCGAACCATGCTGAATATCATCACTCAGAAACCCTGTAATCTCGAAGAAGATCACAAAACCAGAAACCTTACATAATTCCTAATAATCAAAACATTGTGGCTCTGATACCACTTGATGAAAAGTTAAAAAAAAAAAAAAAAAAAAAAAAACTGATCAAACCTTAGGATCAACAATGCCTAATCATTAAGAATTATAAACATTTATAATTAAAGCGATACCCGAATCCATCGAGACGAGTGAACCTAAATCAACAATATCGTTTTAGCCTTCCAAATTACAACGTAGTCCTAGAGAGTTTCTCAAGATCTCTTGCTCTTCTCAATGAATGGGTGATTACAGTAAGAACCGTTATCAATTTGTGGACCAAGACCCTTTTATGTTGTAGCTACGCTCACCTGCTTTTTCTTCTCTCTATTATTGTTTTCTCTGCTTTGGCCCATCAACAAAACATAAAACAAAATGTCTCTACACATTATTCGAGGACTACATTTAACCTCGACGCATAAAAACCTATGAAATACAAAAAATGATAGATCACTTAAAATAAAGGCTTAATATTATTTGGATGGACAACACATAATAGTTACATATAAGCCCACTAATGGATTAAAAAATCCAACATGATTGACATCCATAAAAACACAAATACAAATTATTCAAAACACAGTATTAGGTTAATTACATATTAAATAAGTTTAAAGACTATAAATTTGATAATACTATAATGATTAGAATATATATGAATCTTATTATGTAACATATTGACGATCATAATTTGATTTGTTATCCATATCTGATCGAATATGGTTTGTCTATGTAAATCGTCTATATATAAATAAAACATTGTAATAAGACGATGAAAAACAAAAAATCGTAAATAAGATTCAGCGACAAAAACAAACAATCGTATCAAGACAACAACAAAATCACAAAAATAAAATAAAACTCAGATCTACGTATAAAAACTACTTTATTAAGAAATAATTTTATTTTTATGCTCTTTTCTCTCTCTCTTACTTCTTTAAAATGATTAGTTTATACTTATTATAAAGTCAAGAGCTTCACATGGGCTGAAATGACATTTTCATACGCACTGCTACACACTCGAATCCCATTAGAGGTTTAATATCACGACTGCCGCTCGCCTACCCATCCCACGCTGCCTTTATTGGCTAAACCGGTTTTAGCTTTATATATCGGTTGCGACATCCGATAAAATTGAACGATATCACAAATCAATAAAAAATTCCATATTCTTTTTCCCATCTCCTCGATACACTGCTCATTCTTTTGATCGCAGAAATGCGTTTAAATCATCCCCACCTTCAAATAATCAAAGAAGAATACAGATTTAAATTCCTCATAAATTTGCATTCGTGAAGCAGATTATTTTTGATAGGAACAACTTTTTATGACAATTTACTTGGAAATTTTTTTTTTTCTTCCAGGTTAACTTAGAATGCTATATATCACTGTATGAGGTCACTCTATATGTTTTTTTTTGGTTTTTTGCTAAAAGCAATTTGTTTTCAGCATGTTTTTTTTATATAACTTTTTTCACAAATTTATTATCGAATATTCAAAAAAATCGTCGAATGTAGTGCCAAATTATTCGACTTTTTGCTTTTCTAAATGTGTTATTTTTTTTAATGTTTTTTTTATTAAAAAAAAAATTCAAATATGAGAAAATCATATTCTTTATAACCTTAGTCTGAATTGGTTTAATGGATCCATGCCTCTTCAACTCTTTCAGTTGAAATATCTTCAGTATCTTGATTTGGGTTCTAATGGGCTCCAGGGTGGCCTAAGTCCTAAAGTAGGTCAAAGTAGCAGCAACTGTCAGGCGTCACTTAGAGTAACAAATTCTGAATGGCATTCCTTCGATTTTGCATTTGAGGGAGTTGGAAGAATTAGATTTGGGCAAAAATTCTTTGTCCATGGAAATCCCCTCTGACATTGGAAATTTATCCAATTTGTCCTCTCTCAGCCTGGGGAAGAACAAGTTGACTGGTTAAAGTATCACCAATCTATAGTATAGTCCAATTTATAAAACGCTTATTCTTAAAATCAATCATGTTTTACGTCTAAATAAGGTCCTTGGCTCCTTTCATCTAGGTCGCAGATCACATCTGGCAGAGGGAACTATGGTAGGACCCAACTTTCTTTCTTAGGAGTTCCTCGCAGATCACATTACCTATATGGTAAATGTGGAAGCATGGAAGATTCCTATCAGTTGTTCGTTGAAATGAACACAAGAGATGAAGTTTCTTGGACTGCATTACTCACAGGCTATGCCCAGTTTGGGAAAGCCATTGATTGTTTTGAAAGAATGTTGGCCATTGGGTTTGAAACCAGATGGAGTTACATTTATTGGGGTCCTTTCAGCTTGCAGTAGAGCAGGACTAGTGGAGAAAGGACTTCAATATTTTGAATCAATGATATAAGAACATGGGATTATACCTATCCCTGATCACTACACATGCATCATTGATCTGCTGTGCCGAGCTGGAAGGTTGGAAGAAGCAAGAAATTTTATAAATAAGATGCCTTGTCATCCTGACGTGGTTGGATGGGCTACCTTGCTGAGCTCATGTAGAGTTCATGAAGGCAATTTTTTACTTCCAATAACATCTCCATATGGTCTCCACTTACAGCAAGTTAGGCAATTTAGAATATGCCCACCGCGTGTTCGATCATATTCCTCAATCAAATCTCTTCTCATGGATTTCTCAATGCACAATTCCTTGATCTGGATGCCATTTCGAGATGGGGCCTCTTGGAATTTGGCTATATCGGGTTATGCTAATTATGGCTCCAGGACTGATGCTGTTGGAGTTTATAAGTTGATGTTGAAGGACGCAGCCATGAATTTGAACCAGATTACATTTTCGACAATGCTTATACTGTGTTCGAATTGTCGATGGATGGATTTGGGTAGGCAAATTCATGGGCAAATATTGAAATTTGGTTTTGGGTCTTATGTATTTGTGGGTAGTCCTTTTCTGGACATGCATGCGAAATTGGGGTTGATCTTTGATGCAAAGGGGTACTATGATGAAATGCCAGAGAGGAATGTAGTTATGTGTAACACAATGATCATTGGGCTTATGGTGTGGGATGGCTGAAGAGTCTAAACGTTTGTTTCATGGCCTAAGGAGAGAGATTCCATTTCTTGGACAACCATGATTTCAGGGCTAATGCAGAATGGGATGGAGAGAGAGGTAGTTGATATGTTCAGAGAGATGATATTGGCAAGATTCACCATGAATCAGTTTACATTTGGAAGCGTCTTGACTGCTTGTGGGAATCTTTTGGCCTTGGGAGAAGGGAAACAAATTCATGCTTATGTAATAAGGACTGACCATAAGGATAATGTGTTCGTGGGAAGTGCTCTTGTTGATATGTATTCCAAGTGTAAAAGCATAAAATCTGGAGAAACAATATTCGAGAGAATGACTCAAAAGAATGTAGTTTCTTGGACTGCAATGCTGGTGGGTTATGGCCAGAATGGGTTCAGTGAAGAAGCTGTAAAGATTTTCTTTGAGATGCAGGGAAATGGGGTTTGAGCCAATGATTTTAATACCTTAGAAGTGTTATTAGCTCATGAGCTAATCTAGCAAGCTAGCCCACTTTCATTGTCAAGCCTTTGGTCTCGGCTTGATTTCTTATAACCGTATCTAAATGCGCTTTGCTTACCTATATGGTGAATGTGGGAAGTACGTGGAAGATTCCTATCAGTTGTCGTTGAAATGAACACAGATGAAGTTTCTTGGACTGCATTACTCACAGGCTATGCCCAGTTTGGGAAAGCCAATGAGACGATTGATTTGTTTGAAAGAATGTTGGCCATTGGCTTGAAACCAGATGGAGTTACATTTATCGGGGTCCTTTCAGCTTGCAGTAGAGCAGGACTAGTGGAGAAAGGACTTCAATATTTTGAATCAATGATAAAAGAACAAGGGATTATACCAATCCCTGATCACTACACATGCATCACATGCGCCGAAAGCTGAAAGGTTGGAAGAAGAAATTTTATAAATAAGATGCCTTACAATCCTGACGTGGTTGGATGGGCTACCTTGCTGAGCTCATGTAGAGTTCATGGTGACATGGAAATTGGGAAATGGGCAGCAGATTCTCTTATTGAATTAGAGCCTCAAAACCCTGCAACCTATGTCTTGCTTTCAAGTCTTTATGCTGCCAAAGGGAAATGGAACGAGGTGGCTCAGTTAAGAAGAGGAATGAGAGATAAGAGAGTACAAACCGGGATATAGTTGGATTAAATATAAAGGCAAAGTGCATGTTTTTGCTGAGACCAGTCAAGTCCATTTTTAGGTCAGATATATGCTGAGTTGGAAAAACTTAACTGTAAAATGATTGAAGAGGGATATATTCCTGAAATGAGTTATGTTCTTCATGATGTTGAAGAATCCGAGAAGATAAAAATGCTTAACCACCACAGTGAGAAACTTGCTATTGCTTTTGGGTTGATTTTTGTTTTGTTCCTCCTGGCCTACTCATGCAGGTTATTAAGAACCTAAGAGTCTGGTGATTGCCACAATGCAACTAAATTCATTTCCAAGATAACACAGAGAGAGATACTAGTAAGGGATGCAGTTCGGTTCCATTTGTTTAAAGATGGGACATGTTCATGTGGGGATTTTTGGTGATAGAGTTCTCCAAGAATTTTCATAGAATATTGGAATCTTCAAAATTTTCAGGTGAGTGACTGAAACACAGAGCAGAGCAGAAAGATGAATAGGTCTATTCACAAAAGCAATGTGGTGATCTTCCATGAAGGCAAGGATGAATTCAGTCACAATGGTCCTAGATAAATATCTATATCAGATGAAAATTAACTTTGTTCTCCAGGAAACTTGTCATTTTCTTGTTAGATACATTGAAAGAAACCGCAGCATGGTAAAATGGAGAATGTGAGAGCATACTAATGCCAATTGTAGCAAAGTATGGTGGTACTTCATCTGGTTAGAGAACATCAGTGTTTGGTGGACTACAGCATGACCAGGTAAGAGCTCTTATCTTTTCCTAAAGCTCTGAAACACTTTCAACGTTGCTCTAAGGGTTTGGGCCTCAAAGAGTCAAACATTGTAGTATGATGTACACCACATAAATGGTCCTTTGTTGTAATGTAAGAAACAGTCAAACAGCACAAATCAAATCGAAAAATGGTCCTTTTTTTTTTTTTTTTGATTTATTATTTTTCTCCACTATCCCAGCCGTTCACTGTTTCATCAGGAAACAGGGACTCAAATACCCTCTTTCTATCGATTTGAACCGTTCATTGTTTGACTAGTAACAAGAACTGGAGATCGTGAAGACTGCATCTTGTAGTACCTGCGACCACACGAGATTTTAATCTCTTCCTTTCCGTTGGGGAAGACTGAAGAGGATGCCCCCAGGCTTTTACATGAGGTTTTATTTTTCGGTATTACTGCTTCGTTTGGCTTCCATGTTGTTTTATCCTGTTTCTGATTTCACACGTGACGTCGTTAAGGTTTTGTAGATCCTTTCATCCGTTTCAGTAATAACTGACAGACAGTTTAATCTAAAAAGGGCAATATATGTTATTGGACACGCGACATTGCATCTTTTACCCGCACACCTGAGATCTTATTACGTTAGGCTACTGCATGATGCTTTTCAAAACGCTTTTGATGTCGGCATCAGCGAAAACATTGCAGAACACGTTTCGATTCAATTTCTATCGTTAAAAAAACACATATAACATTAACCCAAATTAAACTGATGCCTCAATTAATTAATCTCTCAAAGTGAAGTCTACTTCATTAAGTTAAACCGCTCATTTCATGGAACATGCCAACCCAACAACGTGTTACTTCTTCCCCTTATCCGTATCCTTCCTTTCACTTGAAATATTGGCTTTATTTTCATCCATCCATTCACTTCCAAGGAAGCAATTACAAACCCCAACAATGGTCATGGTCATGGCCAATCCAAACCTGCTGCTCAAATCCATCTTCTTTTCTTCTTGCTGCCATGTCTGTCTTGGTCTTGTCCTGAATACCAAAAGCAAGCCCTCCTTCAGTTCAAGTCCTCCATCCTTGCCATTAATTCTTCCTTACACACCTTGGATTCATGGGACTCCAGTTCTAGCTGTTGTCTATGGGATAACGTCACTTGCAGTTCCCCTTCAACTTCAAATTCAACTTCAAGTGTTGTGATTGGTCTCCATCTCTCTTACCTTTTTGCACTGCTCATGCCTTCTAATTTGCTGGCACCGCTCTTTTTGATCAGAAGTTTGAGGCTGCTTGACATCTCCCAGAACGCTATAAATGGTCAAATTCCAGCACTCGGGTTTGGTAATCTCAGCAATTTGGTTCACCTTGACCTTAGTTTGAATTGGTTTAATGGATCCATTCCTCCTCAACTCTTTCAGTTGAGACATCTTCAGTATCTTGATTTGGGTTTGAATTCGCTCGAGGGTGGCCTAAGTCCTAAAGTAGGCTCTCTTCAAGACTTGAGGATGTTGAATCTGAGTTCCAATCGTCTCAGCGGAGAACTCCCTAAAGAGATTGGAAACCTCACAAAGTTGCAGCAACTGTCACTTGGGAGTAACAAATTCTCCAATGCCATTCCCTCTTCCATTTCGTATTTGAGGGAGTTGGAACAATTAGATTTGAGCGACAATGCTTTGTCCATGGAAACTCTAATTATTGAAATTTATCCAACTTGTCCTCTCTGCGACTGAGGAAGAACAAGTTGACAGGTGGAATCCCCGCTTCGATGCAAAAACTGAACAAGTTGGATTCACTTGACTTTGAAGGAAACCTGCTCACTGGAGAAATTCCATTATGGTTGTTCGATTTCAAAGATCTGCAGGCTTTACATCTTGGAGGAAACAATCTTACTTGGCAAAACAATATGAAGATGGTACCTAAGTGTAAGTTGATCGAATTATCTCTCAGATCTTGTGATCTACAAGGAGAAATTCCAGAATGGATTTCTACCCAAACTCTCTTTTTTCTGGATCTAAGCAATAATCTGCTCCATGGACCATTTCCACAATGGCTCGCTGAAATTAATTTCGCTTATCTGATTCTGTCACATAACAAACTCTTAGGTTCTCTTCCGCCTGCTCTCTTTCGATCTCCGATTGGTCTTGTCCTAGCTCTCCCAAATAATTTTTTCTGGGGAGTTGCCGAAGACAATTGGAGATGCAGAGTTTCCCAGCATTCTGATGTTGGACTGAACAAGTTTCGGACCTATTCCTTAACCTATATCTCCCAAATTTCAAATCTTTATAATTCTGATCTGTCTTGCAATAGACTGTCCAACAATATTTTCCCAGTTTTTGACCGTCAAGTATATCTATGGTACGCCGATTTCTCATCCAACCAATTCTTCGGAGAGGTTCCAACTACTTTTCCTACAGACATTGAAATTCTTTCTTTGGGAGGTAACAAGTTTTCGGGGGCTTTGCCTTCCAACTTGACTAAGCTGAGAAATCTTGAACGTCTCGAACTCCAAGACAACGATATTTAAGGTGAATTCCCCAACTTCCTTCTCCAAATCTCCAATCTACGAGTTCTAAACCTGAGGAACAACTCCCTTCAAGGTTCAATCCCTAAAACTATTTCCAACCCAAAAATTCCAGATTCTCGATCTCTGCCAACAATTCACTGAGAAAGCCCCACAGAGTTTGCTGCTAATCCCACAAGAATGTCTGGGGCACCACATTCGCCATCACTTACTTTTGTTGATATTCTTATATCATCGGTTTGTTTCGACAATATTGCAGTAAATGAGCTGACAATTGGAAGAAGTCGAAGGGTTATTCTCCAAAGTAACAACCTACAATGTAATTTCCTTGTTAGATTTGTCTAATAACCAACTATCCAGTGAAATCCTAGCCTCACTAAGCGCTCTTAAGATGCTCAACCCCTCCTATAACAAACTCTTTGGAAAAATACCAGCAAGCTTAAGTGATTTACAAAATGTTAATATTGGGCGAAAAATCAAGCATTGTCATGTTAAAGAAAAGAATAATAGCTTCAATGGTCCTATTTGCTCAAGAAAATACACCATCCTTAATGTTTTTAAAATGTGATTATCTCTTATCACTATCAGACGTAAAGACATTTGAAGCATTTGGAAGAAACCCTACAATTTGATAATTTTCTGGTTTCAAAATTTTTCTCTGTTTTTAAGCAGAGATGGAAATATCCATAAATTATTTCTTCAATGTATAACAAAATGAAATTTCATAAAATAAAAAAGGGGGCATGGAGATATGGTCCATTTTTTGCTAGGTCTAGAAACCATTTTTCCTTATTCTATTAAACCAGAAATATAAAATACTTTACGGTCACTCCAATGAACTGAAGATATGTTTGACGCTATTACTACTTTATGAAAAAAGAGAAGAAAACGTTTTATGTAGGAACTTTTGTGAAGTCTCCTTGAAGATTCTAATGTCATATATATACTATTGGAACAAAGATAGCCGTTGACTCTTTTCTTGAATTCTGAACGAGGTAATAAACTTAGATTCTTAAGAATTCTGAAGGAAGAATTATATTATTAAGTGAATGTCATTAACTTTATTCACTATTTACAATATTTCTTTCTCCAAAGGACAAAATAGGCTATCACCAATGATTTCACATAGTAGGGCAATAGTGGAGGTATGACTAATCATTGACTTCTAGATGAGAAAATACTGGAAAAGAGGGATGAAAATGAGAGAGGAGTGATTTACGGTTGTCCTTCGTGTCCAAGTCCTAATCATACTCTTTTTCTAATAATCAAAGAATAAACATGATGAATTTTCATAAATGGGGCCAATATTCCAGTCCTAGCATGCCATTTAGAATGAGACCAGGAAGCAAATTATTTTGATACGCAATAACTTTTATGATCATTTACTTGGAAATTTCCTCCTTTTTTTTCCTGTCAATAACTTGGTAATGGGGGTTATATCACTTATGTCTATGAGGTCACTCTAAGGTGCTTTTTTTTTTTTTTTTTTGTTGCTAAAAGCATGGTTGTTTTGTTCTTTTTAATTTTTTCATGATTTATTATTGAATTTAAAAAAAAATTTTGTTGAACAGAAAAGGCCAAACTATTTGACTTTTTTGCAATGTTTTTTTTTTTATTAACAAAAAAAAGTAGATTTTCAAATATGAGAAAATCATATTCTTTATGATCCAAGCTAATTAAATAAAATCATATGTATTTTTAAATTTTTTTATTTAAGCTTTATTTTCAAAATTTGAAGAAAAAATAATAAGATCGACTTGTTCTAAAAAACAATTAAATACTTAATCCTATTACATTATTAACACATAAAGTTTTATTTAGCATTAAGTTAAAAAAAGGCCACCTAAGATTGTAAGGAAAAAAAAAAACATAAAAAAAAAAAGGGTTCAAGAATAATATCGCTTAGTGCTGCATTTCTCTTCATGAGAAATGATTGAGTATGGGTTATATTTCACTAGAGTTGGGAGTTTAGTTGCAAAGTAATCCATTTTATAAAAAAATTATTGTATAGTTGCTACTTTTCAAAATAATTACCAAACTAGTCGTCAACATATTTTAAAAACAAAGATTCATCAATTGCGGTTTAAGATAATTTTTAAAAGATATTTACTCAATTGTAGTTTTCTTAAAACACGCGTAAGACTAATACATTATTTTAAAAGAATATATTTAATGTAAATTTTTTTTAAATGAATTACTTTAACGCTAAACTCCCAGAGTTGGCGTGTCATACGTAAACAAGGACGCTAGTGTGCAAGTAATGCATTTAAAAAAAAATTTACATGAGTTGTCAATGTAATTGTATTTATTTTCCTGAAAATAAATTATTCTTTTAAGAGATAATGTAAATATATGAAATAAAGAATGATATTTTTATTCCAAAATAAATTATTTTTCAAGAAAACATAAGAGGCTAGATTAACAAATTTAGAGTATTTGATGTTTTTAACCAAATATTTTTTTCCTCTATATATGTATTTTTACTCGTGATTATAAACATATTTGCAGTAACTACGATAATCTTCAAAACATCCCATTCGCACTTGAATTTTGGCTCATCTCATGAACACTATCGGGTTGTCGCCCATTCACGAACATCGGCTTCATGTCCCATCGCATTTAACATTATCGGCCAGTTGGGCCATTCCATTTAACACACCGCCGCCCATCTCACTTAACACGGGATATACAATGTACCTGTCCCATCCGACTAAGATTACCGGGCCGCTGGGCCATCTGAATAACACGGGGCGGCTGCCCATTTGAATGACGGGCCGTTGATTTCGGTGTTCTAATACGGCGACCGTCCATTGATTAATGTGATTGCACTACCTCCCTCTCTTCCGCAGAATCCATTATGCATCACCATACGCAAATCATCATCGACTTCATTAAAGCAACTCAAATCTCGAGTCTTAGGGCTTGATAGAAAGTATGAGATTTTTGCTTTGAAGTTTGAAAAGCCTAAGGGCTATTTGTTTTTAGACTTTGCTGTGCCAAATAAATTTTCAAAGATTCAAATATTGCTTTTAAATTTTCACAATTTATCACGAAATTTTTAAAAATTTATGAATAGAAAAAGTGAAAATATTTGGCTTTTTCTAATTAGAATAAGTCATTTGCCAACAAAACAATAAAAACTCCATTATCGGTTTCAATGCGAGTACAAACATTCACTATTGTGATTTACACCGGGAGGAGGTCTCGGATTGCCCATCTCGATCCTCGCCATTTATTTTCTTCTTAATTTTCAAACTGGTCTCATTTAAAAATTAACAAGTAGGGCCGACGGCGACGAGAAAATTCTCAAATCCGCCTCGTTTACATTTGATTTTTTTATTTTTATTTTTATTTGTTTTTTTATTATATTAACATTAATATATTTCATAAAAAATAAAAATATTATGAATTTTTATAAATTATTTATTAAAAACTTTATAATAATAATTATTATTTATATTAAAATATAAAATAAAATAATAATAAAATATTTTTTAAATATAATTCCAGGTGGGAATAACAATACCCGATCCTCGCCTCGAACCATCCTCGGTTGTATAAAATAAACACGAAATCGTTGAAACCATTATAATTAAAACCAACCCGTCCCATTAAGGCAGGGCTGTCGAATCCAAAATAACCCATCTCATCAAGTATCCCTACTCACTACTCAATTAAAACTTAATATTTAAGGCTATTAAATACCATTCATCATTAAACCCAAAAAAAAAAATCTATTAAGTATTGCAAAAACAAACCTCACCTTAGTCTTTTTTATTTTTACAAATTGTTGTTCCATAATGCTCGTTTTTTGTTAGTAGCAAGAGGCAAAAAATTCAAGTAATAGTCAGGATATTTTTGGTATTTTCGCTTGATCAGAAAATGATTATAACCAAAACCAAAAATTCAAAGATTAATGAGCTTTAACAATTATGCAAGTAATATAATACCATTTGTCGCCTACCGCAAAAAAAAAAAAAAAAAAAAAAAGTATATTTCTTATTTCTTCGCTTCGATTGTCGAAAAACCATAATGACATAAGCTATGATTTCCGTTTTCGCTTTTATGCTTCTTCCGCATTAAATTTTAACATGAGAATCTTTGAATTTGATGGTTAATCGGGATGTGCGACGCCCCAAATCCTGTGGCCGCGACAACACATCAACCCGCTACATTCGTGGGATGTCGCAAATCTCGACACCATTGCTCATCAAATTCCTTTTCCTGACCCAGATTAACTAGTAAATCGCAAAGTTCTCAGACGAGCTCTACCCAAAATGCAACCTCGTGCAATCACACGGCAACTTGTCCCAATATTATACAATGACCACACCGGTCCACATAAGAGTAAAATGGCCAGATATACGATTATCCATAATAATACTAAAACATATAATAAGCACATGACTATTATGACCATAAATTCATAAGAGTTTAACATACACCACATTTTATACAAAAACATATATCAAAATTAAGAATTCTAATACAGGCTTCAGAAAATATAAATCAAAGCCACGATCCGGGGTTTTCTTTCTCATTAATATTCCCCAGCGAGCGTCATCTCCCCGTGACATCTCTCGCACCGAAAGGAGGTCCCACGATCGGCAGGGAAGAATGCCCAAGTAGAGTTGAAATTCTACAGCGCTTACTCCTCACCTAAGTCAAGATACGCAATGGTCATGCCACAAGCACATTCCAATCACGATTATGTCAATCCTAGAATGGAATCTATATGACATGAATGAGATGCTACTCCTCATGATCCCTGTACCAAGTCCTCACCGACTTCTCTCAACATGCAATATACCATGTATGAAAAACTGTTTTCAAAACAAAGATATTTGTTTTATTTGTGGACAACCCTCTGATAAACTTTAGTGGACATACTTCGACAAATAATTATGTGGACAACCCTCCGACATATATTATTGGACATACTCCGATAATAATTATGTGGACAACCCTCCGATATATTGTAGTGGACATACTCCGATAATAATTATGTGGACAACCCTCCGATATAAATTAGTGGACATACTCCGATAAAACCGCTTTGTTCAAAAGCCCTGTTAGACAACCTCCGATCATTCATGCGACCTTTTAAGACTTTGTCCCTAGGCCAAAACCAACATCAACACTAAACACAATGCTGATTTTCCCATGCACTCACACCCATTTCATGTGATGTACTTCAGACACCACGCACTAATCGCTTATCAGACTTAAGTCACGCCAATGTGGCAAAGACCTCTACACGGACACCTTATACCGTGACACTACACCGCTGCACTCATGGACACGCGTCTAATGCAAAACACAAGTTCAGCATTCATTAAACGTTATTATACATGCAGTCATACTAACATTTATCACATTCATGTCAATACATCAAACAAGCATGCATCAACATCATTCCAACTACTACTTAGACAATTAATGTCATACTCAAATCCCTAGGCTACATCATGGCACATAATGCCCATAAACTAGCCTACAACATGCCATGTAATGGCCACTTCAGGACACAACTCCTCACATCCACACAACCAACAATTAGCACACTTGTTGTAACAATCAATTTTTTTCAACAAGGATGTGAGCACCAATATAGAAAAGCATGTGGTCAGATTCTAGACTCCAAGATCTTTCCATAGAGTCCAAGAACACACGAATCGAGTTCTGACGCAGAAGCTTATGTACCATTCGTCGGGAGTAAACAACAGTGAAAATACCGAACATGTCCTATGCTATAGCATGGTAGCAACTTGCCTGCTGCACGCTATAGCGTGCTACAGGTTCCCCAATGCTCCTCTTTATGCTATTTTTCACCCAATTTCATCCCGGAAGTGTCCCATTCACCCGGCTATCAACCCGTCCCAATATGGAACGCTAAATAGGCCATAAATGTGGCACCAAACTCATCTCAAACACATTTTCAAGGCATACCACAAATTCTCGAAAAAACCATGATTAAACACAACCTTCGAACACTACGATCTCACCATAACTCGAGTTATAGAGGTCTCGATTCAGCGATTCAAAAGCCTAACTTCAAGTTCTCATATAGAGCTACAATTTCTTTGAAGGATACTAGCAGAAATCCTCATTTTTCCCAATCAAAAATCAGTCCCAAAACCTGAACAGTAGGTTCGGCCAAAACAGTAGCGGTCCCGGAAAAAGGACCGTAACTTGAGTTATAGGGGTCCGATTTAGGTGATTCAAAAGCCTAACATCAAGTTCTCATATGGGGCTACAATTTCATTGAAAGATACTACCCCAAATCCTCATTTTATCTAATCGAAAATCAGCCCCAAAACTGACATGTTGTCCAAAACAGGGCAAGGCAGCCTTTCCAACCCCAAAATGTCCTGCATAATGCAATGCAAATGCGCTGCATTTCTATATCATGTCACACACTTATAATTTCCATACATCGTTTATTCAAAGTCAATATAATTGCGCACATACATGAACATTCCACAAAATCTGCACAATAAGTAACCCATACACGGCTGTAAAACATTCTACAATGGGGCCATAAACCTTGCCTCAAAACCAGCCACAACCAGCTGCAAAAACAGCCACTACGAGCTATAAAACAGACCAGAAACAATCCACAAGTCAGTCCAAAGTTAGTCTACACACCAGCCGTGAAATCGGCCTAAAAATGGCCTACAAATCAGTCCAAAAACACCTCTTTGAACTGAGCATTTAATCACCCCAAATCTGATCCTAAACAGTCCCCAAAATGGGTAGAGGGATGAAGCCAAATGTCCCCCCTTAAACCAGCCCCACGGCTAGGGTTGAACCACACGGCCATCGAATGACCCTTAAGCAAGAATAACCATAGTAGGAGAAAATCCCTACCTCTTGGAGCAAAGACGAAACTTTTTGGAGTCCCGAAGACCCGAGACCCACTCACTTCCGAACCGCGTCGACCGACCGAAAATTCTTGATTTCTGTCCATGTTGCGGCCTCGACGAGTAATCCGACTTTAAGTCTGCCCGACGAAACCGAAATAATCGATCGTCAGAAATCTTGGGAGAAGGTAGAGCTCACTAGCTTTTCTCCAAACCCGAATTTCTTGCAACCATGGTTATCGGTACCCACTGTAGCTCCCATCGATAGATGAACTTTAAATCTTGGCTCGACGTATTCCTACCAATTCGACCAGAGATTGCAGGAGAAAAGAGTGAAGCCTCCCCTCTCACTCGCCCTAATTTCCCAAAAATGGGGAGAAAAATTTGATTTTCTCTTCTCTTTTCCTTTTTAAGCTTAAGTTGGACGTGGGCCCCACTTTGCGCCACACGTCCACTACCCGTCCGGGTTCGTTTCTGTCCCGAAACAATTTATTTTCATCTCAGTTCAATTTATTTTAAATGAACTTAACTCAAATCATTTAAACTCGAAAGATTTTTAAGAAAATCTGCTCCCGAGGTTAATAGATACCTAACTTCAAAATTCATAAAGAATTCCCCACTACCTGTAAATTGAGTGAAACTTTCTCGAGTTACTTGTTTCATGAGACTTTGACTACAACGACGTAGTCCGGTTCGTAATCCAGAGCTCTGTGTGGATTTTTCTAGGCTTTCCTGAGCCATTTCAGTAATTTATTATTTAATTCTTATACTTTAGAAAAATTTTAAATTTTTTCGGTTCTATAGGATGTTGGTCTCAAATGCCTATTTGTTTATAGTATTTCATGTAAGTAAAATGCAATATGGCATGCTATTCATTTATATCTAATTTCATAAAGAACCAAATGGGGGAGGCTTAAACAATGTCATTTTGATCTCTTTTGGGACCAACAAGACATCGTTTTGAGTCCCAAAGATCAAAACGACATAGAGAAGCCCTATTTTTTTCAGTCACAAAGATAAAAACGACGTCTGTTTTGGTCTTTTTGGGATCAACACGATACATGAGCCTCATATTTTTAAATAAACTCCTATCAAAATGTCAGAGAAGCCCTAATTTTTCTTCAATCATTTGATCTCTTTAGGACAAACATGGCGTCCAAGTCTGACATAATTTTTTGAAAGAAACTTTCATCAAAATGTTGCATAGAAGTCCTTTTTTTTTTTTTTTTTGTAAATCTATACTACATATAAAAGTATGAAGTGTTTTACATTTTTTACTTCCAAATTTACCCTTATTTCACCTATTAAATTTCAAAACTATCATTGAAATAGAAGCTTTAATCTTGACTTTATTTCATCTATCCTTTTTCTACTATCGTAAATCATCACAATTATCTTAAATGAAAATGGCATCTCTAAAATGAAAAAGACATTTTACACAAAAATGAAAGCTTTCATCTTGACTTTATTTCATCAATCAATTCTCTACCATTGGAAATTTTATTTCATCGACAATTTCTTTAGAGATCCAATATAGGTTCATCTCCTCTTTTCCTCTTTCTTTAAAATCTTGATGGAGAACCTTAGAACATGGTAAAGAAATGAGAATTTTCGAACCCTTCATATCAATTGGGTACATCTCAAGTATAGGAACTATAGTTTTGTTCTCTATTCAGAATTAGCATTAAAACTTTCTTCATTGTTAGTGTTCGCAAAAGTTTAAGTAAATTTATGAGGTATTATCTCTATCTCACATATACTCTTAAACTATTTTCACGATATTATGTTAGATCAAGCCATGTTAATCGTCTTTTGCTGATCGAAAGTGAGAAAGCTGCATAATGAAAATAAAATTTCTAAGTTTAGTTTTTAATTTGGCATATTATCTGTGTGGTAGGTTTTGGGTATTAGAAAATCTAAGGTGTCATGTTTTTTTCCATAGAGTTTTTTTTTTAATGGTATTAACATATTAAACAAAACTTTTTTAAAAGGCATTTAACAGAATTTTAAAAAAAAAAAAAACTTTTGCAAGGAGGTATTAATGGATATTTAAAAAAAAAAAAAAAAAACCTTTTGTGGTGGCATTATTTTTATCATTTTTTCTTTATTCTTCTTCTTTATTAAAAATCTTTAATCCAATTTAATCAAATAAGCTCTATTAGAATTTAATATTATAGAATTAAATTGTTGATTATAAGATTTTAATATATACGTAATATTTTCATATAGAAAAAATTGAAATTTTCAATCCTACATAAATCATCTACGTTTAATTAACAAAATAATTTATATATTTATCTTTTTATTCCATAAAATACTTTTCTCTCTTATAATTCTATTTATTATTATTCACATAATTTAATATAAATTAAAAAATACACCTTTCTTTTGGTCTCACATTCCATAAATTATTTGCATAACATGCAAATGCCTCGATCAAGATTTTCATTTCTATGTTTCATGTCCGAAATAAATCTACTCGTGCATCACACCACTTTGGATTTATCAGAATCCTATACTTTATTTTTAATTCTTAATTTTTTGTTCTCATATGTACTTTAGTAACTTATACTTTATTTTATTTTATTCATATATATATATATATATATATATATATATATATATATATATATATATATATATATATATATATATATTTCACTATTCTTTTCTTTTTCTATGCTTATGTAAAGCAACTCCTCCTATGAGTGGGCCAATTCTACGTCGATTAGGCCGAGATGAAATCTCCAACAAAGACATCAACTCCCAAACCATGACAAAACCTTATCAAATAAATCTTATCTTCGATAAAGATGTCATCAACTAAAATTGAAGATTATACACACTACAATGATTTGTAGATGAGTGAGCATTAAATGAGAGCATGATAAGCACTATAACATTGCAAGCTAACTTTAGCAGTTCAATAACCAAAAACCTTAAGTTTGTTTACTCCTAGTACAATTACAATCATTAGTAATTTTTCTTTTTCTTTCTCTGTTTTTCCTTTATTTTGGAAGCAAATTGACACATTTGATTCTTCTGCCTCTTTTATTTCTTCTTTCTCTCTCTCTATATATATATATATGAAAAAACGTTTCACATATTATTTGTTGAAAATCTATATGTTTTAAAGATTAATTTCGATTTTTGTATTTGTAATCATATTTGGCATAGAACATATTTTCACGACAATATATATATATATATATATATATATATATATATATATATATATATATATATATATATATATATATATGAAAAGATTATGTAAGTGTGTCGCCTCAAAACCTCGGGTCCGTCGACCACCAACCCGCGGAATATATGGATGCTCCGGTTACCCGACGCCACTTTTAAAATCTACAGTAGCCTCATTCAGGCGGAAACTCTACCCAAACACAATACCAGATAAAACCCGCATTTACCTGCCTCAAATACCCAATATATGCAATATATATCACTCGCTCACTGCGCCATAAACAAGACTCAACATACACGCCAACTATGAATCCAACTATATCCCATAGTTACAAGAGTTACAATATTTTCACTCCTAAACACTACATATATTAAACTTAAAGAGTTCTAATACATGTAAACATCAATAAAGCCACATTCCGGCTTTCTTCTAAATACAAATTTTCTCTAGATCTAGGCCGTCCCTCGCACGCTCCCCGCACTGGGTAGTGCTAGGGTCCCACGACCTAAGTGAGCTAAAGCTCGCAGAGAATCGCCCCAACCCGCCACTCACCACCCGGGCGCGTCGTTAACGCCCAGCAAACACACATTCAAGCAAATGCATGATCCTACCAACGCCTACACACCAACTCCGGCATCCCGAGTCCTCACTAACTCTCTCACACTCGCCTAAGCCTCAGATGAGAATTCACTACCATTAGTGGACAACCCTCCGATGTATATATATATCAATTGGGCCGCCCGACGATTGATATATTACTTGTTTGTGGACTACCCTCCGATGAATATCAATTGGGCCGCTCCGACGATTGATATTTTTAGTTTGTGGACTACCCTCCGAACCGTCTTCTCTAGACTTATACCATGCACTAACTCCTATAGTCCTAGGATGTCCTAGTGCATATGGAATGCATGTATGCTAATTCCAACACGCCTAATCACGCAAATACGTGAAACACGCATTATTATTCACATCCAACCACAATCATGTCATGTAATTCTCATTTCAACCATAATAATTAGCTCACTTGGGCTAATAATCAAACATGAGCAATTTAATTTAAATCACTCGGCCAAACACATATTTTCCCAAAAATATATTTTAGGACACTATTTCGGGAATAGTGAAACCCTCGGTTACTATTCCCAAAAAATCACAACTCAATGATTCACTTAGCTAACCCGTTAATCCACTACCATTCCCTACCAATGCATACCAAGCAAACATTTAATGCACAAGTTAACACGTAAACCACACCCAAACAGCCTCTACTGAGTTCGTGGAGCGGGCCACGGTCGCTTCCATTTTTCTTTCAAAAATTCTATCAATTCGGTCCCAAGTTTTGGGACCGATCAAACGGTCCCTTACGGCCTCATTCAACCAAAACATTGGTAAAACATTTAAATGGGAGTAAAACTCGAGTAGAGGGAAAATCCTACCTCAAGGAGTTTGAAGAAACTCCCGATCCCGAAGTCCACGCGTAGCCTGCCCCGCGTAGAACGTTTTTCCTTCTCGCCCCGAAGACCGCCGACAGTCGGATCTCCCGATATTCTAGAGAGAAGTTGCTCCTTCTCTCTCTAACTTCTAAGAACTCGGCTACTGGACCCCAAAAATTCCTCCCTCTCACGTTTTGGCTCTCTTTTAACATTTGGGGAAGACAACTATTCACTATTTCGCTATTTAAATGACCAAAATCAACTTAAATGACCATTTTATCTCTTTACCGCATTCGATATTCTGCACTACCTCTAGCCATCCATTTTCATCATTTCTCTACTCATACCACTTATGGCACATGAGTACTTGTTATATACGACTTTCGTCGTATCGCAATTCGTTTTACGACACCCAAAACGTGATGCCTCGAAAAACGTGTCAACTCCGTCCCGTCCCTCGAATATTACAAAATTTTACGGCAATAGATTTCGAGACGATTCCAACCTGAGAAACTGCTTTCACATCCAAGATCTAGAGAATTAATTCCGGATTTTTAACCCGAATTTACAAATTCAGAATCGAATTACGATTACTGCTCCGCAATCGAATTTCTGCCCTTACATTCTCCCCTCCTTAAAAGGAATTTTATCCCGAAATTCAAGACAATCACAATCACTCACATGCATACGTTAACGCGCACTCTATCATGCATGTAACCGCCCATTTAAATCTAAACAACTAAACCACGTGACCTTCATCCCTAAACAAGATGAAGGATAAGCGCCCGCGATCGGCCCTCGTCCCACGCCGACCCTCCACTCACGCTGTCGCCCATAGCACTCACTAGCCTCACTGGCCTGGCGCGTCGCAAACCTAATCACTGGCTTATCCAAATGCACACCGTCCCTCCTCAAAGGTCCCATCGCTGTCAACCTCAATCTATCCCCCAATCCAACACCACATTTAGCCGGATCTCGGAGCATATTTCCTGAGTACAGACGTGAAATACCGTGACACTGGTCATGCTGGGGCGACAACGCCAACCTAAGACGCTACTGCTTATCCTCTCGAGTATCTCGAAAGGTCCAATGAACCTCGGCGATAACTTCTCTCGCTTGCTAAACCTGACCACTCCTCTCTTAGGTATCACCTTCAAGAAGACGTGATCCCCAACCTCGAACTCTAAGGGTCGACGTCGCACATTAGTATAGCTCTTTTCGCTTCTGGCCTGAGCGGTGAGAAGACGCCAGATCGCTCACCTTCCTGGATGTCTCTAATCGATCAGACCCGTGGATTTGAGCTCTCTCCCACCTCATCCAACCTAATCCACACCTGCACTGGCCTCCCATACAATGTGCCTCCCATATGGTGCCATCTCGCACACTCGCCCCGATAACTGGTCAGGTGCTAACTCCACTAAGGGCAATTAATCCTCTACCCTTATGATCCAGGACACATGTTCGCAACATGCTCTCTAACACCTGTATGTAATCCATACACACGTAACCCTATACAACCCTTGCTTGGTGTGTAAACACTAACCTCTCCAAGGTCACAATCACCGATAATCCAATGGATCATTAACCCAATCCATGCCACGCATTTATCCATTTATCTAAATGCCAAATTTCAACAACACCCAAAGCGATTTCCCAAAGGGTATCCAAACCTCGAGTCACCCCCACTCTATCACCAATTCTCATCCGCTGCGTGACAACCATGTCCGTATGTTTTCATCTCGAGTCATTCCCAACTCCTATCAGGTCAACTCTCACCCTACACCCTAGGGAAGAACATCTATATTCTCGCTTCTCTAAAGGCCTAACTCCTAAGCCCAATCCAATGCCGTGGTCGAATATGACAACCCTACTAGGTCCACCACGACAACCCGATGGTCATTAACTCATCCATCGCTTGACATCAATAACCAATGTGTCTACCACCCAAGGTCTACCACGCCTAATCAAGAATCCTTTGATTCGTCCCTACTCGACTCCACACTCCGTCCCTCTAGCCTATCCGTTGGGCCGGGAAGTGCTTCAGATAGCACCCCGAAATCGAACCGGTTCCTCTAACCCTTACTAGGCGTGGAGGAATGAACCAGGCTCTCCGTTTCTACCGCTTAACTCGGGATCGTGATGTACCAAAGTCTCGGGGATCCTCGCTCTAGGAAACTCGCCACTCATGCTCAATCCCGGCCTTAGTCCCGAAACTAAGCAGAAGGTGTCTTCGCCCCTCTCGAATCCAGAGAAAAGTCGATCCTCCTTCGCTACCAACACCGTATCTCCGAAAGTGTTCCAAGTATCTCACTCCTCTCTCTATGGTCAGGGTCATCCCAACCATGGATTCCATATCCCGTAGGCGAAATCCTATAACCCTGCCTCGAATGGACAACTTCTTCAAACCTCCCATTCTTAACCCTCAGAATATCTTAGTCAATCCCAAGAAACTACGATCTCGAAGATTGACATTCTGGGCCTATCCCAACGCATCACGCTCAACCTTCAGTCGACAGACACTGATGCTAACACCACGGTCCCAAATCTCACCCAGAAGCTGTAAAACCGCACTTACTCGAACTCGCGACAACCGGCGGTCTCTGAAGAATTGTAGGAACAATCCTCAAGTGATACCATGCTCCCACTCGATCGGGGGAGGATCAAGATGCCATCCACGAAGACTACGATAAATCGATTCGTATAAGGTCGAACACCATGCGATGAGGTCCAGGAACATGACTGGCCAATCCAGCGGCATCAACAGAACTCGGGCGCTCATAACGCGCCCTAAACGCCGTCTTGGGATATTCAGATCCCAACCCCCGCCTTATGGTAACCAAGGCGAAGGTCTATCTCGAGTGCACTCGCTCCTCAACCGATCAAACAAATCGCCAATCTCTGAACGTACCGATTCTGATCGTGAACCCGCTCAACTGCCGATAATCAATGCACAAGGGTCTTCGCCTCTTCTTCAACTGTGAACCGGCGCCCCATGGTGAAGTGTTTCCTGCCTAATAAACCCCTGTCTAATAAATTCAGCTGACTCTAAGTTCCCGCACCTCAATCGGTGCCATCCTATGAGTCATAGATGGGTGAAGTACCAGTGGTGTAACCATACCTAAGTCTACGACCCTCCGCGGAGGCGTCCAGTAGCTTATCCGAAAAACATCCACATACTCGCATACTACTCAAGGTAGATCTAAGCCTTGTCTCTCCCCGCCCTCCAGGGTAAGGCTCGCTATCCAACCCGCTTAACTGCCCCTAAGCTTCTCGACTCAGATACCGTCTGGGGCAAACGCCATGTTGTCTCCCGAATACCATAACAGTAATGTCCTCGCGCATAGCAGAATCCTCCCACGCCTCACAATCGATAACGATCATGTAAGCTTATCGCCCGCCCATTCCTGGGGATGACATCGAACTTTGACATCGTCCACGCATCCTCAGTCCATCAAGTGAGTAGAGTCCCCTGGCATTTAACTCGCAACCTCGACCTATCATTCTTATTCCCGCCCTAATCCCTGCAGAACTCACGCACAAAGGCCCTCTATCCCAAGAGGTCCTCGCCTACTTCCACCATATTCAAGCCCTCATTCTCTACCTAGAACGAAGTAGTCTAACTCGGCTCGTGTCGTGAGGTAATCCACGGCCTCTAACACCTTCGATCTCGCATAAACCAATGGTCTGGTCACCACCTGCCCTCTCGAATGCCTGAGGATGATGAACCCTTAAACCTCTAGGGTTTACTTAGATCTTCTCCCCGGCCTACCCGCTATACCAACAGGCGATGTTAGCCGTCGCACACCTACGCCTCTACAAAGGCCCGCGATCAAATACCGGCTACCGGGGTCAATCGTTCCCGTGGTGCTCGACCGGGGCCCCGTGGACGCCACGTCCCGTCTCTACTAAATGGCCACATGTCAAATGGCAACAAGATTCATGTATTTTTTCATTTCCAGCCTGTTCAGCAATGCATGCCAATTACTAGTAGACTTGACAACCATGAACTGACTCGTTCATTTCCTAAGTGGCGCTAACTTCCAACCACTCAATTCATTTATTCCGATAAAATTCTAAGCTTTCATGTTCATTTCATTATCCATATCCCTAAGGTTATAGTTCCTAACCTTAGCATTCACCCTGTTTTCCTATACACATTACACCATGCATATAGTTTCCTACGCAACAACCGCGCAATCACGATTTCAATTGGTAATTAAATACAATACAAAGATTCTAAGGCATAAACACAAATTTCGAGACACTAATCATACACTTAACTCTGCATACGCAATCAATTTCGCATTTAAAAATATTGTTTTCAACGAATTTATTTTCAAAATTTTTATTTTGAAATTTTATTTTTCTAAAATTTTATCAAATTTTATTTTATTTTAATTAAATTAAATTTTTTTTTTAAAAATTTTACAACGAACAAATGCTCATTTTATGATCAGAAAATACCGAGTCGAAAACCGTGTTAAACCAAGCCTAAGACCCAACTAGCCCACTGCCCACTCCTCAGGCGAAGACAGCCGCACGCCACGCTCTGTGTCGCGCTGTCGCCATCAGCTGGCCGCCGCTGGCACACACTGTCGCCGCCTCTCCCGTCGCCCTCCAAGGCTACCGCGCCATGTCACAAGGCCTCGTACGCCGCCGCTGGCATACAAGACCGCCCGCCTCTCGCTTCGCGGCCCGCCCGCGCCGTCGCGCTGGCCGTCGCCCACGCGCCACCCCACCGCTACAGGCCGTGTCGCCGCACGCCGCGGGCCGGGATGCAATACAAAGACCGCCCCATGTCCTCGCTCTAGTCACAATACATTTTTTTGTATTGCGAGCATTATCTCTTCGCAGCCAAGCCCGCATTACAATTTCGCACATAACTCTCTTCCAAATTCTCGCACACAAACTAGTGTATCGCGAATACAAAATTTTCCAATCTCTACTTCTATTGCAATACAATGCAACCTCAAGAATACAACAAATTTTTTTTCATTAACATAATCAAGTAAAGAGTCTAAAAACTAGCTTTGCACTAAATTTTTTTTTTTCAATATCATATATTTTTATATATTTTCCATTATTTCCAGCAATTTGAAAAATCACTAAAATCACTAAAAATCCTATTTTTTTTTCCATACTCTTTAATACTCAAATAAATTTATAAAAATTTATTTAACCCCATTTTCTTAAATTTTACACCATATAAAACCTTAGAAAATTATTTTCTCACCTCATAACAAAATAAATTTATAAAATTTCTATTTTCTTTCCAGCTTTTTCACTAAAAATTTTTCTCCACTCAAATAAATTTATAAAATTATTTTCCATTTTCTTCAATTTTACCACTTGTAAAAATTATTTTCTCCTCCTTATAACCAAATAAATTTATAAAACTTATTTTCTTTAATTTCTTTTTCCATTTAATTCTGGAAATAGTCCAGAAGTTCTTCAAAGCCTCATTAGACAACACTAACCCTAGTGTTCCATCTCAAATTTATTAAAATTTGATTTCATCATCCAACAACTCAATTAAATTTATTAAAAGTCATTTCTTTTCCCCTCTTTGTTCCAGTTTTTACACTGTAAAACTTCAAAATTTTCCAACACATCACTTGTTTTCCTATGTGCTAATCACTAAGCACACATACAACCATAACACATATAACATGGTATACACACCATTCATCAAACATTCACACATTAATTCACCAAATCACACAAAACACATCAACACACGTGCACGTAGTGTCCTAGTTTTGTCCCGTGATTTTCCTAGGTAATCCTACCTAAACTCAACATCGAACCACACCACGCGCTGACGCTATTCCAAACCAATGCCTAAGCACAAATTCTCTATCTATAGGTTTCCATATACCTATACTCCACATCAAACCACCTAAATGCCGATGATACTCCAACCCGAGCTCCCCTAGGTATTCGTATACCTAAGCTCGATACCAAGCCGTGACGCCCAAAACCTCGGGGTCCGCTGACTAACCGTCAACCCGTGAATATATGATGCTGCTACCTCCGACCACTCAAAATCTAGCAGTCTCCTTTGTATGGGGAGCTCTACCCAAACACAATACTTGTATAAAACCTGTATTTATCTATCCCAAACAGTCCAATATATGCAATATATATCCAATACGGCCACTTGGGCCCATAAACAGTACTCAATATACATGCCAACTATGAATCCAACTATATATCTCATAGTTACAAGAGTTACAATATTTTCACTCCTAAACACTACATATATTAAACTTAAAGAGTTCTAATACATGTAAACATCAATAAAGCCACATTCCGGCTTTCTTCTACCGTCACCCTGGGATCGAGCCATCTCCTCGCGCACGCTCCCCCGTACCAGAAAAGGGGTCCCACGACGGCGAGCTAAAGCCTGCAGAGAACGCCCTGTGCCAGCTACTCACCACCCAAGTCATAAAACAGAATGCTCCAAAGAAACACACATTCAAGAAACGCACGATCCTACTGAACGCCTACATGATCAACTCCGCATCCCGAAGCCCATCGACTCTCTCACACTCGCCTGCTTCTCAGATGAGAGAATTACCGTTTTATTAGTACAACCTCCGATGTATATATCAATCGGCCGCCTGGACGATCGATATATTACTTGTTCAGGATTCATCCACGAATATCAATCGCCATTCGACGATTGATATTTTTAGTTTCAGCACTCACCCCGACGATTAACATTTTTGACTACTCCCTCCGAACCGGCCTGCACTTATACCACGCACTAACTTCTATACCCTAGATGTCTCAGAACAGATACACTCATGTATGCTAATTCCAACACAAGCCTAATCACACGCAAATATGTAAACATGCACATATTCACATAATATCCAACCACACAACGCCACGTAATTCTCTATTTCAACCATAATAATTACCACTGTATTTAATAATCAAACACGAAGAATTTAATTTAAATAATCCCTACCAAACACATATTTTCCCAAAATATATTTTAGAACACTGCTTTCGGAATAACGAAACCCTGCTACTATTCCCAAAAATCACAACTCAACGATTCACTTAAATAACTCCGTTAATCCACTACCATTCCCTACCCAATGCATAGCCAAGCAAACATTTAATGCACAAGTTAACACAAACCACACTCCAAACAAATTTCTATCAAACATGAAAGAACACGAAACATTCCATTTTTCTTTCAAAATTGTATCAATTCCTGCCCCAAGTTTTCAGACCGATCAAATGTACTCCCTCTCACTACTTCATTCAACCGAAACATCGTAAACATTTAAATCTTGAAGAAAACTCGAGTATGGGAAAATCCTACCTCAAGGAGTTTGGAAGAAATTCCCTGATCCGAGTTCACGCAGAAATTTCGCCCGCAGAACGCTTCTTCCTCGCTCGCACCGCCGACAATGATTCCGATATTCTGCAGGTTTCGCTTCCTTCTCTCTCTAACTTCTAAGAACTCGGCTACTGGACCCCAAAAATTCCTCCCTCTCACGTTTTGGCTCTCTTTTAACATTTGGGGAAGACAACTATTCACTATTTCGTCCTTTAGTGATTTAAAATCAAATCCTAAATGACCATTTTATCTCTCTCTTACTGTGATTAATATTCTAAGACTACCTCTACACCATTTTCATCATTTCCTTCTACTCATACCAATTTTACAGACATGAAGATTATATACGCGACTTTGTCGTGATCGAAATTGCTTTACTTCAAGACTAAACGCTGACTTCGAAAACGCCAATAACTCCGTCTGTCTCAATATTACGAATTTTACGTGCTAAATAGATTACGAGACGATTCTAACTATAACTACTTCACATCCGAGATCTAGAGAATTAATTCTGGATTTTTAACCGAATTTACAATTTTGTTATCGAAATTACGATTTTACCATTATTCCGTAAATCGAATTTACCTTGACAAGTAGCGACATTCATATTTATATTTTGTTATTTTGCGTGTCATTTTATCGTACCCATCCCACGTCAAGTCTTATTACAAACTGAATTTTGTAATAAGACAGATAAATAAATTAGGGATTGGGTTCCATAGAGATAGATAGATAGATACTGATACTGATACTGGGAAGGTGGAAGACACACAGAGGCCACATTCGTAGAGAGAGTACCATGTTTTTTTGCATATGCAAATTTCTCTCCTATATCATATTATTTATTATTATTATTATTCATTTAATTTAATGCCCCACTTCACATCCTTAGCTAAATTGGACGTCACTCTCCAGTCCCCACCCTCACACCCTCACTCACGTTTATCTTCTTTATTATAAATATTATATTATAAGGTCACCATTTCCATAAATATAAAATTTGGTTTTAGGTCTTATGTATTTGTGGGTAGTCCTTTTCTGGACATGTATGCGAAATTGGGGCTGATCTTTGATGCAAAGGGGTACTATGATGAAATGCCAGAGAGGAATGTGGCGTGGGATGGTTGAAGAGTTTAAACGTTTGTTTCATGGCCTAAAGGAGAGAGATTCCATTTCTTGGACAACCATGATCTCAGGGCTAATGCAGAATGGGATGGAGAGAGAGGCAGTTGATATGTTCAGAGAGATGATATTGGTAGGATTCACCATGGATCAGTTTACATTTGGAAGCATCTTGACTGCTTGTGGGAGTCTTTTGGCCTTTGGAGAAGGGAAACAAATTCATGCTTATGTAATAAGAACTGACCGTAAGGATAATGTGTTCGTGGGAAGTGCTCTTGTTGATATGTATTCCAAGTGTAAAAGCATAAAATCTGGAGAAACAGTATTCGAGAGAATGACTCAAAAGAATGTAGTTTCTTGGACAGCAATGCTGGTGGGTTATGGCCAGAATGGGTTCAGTGAAGAAGCTGTAAAGATTTTCTTTGAGATGCAGAGAAATGGGTTTGAGCCAGATGATTTTACCTTAGGAAGATAGCTCATGTGCTAATCTAGGCAAGCTTTTAGAATAGGGTGCCCACTTCATTGTCAAGCCTTGGTTTCTACTGATTTCTTTATAACCGTGGTCTTTAATGCGCTTATTACCTTGTATGGTAAATGTGGAAGCATGAAGATTCCTATCAGTTGTTCGTTGAAATGAACACAAGAGATGAAGTTTCTTGGACTGCATTACTCACAGGCTATGCCCAGTTTGGGAAAGCCAATGAGACGATTGATTTGTTTGAAAGAATGTTGGCCATTGGCTTGCAGTAGAGCAGGACTAGTGGAGAAAGGACTTCAATATTTTGAATCAATGATAACAGAACATGGGATTATACCTATCCCTGATCACTACACATGCATCATTGATCTGCTGTGCCGAGCTGGAAGGTTGGAAGAAGCAAGAAATTTTATAAAGAAGATGCCTTGCAATCCTGACGGCGTGGGGGACAGTGCATTGTAACAGAAATAGGGACCTATATTTCCAGTGTAAACACAAGACCACAAAATATTATATTATATTATATTAATGGATAACCAGAAGCACTTTGACAGCTAGAAGATTCTCTCAGCCCTGCATTATTCGTTCCGACCCAACGTTACTTCCCATCTCTTTCCCTTTTCACTTGAAATATTATGAATTTTAATAAATTATTCATTAAAAAACATTCTAATTATTATTATTATTTACATTAAAATATAAAATAAAAATAATAAAAAATATTTTTTTAAATATAATCAGATGAGAATAACAATACCCGAACCTATCCCGAACCCGTCTTGAGTTTGAAAAAATAAATTTAAACCTATTAAAAACCCGATTATAATTAAATCAAACTCGTCCCATTAAGAAATGGGATGCAGACAGAACTCCAAAATTACCCGCTTTTCATCCCCACTACTATCCAACGTTAAAAAACTTAATACTTAATGCTATTAAGACTATTCATCATTAAACTTAAAAATTTTATTCTAAGATTAAAAAAAACAAACCTCACCTTAGTCTTTTTATTTTTTCAAATTGTTGCTCCATAATGCTCTGTTTTTTATTAGTAGCAGTAGTGCCAAAAAATCTGCTAGTAGTTGTGATATTTTTGGAAATTTTCAGTTTGATTGTAAATGGATTATAACCAGAACCATAATGGCATAAGCTATGATTTCTCTATTTTCAGTTTTATGCTTCAATAGGCATTAAATTTTAACATGAGAATCTTTTGAATTGATGGTTAAATTTTGTTTATAGTATTTCGTAGGGGTAAATGTACAAGACGCTATTCATTTATATCTAATTTTTACAAAGAATCAAATGGAGAAGATTAAACAACGTCAAGCTAATTCCTTGCACTAACATGACATCGCTTTTGAGTTTTATATATATATATATATATATATATATATATATATATATATATATATATATATATATTTGTGTTAAACTTCCATCAAGACAGTGTAGAGAAGCCTCATTTTTTCCAATCACAAAGATCAAAACGACGTTTGTTTTGGTCTCTTTTATCAACACAACGTATAAGCTGATATATTTCTTGTTAAACCCCATCAAAAGGTCGTATAGTTCTAATTTTTTTTCCAACTATTCGATCTCTTGGTGACAAACACGGCATTCAAAGCTCGACATAATCTTGAAAGAACTTTCATCAAAAACTCGCATTAAGTCCTACTTTTGGTAAATCTATACAATATATAAAAGTATGAAGGGTTTTACATTTTTTTATTTCCAAATTTACCCTTATTTCACCTTTTAAATTTCACAACAATCATTGAAATAGAAGCTTTAATCTTTACTTTATTTCATATATCGTTTTTCTACCATCGGAAATCATCACAATTATCTTAAATGAAAATGACATCTCTAAAATGAAAATGACATCTTACATGAAAATGAAAGCTTTCATCTTGACTTTATTTCATCAATCAATTCTCTATCATTGGAAATTTTATTTCATCAACAATTTCTTTAGAGATCCAATATAGGGTTCATCTCCCTCTTTTCCTCTTTTTGTAAATCTCGATGGAGAACCCTAGAACATGGTAAAGAAATGAGAATTTTCGAACCCTTCATATCAATTGGATACATCGCAAGTATAGGAACTGTAGTTTTGTTCTCTATTCATAATTGCCATTAAAACTTTCTTCATTGTCAGCCATTTGATGTTTCTAAGAATTACGGCGTATTATCTCTATCTCACAAATAATTTTAAACTATTTTCACGATGTTATTTTAGACATTTCATGTTAATCATCCTTTCACATCTTTTAGCTTAAAGCTACAACGGGAAAAAATTCAAGTTTAGTTTTTAATTTCAAGATATTATCTGGGTGCTAAGAGTGCTAGATAAAATCTAAAAGGCCATGTTTTTTTTCATAGAGTTATGTAGTTTGATTTTTTTTTTTTTTTTTAATGGTATTAACGTATTAAACAAAACATTTTTACAATGGCATTTAACAGAATTTTTAAATAAAAAAAAAAAAAAACTTTTGCAAGGAGGTATTAACGGATATTTTAAAACTTTTTTAGGGTAGCATTATTTTTATCATATTTTCTTTTTATTCTTCTTCTATTAAAATCCTTAATCCAATTAATCAAACGTTTGTACTTAGAATTTAGTCATAGAATTAAATTGTTTGATTATAAGATTTTAATATATACGTAATATTCTTCATATAGAAAATTGAAATTTTCAATCCTACAAATCATCGGCCGTTTAATTTAACAAAAAATAATTTATATATTTATCTTTTTATTCCAAAATACACTCTATAATTTCTTATTATAATTCGTACAATTTACCATACCAAAATACACATTTCTTTGGTCTCACATTCCATAAATTATTTGTATAAATATGCAAATGCCTCGAATAGCATTTTGCAGTTTTTCGTTTCATGTCTGAAACAAATGCATTACTCATCACAATTCTACCTAGATTTATTGTACTCATTTACTTTTGTAACTTATAGTTTATTTTAATTCTAATTTTTTATTCTCATATATACTTGTAACTTATTTTTATTCTCATATATATATATATATATATATATATATATATATATATATATATATATATATATATATATATATATATATATATATATATATTTCACTATCTCTTTTTCTTTTCTCTGCATATAAATCCCAGAGCAGACCTATGTCAATTGTCGAGACGGAGTCTTCGACAAAGACATCAACACCCAAATCGCGACAAAAACCTCATCAAATAAATCTTATCTCGATAAATACGCCATCTACTAAATGGAAAATTGTACCGACATAAATACTTGCAGATGAGTGAGCATTAAATGAGAGCATGATAAGCACTATAACATTGCAAGCTAACTTTAGTTCTATAACCAAAAACCCTAAGTTTGTTTACTCCTAGTACAATTACAATCATTAGTAATTTTTCTTTTTCTTTCTCTGGTTTTTCCTTATTTTGGAAGAAATTAAGACTCTTTGATTCTTCTGCCTTTATTTCTTTCTTCTCTCTCTATATATATATATATGAAAAAATGTTTCACATATTATTTGTTGAACATCTATATGTTTTAAAGATTAATTTCGATTTTTGTATTTGTAATCATATTTGGCATAGAACATATTTCAATGCATGGCAATATTTTTATTTTCATATTTATATATGAAAAGAATATGTAAGGACATTCATAAATGGGTCTATTAAGAAAATCCAAAATATGATTTATTCCCTTTAATTTTGTTTTTTATTTACTAACTGCATTTACGATAAGATTCACTAATCTGATTGATCACATGGGCGAATAATTTAATTAAGAGAGACTCTAGCTTAGGCTGGGGAAAAATAAGCACATTACCACCGCACTTCCCTAATGCACATAACCTTCGACCTGACAACATTCAACGCTTAAATCTATACGCTTTGCGCGGTGAACTGGTTTAACGTAGCCACCTGGGCCGGTAATCGCAAATGAGCCACCTTTCGCCTTGGTCTTTATTACGCCGCTATTTCTCCCACAAAGTCCCATTTAATTTATGTAATGTCAAAATTTGAGTAAATTAATAATAATAATTTTTAAATTGTTCACACGAAATTTCAAGACATATAAATTAAGAAAATATTTGATAAATCAAGTTTTTGACTTAAAGTAATTTAATAACTTAATTCATATGAATCTCAAAATTTTAAAGTATAAATAAAAAAATTAACTATTTTAATTTAATATTTAAAATTATTTTTGATTTTAAGTTATAATATTAAAATATTTTAATAAATATGATTTAATTATTCAATAAAAATATTATCCTCGCAGCCGCTTTCGATTTAATTTATTTTTGAAAGTTAGTTAAAAAAGAAAAGACAACGTATTTATAATTACGATGGCATGTTTTGATTTTTGGGGAATAAAAACAAAATAAATAAATAAAATAAAATAAAATAAGAGAAAGTAAAATGAATAGGAAAGAAACGGTCATGAGGAGATGTAACCATCAAATTGTTTACTTAATTTTATTTGTATGATAATTATTGAGAACTTTTGGCTTATTCATAGGATGACACATAGGTTTATAGGGTGCCTTTGTTAATAGGGGGCATTCTTTTAGAGAGTAGGGTTCATAGAGGGTATTCTTTGTTCATAGGGGGCATTCTCGGGTTCATATGGGGACATTCTAGGGTTCATAAAGAGGTTATAAAAATATATGTAGTTTCTATATAATTCTCTCATAGATTAATCAAACATTCCCATGTATGCCAACCTAGTCACTGCTCTTCAGCGAATCGCTCTAACCAAACCTAATTCTCATTTCATTTACTTTTTTATTTTATTATTTCAAGATATTCTATTTTCTCTCTCTCTTACTTCTTTATTGTGCGAATAATTTTATTGACATCCATAAAATAAAACTTTGTGATCTACGATAAAACTACTTTATTAAGAAAATAATTTTTATTTTTATGCTCTTTTTCTCTCTCTTACTTTTTTTAAAATGATTAGCTATAGTTTATTATAAACTCCTTGCTTTCCACATGGGCGGAGTTGATTCCTTTCTGGCATGCTGCACCTGCTACACACTAAACCCATTAGAGGTTTTTGTTTAATATCTAATACGACGCTGCTCGCTCTCGCCTACCCATCCCACGCTGTTTTATTACAAACTAAATTTTTTCATATTCTTTTTTCCCACCTTTCCCATCTCCCTGATCCAGCCATTCATTCTTCGATCGTGAACAAAGAATCATCCCAAATTTCTTCAAAATAATCTAAATAAGAATACAAATAATTTCATAAACAGACACATATAGGATTATTTGAGGAACAATTTTTACGAATTACTTACTTAGAAATCTCCTTTTTCTCTTTTCTTCCAAGAACTCGTAGCCTGCAAAAGCTATGTCACTTATGAGGTCAATCTACATTGTTTTTTTTTTTTTTTTTTTGCTAAAAGAATTTTATTTTTTGTATTTTTTTAACTTTTTTCACATTTATTGCTTAATATTCAAAAATATGTTGAATAGAAAAGGCTAAACTATTTGACTTTTTCGTTTTTTTTGAATTTTTTTTATTAACAAAAAAAATAGATTTTCAAATATGAGAAAATCATATCCTTTATTATGCAAGCTAATTAAATAAAATCATATGTATTTAAAATTTTTTTTTAAAAGTTTATTTTTTCAAATTTTAGATAAAATAAAAAGATTGACTAAAAATAATTAAATACTTAATCCTAATAAGCATTATTAACAACAAAAGTTGTATTTAGTATTAAGTAAAAAAAAACATACAATTCTTTCTTTTCCAACCAAGAACACAACATTTTTTTCTCTTTTCAGACTACTGATTTTTAAACTAAACAAGTCACCGACGTTAGGTGAATAATAATGCCCAGTGTAAACACAAGACGACAAAATATTATATTATATTAAAGGATAACCGGAAGCAGTTTGACAGCTAGAAAATTCTCTCAGCCTTACATTATTCGGTCCAACCCAACATTACTTCCCATGTCTTTCCTTTTCACTTGAAATATTATGCTTTATTTATATTCATCCATTGGAAGAAGCAATTAAAAACCCCCAACAATGGTCATGGCTAATCCAACCCTGCTGCTTCAATCCTTCTTCTTCTTCTTCTTCTTGTTGCTGCCATGTCTGTCTTCGTCTTCGTCTTGTCCTGAATACCAAAAGCAAGCCCTCCTTCAGTTCAAGTCCCATCATTGCCATTGATTCTCTATTTCACACCTTGATTCATGGAACTCCAGTTCTTCTAATTGTTGTCTATGGGATAAAGTCACTTGTAGTTCTCCTTCAAATTCAAATTCAACTTCAACTTCAAGTGTTGTGATTGAACTCCATCTCTCTAACCTTTCTGCACTGCTCATGCCTTCTAATTTGCTTGCACCGCTCTTTTTTATCAGAAGTTTGAGGGTGCTTGACCTTAGTTTGAACTCCATAAGTGGTCAAATTCCAGCACTCGGATTTGGTAACCTCAGCAACTTGGTTCACCTTGATCCATAGTCACAACTCAAATATCAAATTCCAGCACTCGCTTGGGTAAACTCTGCCAACAACTTGGTTCACCTTGACCTTAGTGGGAACTCCATAAATGGTCAAATTCCAGCACTCGGGTTTGGTAACCTCAGCAACTTGGTTCACCTTTACCTTAGTCGGAATTTCATAAATGGTCAAATTCCAGCACTCGGGTTTGGTAACCTCAGCAACTTGGTTCACCTTGACCTTAGTTGGAATAGGTTTAATGGATCCATTCCTCTTCAACTCTTTCAGTTGAAATATCTTCAGTATCTTGATTTGAGTTTCAATCGTCTAAGCGGAGAACTCCCAGAAGAGATTGGAAACCTCACAAAGTTGCAGCGACTGTCACTTAGGAATAACAAATTCTCGAATGGCATTCCCTCTTCCATTTCGTATCTGAGGGAGTTGGAAGAATTAGATTTGGGCAACAATTCTTTGTCCATGGAAATCCCCTGTGACATTGGAAATTTATCCACCCTTGTCCTCTCTCACGCCTGTGTGAAGAACAGCTGACTGGTGGAGTCCCCGCTTCGATGCAAAAAACTGAACAAGTTGAATTCACTTTACTTGGAAGGAAACCTGCTCACTGGAGAAATGTTCCACTTGGCTGTTCGATTTCAAAGACTTGCAGGACTTATATCTTGGAGGAAACAATCTTACTTGGAATAACAATATGAAGATAGAACCCAAGTGTAGGTTGTTTGTTTTGTCTCTCAGATCTAGTGGTCTACAAGGAGATACTCCAGAATGGATTTCTACCCAGACGAATCTCACTTTTTTGGATCTAAGCATGAATCAGCTCCATGGACCATTTCCACAATGGCTCGCTGAATTTCATTTTCTTTCTTTTCTTTTTCTCTCCCATAACAAACTCTCAGGTTCTCTTCCAACTGCTCTCTTCCGATCTTCCCAATTAGCCATCCTTGCTCTCTCCCATAACAATTTTTCTGGGGAGTTGCCAAAGAACATTGGAGATGCAAAGTCTCTCTTCATTCTGATGTTGGACGGGAACAACTTTTCTGGACATATTCCTCAATCCATCTACCAAATTTCCAGTCTTAAACTCTTGGATCTGTCTCGCAATAGACTTTCCGGCAACATTTTCCCAGTTTTTGACCCTCAAGCGAATCTAATGTACGCCGATTTCTCGTCCAACCACCCCAGAGAGGTTCCAAACCACCTTTCCTCTAGACATTGAAACTCTTGCATTGAGGTAACAAGTTTTCTGGGCCTTGCCTTTGAACCTCAAGAAGCTGGAGAAATCTTGAACGTCTCGAACTCCAGGACAAATAACAATATTTCAGGTGAATTCAACAACTCCCCTTCTCCAAATCTCCCATCTACGGGTTCTAAACCTTGAGGAACAATTCCTTCAAGGCTCAACCCTTTAAACACTTTCCAACCCAAAATCTCCGGATTCTGACTCTCAAGCAACAATCTCACAGGAGATAACCCCATAGAGTTTGTAAATCATCTTACAGTAATGACTCCAAATTTTACATCACAGACATCATTTCTTCCTGTTGTAAATAACACCTCATCCAATTTTTTTTTAGCACCGAATTTGCAGTAAATGAGCTGATAGTGAATTGAAGAAGTTCAAACAAGGTCTTAAGTCACTACATTGATATGTGTACTTTTGTTAGACTTGTCCAATAACCAACAGATCCATATAGAACTTCAGCCCCTCTGAAATCTTAAGGCTCTTAAGATGCTCAACCTCTCTCCCTTTAACAAACTTTTGGCAAAAATACCAAAGAGTTCTTGAGCGATTACAAACGTAGAGGCTAGACTTATCCCACAACAAACCCACATTCACCTTTCGCCACAAAGCTCAACAACCTTTCACTACCTTGATGCGAAGAATAATGTACCGACAAAGTCAATTCGACGGCGGTTAAAATGAACGCCACGGCGATCCAAACTTCTATGCCAACAACAAGAAGTCAGGCGGGCTTCCAAATTCGTGTGCCATGTCCTGGAGACCTACCACCTGCTCCAAAGCTACAAGAGCATGATAACAAGAAGGAGCCTTGGATTTTGCGAAGTCAGGATCGATATCCCGCCGGGCTTCCTATTAACAATCGGAATCATCTTCCTTGCAAGCTATTTCAACCCATCATCGCCTTCAAACTACCGTCGTCATCACCCCCATCAATTAATCAGGCAACGAATTTGACCAAAACAATCCAAGTCTTCTTCACAAGATTTTTCTATCAAGGTGAAAGTTGTGGGGGATTTGCTAGATGGCGTAAGAATGAAATCTCTGCGTGTAATTCCTTGGTGATGCGTGAAGGAGCTAAGTGTTCATGTTATAATGAACTTCAAGAGAGTGTCATGAAGATTATTAATAATAAGCATACAAAATGATGAAGCAACAGGCCATTTATTAGAAAAGTTCAAGAGCTTCAGGTAGTACACTCACAGATTGGTGAAAATCAAACACTGTAGTGTTAAAGAAAAGAAGAATAGCTTCACATTCTTATAAAGGAAACCCAACTCTCTGCTAAATTCAATTCCCAAAGAGCTGACTGACTGGCAGGTTAGTAAGAGCCTAAAAATAAATTTAAAAAAGAATACTCATGATAGAATCTCGATGGACATGTAGCTCTTTGCTAAATCCATTACGCAAATAGAATGAAATTTACATAATCTTGGTTTCAGATTCATCATTTCATCAGAAATACACAATGGAATTCTTGTATACTAAAGCTAGTTGAGTAGGTTCAAAGAATGATACATACACAACCTCTATTGTCTTCAGCCTCGATGTCAGTATCCCCCGTTTCGCTATAGCGAAAAGTTTTTGAAATGATAAAGAAATAAGAAATAATTGGATTATAACAAAAACAAACTTCAGCTTGAGAATGAATGCAATAATTATGCAAGAAATATAACACCAGTCTTATTTTGCAGTAAATATTTCAGAATATGTAGAGCCTGATTATGAATAATTATGTAGGCAACTAGAGAACAAACAATTTATATGAACATATTTCAAATAGGGCACAGATGCAGCACAGTTGGAGCATTTACAGGAACCCTACGAAGCAGCACAACATTGGTATCCCCTGGTTTCAAAATTTTTCTGTCTGTTTTTAAGCAGAGATGGAAATATGGAAATATCAATGAATATTTCTCCAATGCAGAACAAAATGAAATTTCATAAAATAGAGGGGCAGTGAGATATGGTCCATTCTTTTTAGCTCTAAATGCCATTTTTCCTCATCGATTGAACCAAAAAAATCGAATAAACACATATGTATCTTCTAGATAAACATGCTATTGCCACTACCAATGTAATCAAAGAAACAAACTCTGCTGCTAGTTTTTTCATTTCCCCTTTCACAAAAATACTATGGAAGGCCCTACTGAATAGCCATCAGCAAATAACACCATAACAACCATAACATGAGAAAAGATTACCAAACTATTGAAGGGCCTTAAAAAAATTCATTTTCTTACTGTTTATGGCAATTAATCTCTATCCAAAAGAAAAATAACAATTGCCTCAGCTTTCTTTTCGCTCCCAAAAAGTTCTCTCATTAAAAGAAAAGAAAATGTTGAGCAAGCACCATTAAGATGAAACTCATTTCGGGTTAAGAGTATTATGTGATTAGCAGCAGGTGGTACTTCGCAAATAAAATTGCAGGAGTTCAATTTTAATCAAAAACCTACATTATATGGACAAAAGTCAGGAGAATGACTTTTCAAGCTTCAACCCTCTCATGGAAAAAGATAATTTTAGTCTCAAAAAGGATTCACCATAAGAAGTATTTCACTACCACGTCCCAACCTCACTTTGTCTAATTCCCTTTCAGTTAAATAAAACTTCATTTTAAATTCAGTAGCGATTTGAAACTCAGATAATGTCACAAACCTCCAAATTCCTTCGTAGAACTCATCATTCTTTCTTATAAGCACAAAGTTCTTATCTAAGCCAAGCACATTTTCTTGGAATTCCCTTTCACAACATAAAAACTCGGCCTTAAATCTTGCTACATTTAGAGGTCTCAATAATGTCACAAACCTCCAGCCATAAGAGAACTACCATTCTTTCTTATAAGCACAAAGTTCTGATCTAAGCCAATCACATTTTCATATATACGCAACCTTACCCAACCTCTCCTCTGTGAGAAGCAAAATTGTTTCGCTTAACCATCAAACTTTTTCCCCTTCTGTTTGTTGAAACATGAGAAGCTAGGAAGGATTCCGGTTTCGAATTGATCCAACTTTTAAATTAATGGCCAGGCACATCATTATTCAAAATTGATCCCAAAAAAAACCCAGTGATTCCAAGTTGATTCATCAGCCATACTCTCAACCTCCTAAAATTAGACATACACAACAATAATGAAGTCAAATCAAGACAATAATCATATTACCAATTCCAGTAAAGAATTAAAAAAACACACATCGAAGGTAAATCAAACAAAAGAATCGAATAGAAACATTCTATGTCTAGCGGAGAGAATATCCACCTGGATTCAAATTCCTTGATCTCAACAAGTCTGCCTCAAGAAATCCATCCATCAGACTTCCTCTTCTTTCAACCTCCCCTGCGAATTCGGCTTCCTCAAGGTTCCTCCTTGAGACTGCCGTAAGATTTCCTCATCTGCTGCTTCCCCATCATCAATTCAATGGTATCACCGAGCTTGATTCTCACCATCAGAATCGACACACAATCGATGGAGGGACATGGGTCGTTTCTCCACCCCAATGGTCCAGGAGTGTAAATATGAGATTTTCGCGTTTCGGGGTGCGCCTAAGGTCGCTTGTTTTTAGACTTTTTCTAAAAGCTCTAAACAGTTTTCTGAAGATTCAGCCATTTGTTTGAACATGATTTATTATTGAAATTTTTACAAAAATTTATGAGTAGAAAAAGTAAAAATAATTGGCTTATTCTATCTCGTGAAAAGTCATTTTCCACCTCAAAATAATAAAACTCCACCATTGCCTAACAAGGAGGAGGCCAAGAACACTCACTATTACGGGATGCATTGATGTCAGGATAGGCAAATTTATCCGATCCCCCGGTCCGTTTATTTTTTCAATTCTCAAACCTATCCCATTTAAAAAATTAAACGAAGCAGGTTGGCAGGGATAGGAAAATTCTCAAATCTGTCTCGTTTATATTTGATTTTTGTTTTTATTTATTTTTATTTTTTTTATTTATTTTTTTATTATATTAAAATTAATGATATTTCAAAAAATAAAAGATTATAAATTTATACTATTTATTAAAAACATCAAATTATTATTATTTATATTAAAAGTGATAAAATAAAGAATAAATAATATTTTTAAAATATACCAGGTGTGAATCAGTCTCGACATACTATCGAAATCGAACCCCATGAAGTCTCACTATCTCATCTACATACAATCTCCGCTAACTTTTCCTTAAGGAATACTCAACATTAACTCAAAAATGAGTAAGATTTCATTAATCGATCAACTATCACCTATATAGCATCATGTCAATTTCCGAGTCCGTGGAAGACCTTCACACACAAAATCCATAAGAATCTTTTCCATTTCCATACCGGAATAGGGAATAACTGTGATCTTCCCTCGCGGCCTCTCATGTTCATTTCACTCGCCGACAGGTTAGGCACCTGAAAGTTCCAAATTTCAGAATCTTCATCCCATTCCACCAGTAATGTTCTTTCAAAGTTCTATACATCTTGGTACTACCTGGATGCATAGCATACGTAGATGAATGTGCTTCTTCCATAATTTCTCTATTCAGTTCGCCATACTCTAGCACACACATTCTCTGTTCTTTCACTATCATGTCATCATCTCTAATCTAAAACCCTGCTTTCTTTCCCTTTTCTATCTCTTCCTTAAGTTTAATCATCTGTGGATCCTGCGACCGCCCGCTAGGAATCCCACATCCCACAGGAGTGGTCTAACACGAAACGTGGCTAACAAGGCTCAACTCAACCTCCAATATCAATTCCCTAAAGTTCTCGGGATCCACCAATGCTGGAAGATAACCTGATCTCATGTGAGATAAAGAACTCTGGTCGCCTACTCAAGGTATCCGCTACTTACATTAGCTTTTCCCCGGATGGTAATCGATAGTACGTCAGAGTCCTTAATCAACTCAAGCCATCTTCTTTGTCTCAGTTTAACTCTTTTGGGTGAAAATATATTGAAGACTTTTATGATCTGTAAAGATCCTACAAGGAACACCATATAAGTAATGTCTCCATATTTTTAAATCAAACACGACTGCTGCTAGCTCTAAGTCGTGTGTAGGGTAATTCTCCTCATGCTTCTTTAATTGTCTAGAGGCATATGCAATCACCCTATCCTTTTGCATCAAAACAAAACCAAGGCCTTGCCTGGAAGCATCACTATAAACCACAAATCCATCCTTCCATTAAAGCTTAACCGGGGCTGGAAGTCAATCTACTCTTCAACTCCTCGAAACTCTTTCGACTGCATCTACCCAATCATACTTAACATCTTTTCGCCTAGTCGTTGGGGTCGCTATCTCGAGAACCTCAACAAACTTCCCGTAATACCCTCGCTAAACCAAGGAAGCTTCTAACCTCTCGACACATTCTTTGGTGGTTCAATTTACCACCGCTTCTATTTTCTGGGATTCACACTCACACCATCTGGCCGAAATCATGACGGATTCAGTGAATCGCCACTTTACAAGCCAAACCGACACTTTGCTCAACTCGCATATAACCGTTCTCCCTTAGTGGTCTCATAATACAATCCGTGTGTTCGGTGTTCCTCCGAACTACCCGAATACACTAGTATATCATCAATAAAAACTATGACGAACTCCATCCAAATACGGATGGAATACTGCTCATCAAATCCATAAACGCCAAGTAGAGCATTAGTCAAACCAAATGGCATCAAACACCATAAATTCAAAATGCCCGTGAGCGTGTCCTCGAATGCGCCTTAGGTACATCACTCGCACTCTCAACTCGATGATACCTCGACCTCAAGTCAATCTTGGAGTATACTCGAGACTCGGAGTTGATCAACAACTCATCAATCCTGGGTGGAGTGAATAATACCGATTTGCATGGTAACCTGTTCTCAACCCGTCGGTAATTCATACACAACCGCAAACTCCCATCTTTCTTTTTCACGGTAAGAGAACCCAGAGCTCTCCATGGGGATATGCCTCGGCCTAATAAACCTTTACTCAACACTTCTAATCGAGCCTTAAGCTCCCTCAACTCGGCAGAGCCATCTTATACCTGAGGAACGGAAACGGGCCTGGGCCTCCTCGATCAAATAATCACGAACTCCACCTCTTTCCCCTATGAACCCGTAATATCATCCCAGAACATATCTTAGAACTCTAATAATTGAATCTCATCCAATATAGTCCCTCCTTCCGTGTCTCCACCACATGCTTAGATAACCCCGACATCCTTTTACGCAAAGATTTTCCTCGTGTTGTCATGGTGGAGATCATACAGAAGATAATCCTCACGTAATCCCCCCCTCGAACTTTACCTCCAATTTCCCTGGCCTATGCAACTTTACTTCCTTTTTGTAACAATATAATGTGGCTCTATGGCGAGACAGCCAATCCATATCGAGAACCACACGAAACCTCATATCTAAAGTTACAAGATCCACCTGGAACTCCTCGTCCCTCTATCGAACTCTACTATCTCCGACTACTCGCCCTCATGCAGTAACGGATCTCCAACCGGGAAGGAAACTCTCATACGACCCCCAATGGCCGGGTCTCTCATTTGGAAGCGATCTAAGAATGGCTTGATGCAAATGAATGCGTAGCTCCCGGGTCTACTAAGGTATATGCGACCATGATCAAGGATAGAAATAATAATGGACTACATCCTGAAATGATTCAGATCTCGTTGGGTCACAAAAGATATACTCCGCCCGAGTGCGATGTCTCAGCTCCTCAGATCCCCCGCACTCGGCCTCTCGCTCTACTTTCACGATCTCACCTCGCCCGCGGGCCTCGTGTTGGCCCCTCGCTTGGGAAACCCTCCCGACGACCATGAGTGTCATCCTGCAATCTGGGCAGCTGGGGACCGGGCCACCGATGTCTCCCGCACCAATCACCGAGGGCACCCCTAATGAAATGGCCTTCCCGTCACGTGGAAACACCTCAGACCGAATCTCTTACACTCCCCATGGTGCGTCGCTTCTCGACACATATGACATACAGAGGAAATTATGACCGGGTGCCACCGCTTAGCAACCCGGGGGCCTCACCGATCCCCGACTAGAGATAACTTCCGACCCGCACTCCTCGCCCCAACTCCTTATTCCTCTCGCCAGACTTCCGCCCCGAGGCGCTTGTCGACATGCCCGTGCACTCCTCTTACTCACTTCCCGTCTACTCGACATGGCTATAGTGTTTGCCTAACCTCGGGAGCACCAACTGAAGTCTCCAACCTATTCTATGGACCACCGATAAATGCATCTCCTCGATCCTAAGTGTTGTAGTCCTGATAAAAACCTTTTGCACTTCAGGACTTCATCCGCTTGTATATAGGGAACCAATCTAACTAATTCCGAGAACTTCTTCTCATATTCTGACACTGACATGGTCTTCTGTTCTAATTTGAAGAACTCCTCAATTTTTTAATCCTTATGACTCTGAGGAAAGAACCTATCAGTGAACTCTTGTAGAAATTGGTCCCATGATATGCCATCAGGATACCTCCTCTCTATGGCATCCCACCAATCCTTAGCCCTGTCTTCCATTAGAAATTTGGAAAACAAGACTCTCTGCTCATCCGTGCAGCCCATAACTCCGTAAACCTTATTGACTCCTGGCTCTAGCCACACCAGCCAAGCCTGGATCACCACTACATCATATGGCTTGGCGCCTACCAGACTTCCTCTATCTACCTCCCTTGGCTCTTCCATAACCTCTCTAGGTGGCTGGGTGGAGGTCGTGGATTGCCGACGGTCGCTATGGCTACTATCCGTGCAACTGCGGCCACCCGCTCCGCCTTAAACAATCCCGGCACTGAGCTCCTCTCGTGGCCCGTATGTCCGTACTCGACCTCATTGAGGTCGATTCATAGAGGCTGTGAGTGGAACCTACTACGCTCATCTCTCCTGTACTTCAGACGCCTATAACCGCCGGAACGACTCTCCAGACGAATTTCTACGTCTCATCCCCGACATAGTGTTGTAATTACAAAATCAACCTGCTTAATACTTTGAATCACTTGATATGTATGTACTTTGAACTTAAACATGCATGGTCGCTAATACTATGCTCGATACTACGCTTGTTGTACCACTTTCTGGCCCTCGTCGACATCATTGACACACCCCCACCCCTACCGTCAAGTGGGTGTGTTTTACCACTCCACAAAAATCCCCAAACATACTTAACGACTAAATCCCCCGTGAAACAGGTTTCATTTCTGCTTAAACCTCATATAAAATTCTTTCTTTTATTTATAACTTAGATTTGCAAAAATCTTAGCAAATGAAAACTTCTAAGAAGATGACGGCCGCATATAAAGATACAATTCCAAATCCCGTATACATCTAATTTTACACTATATCCAAACATCCCAAACATATCTCATAACATTAAATCTAAGGTATATACATATGTTGATTATATATTCAAAGTCTTTTCCTTTACATAATATTTCATTAACAAAGATTTCAGACAATGTCGAGAAATCCTATTATGCTCAGCGCCATTCTGCGACTACTTTATCCGGAAAATAGTTTTTAAAATAGAAAATAATGATTAAATTAGCCTCATGGAGTGTATGCTTTTATAAAATGTTTTGTTTTTCCTAAAAACATCTCAAAATGTAAAACTCTCTTTTACAAATATTTGCTTTACTTGCTTTACTTGCTTTAAAGTTTCTAAAACTTTTCAGATTTGCTTGCTTTTAAAAGTTCTAAGAAAACTTTAATACTTGCTTGTTTGCTTAGTTTTTTAAAAGCTTTATAAAACTGTTGTTATGTTTTGCTTAGAAGTTTATAAAATCTTCTAAAATTTCTCTTGCTGCTTGCTTTATCTTTGCTTTTGAAGTTTTTAATCCTTTCACAAACCTTTTCACAAACCTTTTTCTTTAAAAGTTTCTCAAAACTTTTTATAAATACGGGGAGCCTGGGCTTAACCGCATGTTTTGAAAATAAAACGGGAGCCTAGGCTCAACCGTTTGCTTTGAAATCACCACGGGAGCCTGAGCTCAACCGATCGTTTTGAAATCTAAACGAGCTCGCTCAACCGCTTGCTTTAAAACTCTACTCAAGCCCGGGCGACTGCGGAATCGACGCTCGATTTTTCAAAAACTCATATCACGCGATAAAACATCAAATCCACCGGAGGCCTATTTTTTCCACTGGTACTCCCAGTGAACACGGAGCCTCGTGCACGACCGTGCCTGGAAGCGGACCTTTGTCCGCATCACCTTTCCCGTGAAGGCGGGAATTGACCCCCGTGCTCGCCATCACCATAATTTGGGCTAGAGCTCATAACCTTATATACCCTCAGACGCGCTACTGCCCCTTTTAAATGCATGATGTATGACCCAAGTTTGCCGACACCGTGCAAAACTACAATGCATGTATGAGATCCTAACACCACCGTGCACGATTTTACCTACCTTCGACCGGCCACTCGCTTAGAACTAGGGAAGGCCTGTTTTCGCAAATATTCTTTTTGCTTGCTTGCTCTTTGAAAAATGGTTTTACAATTTAAAACCATTTGCTTGCTTGCTTGCTTGCTCTTTGAAAAATGGTTTTACAATTTAAAACCATTTGCTTGCTTGCTTGAAAAATGGTTTAATTATTCAAAACTATTTGCTTACTTGCTTGCTTGCTTGAAAAATGGTTTAATTATTCAAAACCATCTGCTTGCTTGCTTGAAAAATGGTTTAATTATTCAAAACCATTTGCTTACTTGATTGCTTGCTTGAAAAATGGTTTAATTATTCAACAACCATTTACTTACTTGCTTGCTTGAAAAATGGTTTAATTATTCAAAACCATTTCCTTACTTGCTTGCTTGCTTGAAAAATGGTTTTACAATTTAAAACCAATGTTTATGCTTTTTCAAAAAATGGTTTAACCTAAAACCATTTGCTTGATTTCTAATTCATTGCTTGCTTCTTGAAAATGGTTTGCTTATCAAAACCATGAAATACCAGTGTAAAACAGTTTATAATAATAATACACTAGTATTTGGAAAATGAGTTTAGAACACTCACTTCTTTGCTTGCTTAACTTGAGAGCACGATTCCACTACTTTTCCCGCCTTTGCTTTTATCCTACATACTCAAACGACACAAGAAATACACTCGTCTACGTAACGTGATACAACTTAACATACTCCATTTAGTCACACTCAACTATCATGTATGCTACGCTGTTTATCCCAATCTTATTCGAACCTATCTTAATCATTTAATAAGGTTCCTAAACTATCGGTACGACCGGGCTTAATTACACAAAAACATAGTATTCTCGGGTATTTGGATAAACATGTACCGGTGATAACTCGGACATGTATCTGCATGTTGCATTCTCGCATGTATCGAGACATGTTGACATGTACCTAAGACATTGCCAGCGGCGGGGTGTACCGTACACCCTCGTACATGCACCGGCACACATTCAAATTTGCCTGCATTTTGTTATTTTTCCCACTTTTGATACCAATTCACTTCATACAACTTCTACAATTCCTAACACCTCAAGAATTATCATGGAATTCATTTTAAAACAACTCCACAACACTTGAATTGGTGCTATGGAACCTCAAACCACAAAATCTTGGGTGAAACTCAAAGAACTCTACCTAAGGTCCACCAATTCTTTTTAAACATCATATAATTTGATGATTCCATGTTTATTTTCCACCAATTGGGGTTTTACTCTCATAACCCCAACAATTCAAAGGTTTATGTGGTCTTTGCACAAAACCTAGACCAAATGAGCATCTATTCTCCAAACTAAAACTCTAGGAATCCAAAATACACTTGATTCTAAGACAAACATACCTCGATCTTCTTCTTCTCCTCCTCTCTCTTCTTCCTCTCTCCTCTCCTCTGCCTCTCTCCCTTCTCCTACTAAGCCTGTTTAGGGCAACTTTTTGAGACCTGTGAAACACATTTTGGTTTTATTTCCTATTTCTTTATATAATATCAACTTTTCATTAATTGCAATCAGTCCTCATCTTTAATTTTAATCAGAATTATTTTGGTCAGCTAAATGATCTTTAATGCAGATTTCTTTAGTTTTCATCCTTTGCTTCACTGACAATTGTACTGCACCGCCATCACTCAAAATTCCTGCCCATAATTTATCATTTCCTACTTTAAACAAAATACTTTAATGTGATTAATTTGGTAATTTTATACACCCCTACAAAAGATTTATAATCAGACACTCTCTCGATGGGTGTTACACTTTAATCTTGACTTTATTTCATCTTATCGCTTACCATCGAAATCATCACAATTATCTTAAAATGAAAATGGCATCTCTAAAATGAAAACATATCTCTAAATGAAAATGACATCTTACACAAAATGAAAGCTTTCATCTTGACTCCTTTTATTTCATCAATCAATTCTCTACCATTGGAAATTTTATTTCATAAACAATTTCTTTAGAGATCCAATATGGGTTCATCTCCCTATTTTCATTTTCTTGTAAATCTTGATGGAGAACCCTAGAACATGGTAAAGAAATGAGAATTTTCAAACCCTTCATATCAATTGGATACATCGCAAGTATAGAACTTAAAGTTTTGTTCTCTATCTGTAATTAGCATTAAAACTTTCTTCACCCCAAGTAGTGCCTGCAAAAAGCTCTGACAAATTTATGAGTTATTATCTCTATCTCACATATAATTTTTAAACTATTTTCATGATGTTATGTTAGATCGCTTCATGTTAATCAATTTCTTTGGTTGATTGCAAAGAGAGAAAGTCGTGATAATGAAAAATAAAATTTCAAGTTTAGTTTTTAATTTGGCATATTATCTGTGTGATAGGTTTTGGGTATTAGAAAATCTAAGGTGTCATGTTTTTTTCGTAAAGTTATGTAGTTTTGATTTTTTTTTTTTAATGGTATTAACATATTAAACAAAACTTTTTTACAATGGCATTTAACAGAATTTAAAAAAAAAAAAAAAACTTTTGCAAGGAGGTATTAACGGATATTTAAAAAAAAAAGCACTTTTTCGGGTGCATGGCATTATTTTTATCATTTTTTTTTCTTTTTATTCTTCTTCTTCTATTAAAAAAACTTTAATCCAATTTAATTAAACGTTTCCACTTAGAATTTAATATAGAATTAAATTGTTTGATTATAAGATTTTAATATATATGTAATATTTTTCTATATAGAAAAATTTGAAATTTTCTAACTTACATAAATTACTGGCTGCTTAATTAACAAAAATAATTTATATATTTATCTTTATTCCATAAATACTCTCTTATAATTTATTTATTATAATTCACATAATTTACTATACCAAAAATACACCTTTCTTTGGTCTCACAATCCATAAATTAGTTGCATAAATATGCAGATGCCTGAATAGCATTTTTCAATTTCTTATGTTTCATCTATGAAACAAATGTACGATGATCACACCACCTTGATTTATTGCAATTCATTTACTTTTGTAACTTATACTTTATTTTAAATTTTAAATTTTTTATTCTTTTATATATATATATATTTCACTATTTTTTTCTCTGTGTATGTAAAGCAACTACTCTTGTGAGTAGGCTCTACGTTGATTAAACCATGATGGAGTATCCGACAAAAACATCAACACCCAAACCGCAACAAAACCTTAGCAAATAAATCTTATCTCAGATGAGTGAGCATTAAATGAGAGCATGATAAGCACTATAACATTGCAAACTAACTTTTAGCGCCTTCTATAAACTAAAAACCCTAAGTTTGTTTACTCCTAGTACAATTACAACTTATTAGTAATTTTTCTTTTCTTTCTCTGTTTTCTTTATTCAAAGCCAAATTAACCTTTGATTCTTTCCGCCTCTTTTATTACTTTTCTCTATATATACGAAAAATGTTTCACATATTATTTGTTGAACATCTATATGTTTTAAAGATTAATTTCGATTTTTGTATTTGTAATCATATTTGGCATAGAACATATTTCAATGGCAATATTTTTATTTTCATATATATATATATATATATATATATATATATATATATATATATATATGAAAGATTATAAGGACATTCATATTTATAGATGAAAGATTTATTAGAAAGCCTCAAGCTACCTTATCATCTCACATGAAGCCTTATTACAAACCGAATTTTTAAATAATAATGTATAAATAAATTAGGATTGGCCCATAGAGATAGATAGATACTGATATCGATACCGGGAAGGTGGGAAGACACACAGAGGCCACATTCGTAGAGAGTACTCATGTTTTTTGCATATGCAAATTTCCTATATCATATTATTTATTATTATTATTATTCATTTAATTTAATGCCCCACTACATCCTTAGCTAAATTGGACGCCACTCTCCACCCCCAACCTCACATCCTCACTCACGTTTATCATCTTTGTATTATAAATATTATATTATAAGGCTAATTATTTCCATAAATATAAAATCGTGATTATTTGTTAATGTTAATGGGTCAACCGTTTCCCCACCCCATACGCCACACTTCACGGCCGACCTAACGTATGCGTAACACGCCCAACTTTTTCTTTTTACCACACTCAAATCTCCCCGATCCAAATTGCTCATTCTTTGATCGGGAAACAGAAATCATCCCAAATTCTCTTTTAAATACTCTCTTTCTTTTGATCTCAACTGCTCATTGTTTGATTATTAACCGTGAATTGGACATCGTGAAATATTGCATCTTTTTACCCGCATTGGATCTTATTATGTTAGGGCTAGTTTGGTTTATGTTTTTTAAAACTGTTTTTTGTTCTTAAAAATAAGGAAAACATAGATAACATATTTGTTTTTCAATTTTTTATCAAGTAAAAAAAAGCAAAACATTAAATCGAATTTGAAATGGATGCCTCAATTAATTAATCTCTCAGCGGTTTTATTTCCTCGTCTCACTAAACCATTCATTCTTATGGAACATGTCAACCCAACAACGTGTTTGTTAATTCCCGCATATCTGTATCCTTAATTTGATGGAACCGCTCAATTGCTTAGTCAAAACCGCTAATAGTGAATTGAAGAAGTCGGCTAAAGGTCTCCTGGGCAATAACCTATAAATGTACTTCCTTGTTAGATCTGGCCTAATAACCAACTATCCAATGAAATCCTAGCCTCGCTAAGCGCTCTTAAGGCTCTTAAGATGCTCAACCTCTCCTATAACAAACTCTCTGGAAAAATACCAACAAGCTTAAGTGATTTACAAAATATAGAGGGTTTGGACTTATCCCACAATAAACTCTCTGGTCACATTCTTATCGCCTTCACAAAGCTTCAACAACTCACTACCTTGGATGTGAGCAACAATCACCGACAGTCATTCTCACTGGAGCACAAATGAACACTATGGCGGATGCAAACATCTATGCCAACAACAGCAGGTTGTACGGCTTCCAAATTCATGTGCCATGTCATGAAGACCTACCATTGGCTCTATGCTGAATTTTTTTTTTTTTTCCTTCCAAGAACTTGATAATGGGTGTTATATCACTTATGAGGTCACTCTAAGGCTTTATTTATTTATTTTTATTTTTATTTTGGTTTTAAGGAAAGTAATTGTTCATGATGTTTTTTTTTCATGATTTATTATTGAAATTTTTTTTTAATGTTCAATAGAAAAGGCCAAACTATTTGACTTTTTTGCAATGTTTTTTTTATTAACAAAAAGTAGATTTGCACATGAGAAAATCATATTCTTTACATCCAAAGCCTAATTAAATAAAATCATATACTTTCAAATGTTATTTAAAAAGTTTATTTTCAAATTTAGAAAAAAATAAAGACGACTTTTTCTAAAAACAATTAAATAATTAATCCTAATAAGCATTATTAACACTAAAAGTTCTATTTAGCATTAAGTTAAAAAAAAACACCACCTAAGATTGTATTTGCCTTTCAAAACTTACAAAAGAAAATGTTAAGGAAAAAAAAAATGGGTTCAATAATAATATCGCTTAAAGTGATATTTCTCCTTCATGAGAGAAGATTGAGTAACGCAATTCGATATTTCACTTAGAGTTGAGAGTTTAGTTTCAAAGTAATCCATTTTTTATAAAAATAAATAAATAAATAAATTACAGGAATAGCGTTCTTTTCAAAATAATCACCAAACTAGTTTTCCACATATTTTGAAAATTGCATTCATCATTTGCAGGTTTAAGATAATTTTTAAAATCATATTTACCAACTGCAATTTTCAAAACATGTGAAAGACTAGTTTGGTGATTATTTTGAAAAGAATACTATTAATGTAATTTAAAAAAAAAAAATATTACTTTGACACTAAACTCCAGAGTTGGCATGTCATAACAGAAACAAGGATGCTAGTGTGGAAGTAATTATTTAAAATTACATGAGTAGTCTTCCTATCATAATGCGTCCAAACCATGTAGAAAACTAGTATGATGATTATTTCTGGGAAGTTAAGACTAGTCATGTAATTTTTTTAAAAATGAATTACTTTGACACTTTCAATAAATAAAATTTCTATTTATAAAAAAAAAAAAAATACAAGAAACTTTAGTGAGGCGATGAGGCCAGATATTTATCAACCCGAAAGAAAAAAAGAAAAGAAAAGAAAAAGGCGATTTCCTGAAGAAAAAAACCTCCTTGGCTCATTCCCGCCAAAACCTATTCCGCGCAAATGTCACCATCCTCCAATCCATTACATATCTTTACTCAAACTCACTGTGAATCCCAAACCAAACTCCAAGCCAAGAAGCTCCACTCGCCTCATACTCAAACCATAACACACCTAAACCTTTTATCGAACAATCTCATCTCCACTTACAAAGAAATTAGGCAATTTAGAATATGCCCACCGCTAAGTGTTCGATCATATTCCCACAACCCTTCCTCATGGAACGCCCATCCTCCATTTATACAAACGGGTCATCTTTTCTCTCAAATGCAACAAATCTTTGATCCGATGCCATTCTCGGTGACTCCGGGCCTCGAATTGGCCATATTTCCAAGTTATGCTAATTATGGCTCCAAGACCATGCCGCTGGAGTTTATGTTGATGTCAAGGACGCACCATGAATTTGAACCAGATTACATTTTCTATTTGAGGCTTATATTGTGTTCTGAATTGTCGATGGATGATCAATATAAATTCATGGGCAACATCAAATTTGTTTTTGTATCTTATGTATTTGTGGGTAGTCCTTTTTGACATGCATGTGAATTCGCAATGATTCGATGCAAAGGTACTATGGATTAAATGCCGTAGGAATGTAGTTATGTGTAACACAATCGATCATTTCAATATGGGTTCAGATGGTTGGAAGAGTCTAAACATTTGCTCTGCCTAAAGGAGAGATTCCATTTCGACAACCATGATTTCAGGCACGTAATGGACGGAGAGAGAGGCAATTGATATGTTCAGAGAGATGATATCGCGGTGGATTCACTCATGGATCGCTTTACATTTGGAAGTGTCTCACCGGGGCCAGGGAATCTTCGCCTCGAGAAGCGGAAACAAATTCATGTTGGTGGTTCATGGAAGTGCTCTTGTTGATATGTATTCCAAACTAAAAGCATAAAACTGAGAAACAAAGATTCGAGAAAATGACTCAAAAGACTGTGAGTTTCGGATCGCAATGCCGATGGGTTATGGCCGTAATGGGTTCATGAAGAAGTCGTAAAGATTTTCTTTCGAGATGCAGAGAAATGGGTTTGAGCCGATGATTTTACTCCTAGGAAGTGTTATTAGCTCATGTGCTAATTCCAGCACACAGCAGGGTGCCCATTCTCATTGTCAAGCCTCGCTTCGCTCGATTTCTTTTATAACCGTATCTAATGCGCCTTATTACCTTGTGTATGGTAAATGTGGAAGCATTAAGATTCCTATCATTGTCTGAAATAAACACAGAGATGAAGTTTCGGACGCATTACTCATGTGCTATGCCTGGGCTGGGGAAAGCCAATGAGACGATTGATTTGTTTGAAAATGTTGGCCAATATTTGAAACCGCATGGAGTTACATTTATCAGTCCTTTCGCCTATGCAGCAAGACTAGTGGAGAAAGGACTCCAATGATAATGGGTATCATGGGATTATACTCTATCCCCCGATAACTACACATGCATCATCGATCCACAAATGAAATGTGAAGGTTCAAGAAGCAAGAAATTTTATAAATAAGATGCCTTGCCATCCCGACGGTTGGATAGGGCTTCCTGCTAAGCTCATGTAGAGTTCATGGTGACATAGAAATTGGGAAATGGCAAAATGAATTCTCTTATTGAATTAGGAGCCTCGAACCCTCGCAGAACCTATGTCTTGCTTTCAAGTCTTTATGCCGCCAAAGGGAAATGGAACGAGGTGGCTCAGCTTAAGGAAGAGGTATGAGATATGAGAGAAAAAAAGAACCGGACATAGTTGGATTAAATATAAAGGCAAAGTGCATGTTTTCTCTCACATGACCAAATAAGTCCATTTTTAGGTCGATATATGCCGAGTTGGAAAACTTAACTGTAAAATGATCAAGAGAGATATATTCCGGGAGATGAGTTCCGTTTCCTTCATGATGTCAAGAACTGAAGATAACATTGCTTTTAACCACCACAGAAGAAACTTGCTATTGCTTTTGGGTTGATTTTTGTTTGGTTCCTCCTGGCCTACTCATACGGGTTTTGAAGAACCTGAGAGTCTGGTGATTACCACAATGCAACTAAATTCATTTCCAAGATAACGCGGGAAAGATACTAGTAAGGGATAAAGTTCGGTTCCATTTGTTTAAAGATGGGACATGTTCATGTGGGGATTTTTGGTGATAGAGTTATCCAAGAATTTTCATAGAATATTAGAACAAAATTTTAAGGTGAGTGACCGAAACACGGAGCAGGGCAGAAAGCTGAATAGGTCTATTCACTAAAGTAATGTGGTGATCTTCTGATGAAGACGGATGAATTCGGGGCCACAATGGTCCTGATAGCCATCTATATCGATGAAAATTAACTCTTTGTTCTCTGAAACCCGCCTATTATCTTGTCGTAAGATGATACATATACAACCTCTATTGTCTTCAACCTTAGTGTCTATATCCCTTGTTTCACTGTACCCAAAAAAAAAAAAAAAAAAGAAATGGTGAAGAAATAAGAAATAAGAAATAATTGGATTATAACGAGAACCAAACTTTAGCATGAGAACGAGCGTAACAATTATGCAAGTAATATAATACCATTTCTTCAGCATGGTGAAGAAATGTCTGCTTTCTTATTTCTTTAGTTTGTTAAAAACCATGATGGCATAAGCTCATTTATTTCAAGCTTTATCTTTCTTCTCGCCAATAATTTTTAGCATTAGAAACTTTTGAATTGATGATTTATTAGGTATGCTAGTATTTAATGCGTATTTGTTTACAATATTTCTCGAGGGGTAAAATGCAATATGTCATGTTATTCATTTATCTTTTTTATAAAGAACCAAACTGGAGTGAGGTCGTGAAGAGTTTAGAGATGTGCAATTTTGTTTGAGTCGCAAGTAGTAGGTATAGATCTAAATAACCCTAGAATTATGATACAACTTTATTCAATTTAGGCACATCTTAATAGTACTCTACTCAAGAAGCCCTCATACTATGGTTTGAATCCAAAATTCATCCGTGATGTATTCTGATAGAATTATAGCTCAAAGGCATGCTTAGCACAGGCGATGCAACAGAGTTTCCGGGCGCCGCCTCGAGTCAAAGCAATGCCCTTCGATACAAGGGCGATGAGATAATGTCCGCTTATCCTAAGGAGCAAAAGGTGTTTTGGCCCTAAGGCTGTGCCTCCCTAGGCACGCTTTAGCAATTTCTGAAATTTTCTTTCTCCTTCTCAAAGACGAGGCTCGCAGAGAAGCCCTAGTATTTTTTTTGAGAGAACTAAGTTACGGATCCCTTATTTCAATTTATTTGAAAAATTGTAAACAAGAGGCTTAAAACGAAGCCCAAATCTTTTCATTTCGAAAATAGTTGATAAAGAATGAAAACTAAATTGATAAAGAATGCATCATGCGCAAATACTACATTAATAAACCTTGGGTACAACGTATGTGACTTCAATTCCCATGTCTTTCCTTTGCCTAAAAATATTACGTTGATGTAATGTTATGTTATGACAAGCCGGCAGCCTACATAGATGTTCCATTCACTTCAAAGAAACAATTAACAAAACCCAAAATGGCCAACCAAATCCCGTCGCTTGATTCCATCCATCCTCTTCATCTTCCTACGCCATATCCGTCTCGGGTCTGGGTCTTGTTCGGGGTCTTGTTCTCGCCCTCCTTAGTTCAAGTCCTCTATCCCCGCCATTAATTCTTCATTGCACACCTTGGACTTTTTTGAACTCCAAATTCAAAGAACTACATGGGCAAGTAGAATGTAATAGGCATCTATTCATTTATATCTTTTACTTTCATAAAGAACTAAATGGATGGGGCTAAGAAGAATGAGAGATGTGCAATTTTGTTTGAGTTGGGAAGTAGTAGGTATGGATCTAAATAACCCTTGAATTTAGGATAAAGCTTTATTCTGTTGAGGCACGCTCTTATCTAGTGGATTTTTTTTTAACATCTATTCACTTTGCATTACAAATCTGTTTCTCATGGACTCGTGCCCTAGACTTTTCCTCCCTATGCCTTGTTTCAGCTCTTTTAACGACTTGAGCTAGGTCTCATCATGATGACATCCCGTTTCATTTAACATTACCTACTGAAGCTATCTTTCTATGGTTTGAATCCCAAACTTGTTGTGACATTAGTATTCTTATGATAGAATCATAGTTGTGAAAGGCGTGACTTAGGCGCGAGCCTTCCAGGTAACGACGATTAGGCGCAGTTGCCTCCCTTGTGGCACGCCTTTTGCAATTTCCTTCAATTTTGTACACATTATCGTCATCCTTCTCGGTAAATTCAGCATTTTTTGAAATTATATTGTTTATCGGGTCTTTCTCGCTTCCTTCTTCAAAGACGAGGTCGAGAGAAGCACTAATTTTTTGCTTTTTGCTCACTGAAGATTATCTTCGCTGGTTTCGTGAGTTGCTTTTAGTCACATATCAAAACGATGTCGTTTTTTTTTAAAGAAACTCCCATCAAAACGCTATAGAGAAGTCCTAGTTTTTTTTTTTTTGGTAAAGGTTAAAAAAACCCTTATGTTTTACCAAATATCTCACTTACACCTCAATAATAAAAAAAAATTAGGTCCAAAGAGACCTCTATCGTAGCCTACTTAAGTCTTTGCTTCCCGTAATTGATAATGTTAAAAAGGTCAAACGATGTTAAAATTGTTGTTAATTGCTTATGTGGTGTCCACATGACATTGTGGGACCCACTATCCACTCTCTTCCCTCATTTCTTCTCTCTCCTCTCTTTTCTCACCCAACCCCTCTAGTTGAACCCAACCTCCCACCCCCGCGCCCTCACCCCCAACACCTACCTCATACCTCATAGTTTTTTTCTTTTTTAACACTTAATTTTTTGTTAAAATTTCTTAAAAGCTACCAACAAAATTCAATTTATTTTTTTTTAAATATAAATAAATCATTCATTATTTAAAATCTATTAAAATGTATTTTAATTTTTAAAATATACTAAATAAAATTCAAATTTTATTTTTTAAAATATAAATAAATTATTCGATATTTAAATCTATTAAATAAAAAATCAAACGGATAAGTTTGAAATAATATTTTAATATTAAATATAATTTCAAATGGATGAGTTTTAATATTTTTATTTAAAAACTAGTCTATTTTAAATGGATGAGTTTTAATATTTAATATTTTTATTTAAATGGATTTTTTTTAAATATGGATTTGTTAATATTAAATATTATTTCAAATAGAGATGATTTTTTAATATTTAATATTTTTATTTAAAAAACAATTTTATTTTAATTTATTGTTAATACAAATTCTTGATAAAAATAAATAGATGAGTTTTTTTTTAAAGGAAATACAATTCTATTTTAAATTATTATTTAAAAATTTTAATATTTAGTTATTATATTATTTATTATTATAATATATATATATATATATATATATATATATATATTTATATTAAAGATATAAAATATTTTAATTAAAATATAGTCTATTTTAATGAAATAACTAAAATTAAAATATTTTAAAAATAAAACAATGAATAATTTATTTATATTTTAAAAATAAATTTTTATTTTCTATTTAGTATATTTAAAATAACGAATAATTTATTAATATTTTAAAAAATAAATTTTGAATTTTTATTTAATAGATTTGAAAACTAATATAAAATTGTAATAAAAATTAAGATTAAAAAAGATTTTTTTTTTTTTTTTTTTTTTTTTTTTTTTGTAAGAAAAAAAGGCCTAGGTGAGAGCTAGGGTTGGTTGGGGGGAAGGGGCGTGGGTGGGTGTCAGCTGTGGGAGGAGGAGGAGAGGGAAGAGAGAGGAAGTAGTCTCACTATGTCACGCGGATGTCACCACCACTAACAAAGCCATTTTAACGCTTGTCGACCTCTTTATCGCATACATGTCACGACTTAAGGGCTACGGAATAAACGACAGAGGCTTTTTGACCTAAAAAGCTTAAGATGGGGTGGGATATTTGCAAAAACGAGGGGTTTTTGACCTTTACCCTTTTTCCATCACAAATTAAATGATGTTGTTTTCTTTGAAGTCTTATATAAAGAAACCACCATCAAAAGTTTACTGCTTTGAGGTGTTCACTATGTTTAAAAGACAAAGACACGTGCATTTAAATCACTGCCAAGTTTTGGCCCCACAGCTTAAACGTGTCATTTTGGCCCTAAAATATGTTTTCATATGTTTCTAACATTCCAAACCCCAATTTCTACCCACTGCGCTCAACTCGAAACCCTGCCTCCCAACCAAAGGTATATCCCATATAGAAGATGATAAGAATTAAGAAGCAAGAAAAAAAAACCAATTAAAATAGCCAAAAAATTGTGAGAAAATTGCAACAAGAGTAGGGAAATAACATCCCATTTATTGATTAGATTAAAATTTTATATGATATTTGATGATAAATGATTGTAAAATTTGAGTATATGTGAGACAAATATATATATATATATGTAAGATAGGGTCTTACATAAAAGCATGTGTTTTATGTGTTCAGGCCTTAAGTGTCTGGGAATAGTGTTGTAGCCTCCTTGGCGACAGTTGTAACGCCCTTCCCCGAGAGGTGCCAGGTAAGACATGTGAATCGTAGGGGCGTATAAGAGCATTAAGTGTTACATTGTAATATTTTGGAGATGAAATTAAGAAATGATAAATTATGGAAACCGGAATTTTGGTACTAGTGCAAGGGTACAATTGTCATTGAGCAAAAAGGATATGAAAAGCAAAAATCAAATTAGAGATGGGCCACAATACAAATAAAATAAGTTACAACTGAAAAATTAAAGAGATGAGGACTAGTTGCAATTAATGGAAAGTTGATATTATAAAAGAGGGAAATAAAACCAAAATTTCATTTTGGTCTCAAAGTTTGCCCTAGCAAACCCGTAGGAGGAGAGGAGAGAGCCAAGAGGAGGAAGAGAAGGAAGAAGAAGGAGGAGGAGAAGTCCAAAGATCAAGGTATGTTTGTCTTAGAATCAAGTGTATTTTGGGTTCTTAAGGTTTAGTTTGGAGAATAGATGCTCATTTGGTCTAGGTTTTGTGCAAAGATCACATAAACCTTTGAATTGTTGGGGTTATGTGGGTAAAACCCCAATTGGTGGAAAATAACCATGGAATCATCACATTTATGTGGTTTTATAAAGAATTGGTGGACCTTAGGTAGAGTTCTTGGATTTTCACCTAGGGTTTTGTGGTTTAAGTTTCCAAAGCACCAATTCAAGTGTTGTAGAGTTGTTTTTGGATGATTTCCATGATGATTTTTGAAGTGTTATGAATTATAGGAGTTGTATAAAGTGAATTGGTAGCAAAAGTGGCAAAAATAACAAATCTGGACAAAATTTCTAAGGTGTACCTGATGCAATAAGGGGTGTACCGGTATTACCCCACTGTAGGCCAACATGTAATGGAGATACGTCCAACATGTATCAGTACATGCCAACATAATGCAACATGTACCGGTACATGTTCAGGGTGTACCGGTACATGTGTGCCCAAAATGCCCAGAATGCTATGTTTTTGTGTAATTAAGCCCGAATTCGTACATCGATAGTTTAGGAACCTTATTAAATGATTAAGATAGGTTCGAATAAGATTGGGACTCGACGAAAACGAGCGTACTTCGCCGCCATCGATATTCATTGAGGTACCAAGTTCAGGAAGTATGTTAAGTTGGTGCGGGACATGTGAGGCAATTATTTGTCGATTCTCTATTGAAAGTGTGTAGGTTAAAAAGCAAAGGTGGGAAAAGTAATTTGCGGTTCGTTTAGCAAGCAAAGAGGGCGAGTGTTCTAAACTCATTTTCCAAATACTAGTATATTATTATTATAAACTGTTTTATACTGGTATTTCATGGTTTTGATTACAAACCATTTTCAAGTAGCTAATAATTAGAAATAAAAACAATGAATTAGAGCAAGCAAATGGTTTTGAGTTAAACCATTTTTGAAAAGCAAGCATTGGTTTTAAATTGTAAAACCATTTTTCAAGCAAGCAAGTAAGTAAATGGTTTTTGAATTGTAAACCATTTTTCAAGCAAGCAAGCAAGTAAGTAAATGGTTTTTGAATAATTAAACCATTTTTCATAATCAAGTAACCAAATGGTTTTCAATAATTGCAAACCATTTTTCGTTAGCAAGCAAATGGTTTTAAATTGTAAAACCATTTTTCAAAAGCAAGCAAGCAAAAGAATATTTGTGAAAACAGGCCTTCCCTAGTTCTAAGCAAGCAAACCGGTCAAAGGTATTCCGTACGTGCATGGTGGTGTTAGGATCTCATACATGCATTGTAGTTTTGCCTGGTTGGCAAACTTAGGTCATACATCATGCATTTAAAGGAGACCGTGGAACGTACATGAGTATATAAAGTTATGAGTTTAATCTAAATTATGGTGGATGGCGTAATAATGAGGTCAATTCCACCATATTCACCTGGAAAAAGGTGACGCGATTACGTGTCCTTCCACCGCACCTGCCGATGCATAAGGCTCCGTGTTTACGTGGTACAAAGAAGGCACAGGTCTCCAAAGGGGTCGATGTTTATGCGATGATATTCAGCTTTTGAAAAATCAACCATTTGGTTCACGGTCGCCTAAAGCCCGTGAGAGTTTTAAAGCAAATCTAAGGATCGTGCTCGCTTAGATTTCAAAACGATCGGCTGAGCTAAGCTCCCGTATTTTAGCAAACGGTTGAGCTCCAGTTCCCGCTTTCTTATTTTCAAAGCATGCGGCTGAGCCTCAAACCTCACATGGCGAAAAGTTTCTATAAACTTTTATAAAGAAACGTTCATGAAGGCTTAAAAACTTTTCAAGCAAGATAAAGCAAGCAAGCAAGAGAAATTTTGAGTGTTTTCTTTATAAACTCTGCCAGCAGTTATTAATAAGAGTTTTACAAGCTTTTAAAGAAAAGCAAAGAAAGGCAAAGCAAAGCAAGCAAGTACAAAAGCAAGTAAAGCTTCTGGAAAATATTTTTAAAAGAGAGTTTTACATTTTTGAGATGTTTTCCAGAAAAGTAAAATATTTTATAAAATCATACACTCACTGAGCTCGTTTAGCTCATTATTTTCTATTTTAAAAACTATTTTCCAGGTACAGGTACGCAAGATGCTGGAGCACAATAGGATTTGTCCTGACATTGTACAAATGTTGTAATTATGAAGATTATGTAAGGAAAAGACTTTGAATATGTATAATGGAATATATGTATGAAATATAGTTTAGTAGCCGTGAAATAAGTATGCTGCTGCTATATTTGTATAAAGTGTAAATTAATATATACAGATTTAATATTACATGCAAACATCATACTGGGCTGAGTTTTTTCCACAAGTAAGATTTTACCAAATCCTGAGTTGGAAAAAAAAAGAAAAATTTTTATACAAGGTTTAAGCAATACGGCCGTCACGTGGAGTTTCTAGTCAGCAGAGGTAACTACTGGATTTCGTGGAGGGCGCACACCCGCCGGGAAGGGGGGTGGGGGTGTGAAATGTAATGGGAGCTAAGTGTTTTTCATGTTAATTAATGAACTTTAAGAGAGTATCATGGAAGGTTAATAATAAGCGTACAAAATGATAAAGTGGGCCATTTATTAGAAAAAGTTCAAGAGCTTGTGAAATGATCGCGAAAATCAAATATCAGAGTGTTAAAAGAAAAGAAGAATAACTTCAAAGGTCCTATTTACTCAAGAGAATACACCTCATCCTTAATGTGTTTTTAAAGTTATTTATCTCTTATCATGGCACAATTTATATTTAAAGCAACCTGAAATACAAGGCTCGTGATCCCTTGGTTTTTTTTGTTTTTTTAAGTTTATATACGCGTTTTTAAGGCAGATGGAAATATCGCAAATATTTCTTAACAAAATGAAATTCCTTACAAAATGTATTTCGCTATGGTATATTTCGCTCATTTTTATTTTAGCTTATAGAAGCTTATTTTTATCAAATTGAAGATATGTTCTCATTACCAAAAAGAGAAAGAAAATCAAAGCCAGTTTTACATACTTTTGTTTATGAGTCACTTTAAAAGATTCGATGTCCCATATATGTACTACCACACGTATATACGACTTCTCACCCGACTCGAATGAGGAAATAAACTTAGATTCTTAGAATTCTAAACGAATAATTATATTATCCAATGAATATCATTAATTTCATTAACTATTTCTAACATTTGTTTCTCCAAAGGAGAAAATAGGCTATCACCAATGATTTCACATAATGGGACAATAAATGAGGCATGAATTCACATAATGAGGGCACTGAGGAAATGAGAGGCCGCCCTTCATGTCCAAGTATTAAATCAAAGAAGAGACATGATGAAATTAATTTCATAATATATGACAACTTTTATGACCATTTACTTGAAAAATTTCCTTTATCCTATGGAAGAACTCTTTGAAGACCTGTGCATTGGAAAAGTTCTATCTTTTCCTAAATTCTAAACTAAGAACAACATTTTTTTCTCTTTTCAGACTACTTTTTGGAAAGCAAAACAAGTCACCGATATAAAGCATAACAGAGGGTTTGAATAAATAAGGCATATAACCGATATAAAGGGAATTTCACCTTTCATTATTCACGCGGCGTGGGACCTCCCAGTGTAAACACATGACCACAAAATATTATATTATATTAATGATAGTAAATAATTACAGAGGCATTATTTTCCAACCCAGCGTTATTTCATCTCTTTCTTTTCTCTTCAAATATTATCAATTTTTTATAAATTATTTATTAAAAAACTTTATAATAATAACATCATTATATTAAAATATAAACTAAAATAATGACAAAGATTTTTTAAAATATAATCGAGTGGAATAATAATACCCGAACCCAATTCTGAACTCATCTTGGGATTCAAAAATAAACTCAACTCATAAAAACTCCACTATAATTAAACCAAACCCGTCCCATAAGGTCGGGGCGAGGCGGGAACCCAAAATAACCTGTCCCTTTACCATTCCTACTCATTATCCAATGTGTTAAAAACTTAATACTTAATGCTATTACTAATTATTTATCATTAAACTAAAAAAATCTATTAAGCATTAAGTAAAAATAAACCTCACCTTAGTCTTTTTATTTTTCAAATTGTCGCTTCCATAAATATTTCCTGTTTTTTGTTAATAAGAGTAGCGCCAAAAAAATTCGTTGGTAGTTGTGATATTTTTGGTATTTTTCAGTTTGATTGTAAAATGGATTATAACCATAACCGTAAAATCCAGCATTGAAGGAGCGTAATACCCATAAGCAATACAATACCATTTGCTGTCTATTGCAAAAATGTCTATTTCTTTATTTCTTCGGGGCCTGCTTGTTGGAAAAAACTATACGACATAAGCTATGATTTCCTGCTTTCGCTTTTATGCTTCTTTTCTCGCGCATTAAATTTTTCTACCATCTAAATCATCACAATTATCTTAAATGAAATGGCATCTCTAAAATGAAAATGACATCTTACAATTTAAAAATGAAAGCTGCCTGACTTTATTTCATCAATTAATTTCCTTTATTCATTCAAATTTTATTTCATCAATAATTTCTTTAGAGATCCAAATGATCTATCACCCTCTTTTCCTCTTCTTGTAAATCTTGATGGAGAACCCTAGAACATGGTAAATAAATAAGAATTTTCGAACCCTTCATATCAATTGGATACATCGCAAGTATAGGAACTGTAGTTTTGTTTAAAACTTTCTTCATTGTTAGTGTTTGCAAAAAGCTTGACAAATTTATGAGGTATTATCTCTATCTCACATATAATTTTAAACTATTTTCACGATGTTATGTTAGACGTTTCATGCACTGTCTTGCTGACGGGAAAGTGAGAAAGCCAGAATGGAAACTTGTTATGTTTAATTTGGCATATTATCTGTGTGGTAGGTTTTGGGTATTTGAAAATCTAAGGCCCCGTTTAGTTCATGAAATTTTTTAACTCTATCCAAAATCTGTAATACTTAAAATTTTCAATGTGATTTCTAATCTTGGCTATTTCGTAAAATACGCTTCAGATTCGAATTTGGTTGAAATAAAGAATAAGAAAATCGAAACCATTTTCTTTGAAATAAAGTTAATGAAACAATGAAAATGTGTTTAAAATGCGTTACTATTCACAATCCCGTGTTTTCGTGAGTCAATGAGAAGAAAATCTAAGTGGAGACTTAAAGGGAACAAAAGAATAAAATAGCCATAATCCCGTGTTTTCGTTTTTATCCTAATCGACCAAATCCCATGTTTTCGATTTAATTCAAAAACAAGGAAAACAACACATACGCTTTTCATTCATATATAAAATGTCAAAATAATGAATCTATCAGTTTTGCTTTCAAAATTTGTTTTGCTGATTCTCGAATTCAAACGTGTTTTCTCTTGTTTTAAAGTTTGAATAAAAGAAATTAAAATTTTCTACTTACTAAACAGGGCCTAAGGTGTCATGTTTTTTTCATAGAGTTATGTAGTTTTGAATTTTTATTTTATTTTATTGGTATTAACATATTAAACAAAACCGCTTTTTTACAAAGGGTATTTAAATGTAAAATTTTAAAAAAAAAAAAAATTTGCAAGGAGGTATTGACGGATATTTAAAAAAAAAAAACTTTTGTGTGGTGGCATTATTTTTATCATTTTTCTTTTTATTCTTCTTCTTCAATTAAAAAACTTAATCCAATTTAATCAAACATTTCCACTTAGAATTTAATATAGAATTAAATTGTTTGATTATAGATTTTAATAGCATACGTAATATTTTTCATATATAGAAAAAATTGAAATTTTCAACTTACATCATCGTCGTTTAATTAACAAAAATAATTTATATATTCATCTTTATTCCATAAATACTTCTTACAATTTATTTATTATCATTCTCGTGATAATTCTACATTATACCTAAAAATACACCTTCTTTAGTTTCCATGATTCCATAAATTATTTGCATAAATATGCAAATGCCTAAATAGCATTTTTCAGTTTCTTATATTTCATCTCTGAAACAAATCTATCAAGATCACACCACTTGGATTTATTGTAACTTATACTTTATTTTTAATTCTTAATTTTTTATTCTCATATATACTCTCTTTTTCTTTCCTTCCTCATATTTCTTAATTTTAAATTTATTTTAATTCCTCATATATGAGGGCCGTGTGTCCGGGAAGGTGGAAGACACAATACAGAGACTACATCTCCCTGACTCGTCTCTTCTTACTTCCCTTCCTCTCACTACTCCCCACTCTCCTATATCATATTATTTATTATTATTATTATCTATTTAATTTAATCCCCCCAATTTCACATCCTTAGCTAAATTGATGTCTCTCTGGGCCCCACCCTCACACCTCACACCCTCACTCAAGTTTATCTTCTTTATTATAAATATTATATTATAAGGCTTACCTCATTTCCATAAATATAAAATTGTGACATTCGTTAATGGGTCAACCTTCTTCCCACCTCATACGCTACACTCCACGGCTGACCTTAATCGCAGACGCAGACACGTCCAACTTTTCTTACCAAACACTCTAATCAGGAGACCCCTAGAAAAATCCATTCCTCATGAAGGTAAAATAGTACTGCAAAAATCCAAATTTTTCTAGATCTCATTAATAAACTCTGACTTCTCCAATGAAATCTGGGTCTGGAATTTAGTAAACTACGCCACTGCTGGATTCCGAGTGGTACCGGATTTCACGCTGAGACGGTAGACTACGACATGGCAGGTTAGAAGATGCCACACGGCACCCTCAAAAAGTGTGGATACTTGCATAAAAGAAATGGCTCAAGATCGAGCCACATGGGTGGTATGATCCCATGGCTCACAAACAGCCACTGAAAGCGCATGAAGATGTCATAAAAGAGAATTAAGAAATAAAAGAAATGAAGAAAATGAGTAGCCTACATGTTTGGTTTGAGGAAGGCGAGGAAATTTCTCATTTTTTGCCTCATACTTATAATGATCAAAAGGAGAGAAAAGTCAAAGAGAAAGGTGATATTTCGAGAGAAACTATATAAAAGAAAGAGAAAAGAGAAGAGAAATGAGAAAAAGAAAGAAAAACAAAAGAGAAGGAATAAAACAAAAGCCAAAGGGAAACGTAGGATAAGAAAGAAAAGATGCGCGAGAATGATCTCATTTTTTGCAGAGAGAAAGCTCGCTTCTCTCTAAGATCTAATGCCACGACGACCGCCACCAAGCTTCAACAAGAAGAGGCAAGTTGGTTCACACGCCGAGGGCTAATGCAGGAGTACTGTGATTGGGAGTTTCTCGATTAAACTCCCGAGAAGGTAGGTGGGTTTTTCTCCTACTTGCTTTGTCATCATCGCATGGTTATGTGAATCTGATGAGATTGTCGAGGTCCTGAGGGCTGTGGCTCTGGCCCAAAAGATTTGGACCGAGTGAATAACCTGTGTGGTTTGGACACCACGTACTGTCATGGGATTCTTGCGCGACGCTGTCAGGTTATCGCACTTAAAATAATATGTTTGTAGGATATGTAAGGGGCCCAAGATGGATCAGCCGTGCCTTAGCCCATGTGAGCTAAGTTTACGTTTATGTTATAAACGAATAACATGATGTATGGAATTAATTTTGTTAATATATAAAGAGTGATATACTATACAAAGATATTTAGTGCTATTGTATCGTGACTTTAAAGGAGTAACCTAAGTAGGGAAATTCCACCACCTGGCATTGCTCACCCCGTCAGTGGGATTCATTTTTTTTAGGCACCAAGACGCACTGGGGACGGGACGATCCGGACCTAGAGGCGAAGAAACGGCCAAGATGCCACCATCTTGTATTTTGTATTTTTGTGAAATTTTAAAGTGTGAGGACCACAGATAAGTTGTAATAAATACAATTGTAAATGAATCATATTTTCAGGATAAAATTTGAGCTTGTCAGAGATAAACAGTCCCATCGGGCCGCTTTACATGTAATGCGTCTCATGACGGAGACATGGTGATTTCGCTGCCGATGGGCAGGTCAAATCTGACACCCCGGGCCTGGGGGCGCCACACCAATCTCCCCGATCCGGGCCGCTCATTCTTCGAATGTGAAATAAAATCATCCTGCACCCTTTAAATACTTACTTTGATCCAACCGTCATTGTTTGATTATTAACCCGCACATCGATCTTATTATGTTAGTGGGCTAGTTTGATTTATAAGTTTTTTAAAACTGCTTTTGTTCTTAAAAATAAGGAAAAACATAGATAATATATTTGTTTTCACCCTTACTCGTTAAAAACACATAAAACATTAAATCGAAATTTGAAATGGATGCCTCAATTAATTAATCTCTCAAAGTGAAGCCTACTTCGTTAAGTCAAACCGCTCATTTCATGGAACATGTCAACCCAACAACGTGTTTGTTACTTCCCGCATATCTGTATCCTTAATTTCATAGAACCGCTCAATTCGTTTAGTCAAACCGCTAATAGTGAATTGGAAGAAGTCAAAGCAAGGTCTCCCAAGTAACAACCTATAAATGTACTTCTTGTTAGATTCGTCTAATAACCAACTATCCAAAGGAAACTTAGTTCTCGCTGCCGTTTTAAGGCTCTTAAGATGCCTCAACCTCTCCTATAACAAACTCTCCTAAAAAATACCAACAAGTCATGATTTACAAAATATAGAGGGTTTGGACTTATCCCATAATAAACTCTCTGGTCCCATTCCTAACGCATTCACAAAGCTTCAACAACCCACTACCTTGGATGTGAGCAACAATCAGCTGACAAGTCGGATTCTAACCGGTGGCCTAATGAACACTGTGACGGATGCAAACATCTATGCCAACAACAACGGGTTGTGCGACTTCCAAATTCGTGTGCCATGTCATGAAGACTACCATTGGCTCCATGCTGAAATTTTTTTTCCTTCCAAGAACTTGATAATGGGTGTTATATCACTTATGAGGTCGCTCTAAGGCTTTTTTTCTTTTTTTTGGTTTTTGCTAAAGCAATTTGTTTTCAGCATGTTTTTTTTCCATGATTTATTATTGATTTTTTTTTTTAAATGTTGAATAGAAAAGGCCAAACTATTTGACTTTTTTGTAATGTTTTTTTTATTAACAAAAAAGTAGATTTGCAAATATGAGAAAATCATATTCTTTATGATCAAAGCTAATTAAATAAAATCATAAGTATTTTCAAAATGTTATTTAAAAGTTTATTTTCTCAAAATTTAGAAAAAAAATAAAAAGATTGACGTTTTTCTAAAAAAAAAAATTAAATAATTAACCCATAATACTTATTAACACTAAAAGTTCTATTTAGCATTAAGTTAAAAAAAACTCCACCTAAGATTGTATTTGCCTTTCAAAACTTACAAGGGAAAATGTTAAGAAAAAAAAAACATAAACAAAAAAAAATGGGTTCAATAATAATATCGCTTAAAGTGATATTTCTCCTTCATGAGAGAGATCATAAATGCCCAAGATCACTTAGAGTTAAGAAAGTTTTAGTTTAGCAATCCATTTTTTATAAAAAAAAAGATTATAGGAATATGTTTTTCAATAATCACCAAACTAGTTTTCCACATATTTTGAAAATTGCATTCATCAATTACAGGTTTAAGATAATTTTTAAAAGCATATTTACCAAATGCAATTTTCAAAACATGTGGAAGACTAGTTTGGTGATTATTTTGAAAATAATACTACTAATGTAATTTAAAAAAAAAATGAATTACTTTGTTACTAAACTCCGGAGTTGGCATGTCATAACAGAAACAAGGATGCTAGTGTGGAAGTAATTCATTTAAAAAAAAAATTACATTAGTCTTCCTCTCAAAATAATAATCAAATCCAGTTCATATGTTTTGGAAACCGCATTCACTAAATGCAAGCCAAACCATGTAGAAAACTAGTATGATGATTATTTTAGGAAGAAGACTAGGCAATGAGTGTCAATTTTCTTTCCTTGTGAGAGTTTCTATTTATTACTTCACCTTTGTGTGAGCTTTATGATGGATCTGCACTGGGGTGCTTTGATTACGAGGGAGGATCATGATGAGTTAGTTTGGGATGGCAGTGATGATATTGATTCTGCCCTAAACGATTATTGTTTGGTGGGGAAATTCATCGATAAAACGTTGACTTCACGTACCATGCGCAATCAATCAAGTTAATCTATGGAGACCGTGCAAGGGATTCATAAAGATATCCATCAAAATGATACTCGTTTAAATTCTTTCATCTCGTGACATGCGATGAGTTTCTGATGGAGGTCCTCGACTTTCGATAATTTTCATCTGGTTTTGCACCATTACAAACCTGGAGACATACCGGCTACAATTCCATGAAATCACTCTATTCGGGGCAAGTGCATGAGGTACCGCTGGGATATATGTCTAAAGAATAGGGTTACATCTTGGGGAATGCAATTGAGAATTTTATCTTATGACTGGCAGTTAATAATAAAGGGTTTCTTGGAAGTCCTATAGAATGATAAATGAAGATAGATCAACACTCGCACATGGACGAAAAATATGAAAAGCAGATGGATTGGTAATCATTCACTTTAATATGGAACTAGCAGGAGTTTTTGTTACCTCATGTTTGATCGACATACAGATGCTTTCATTCAAGACTCTTTCATGAATCTGAGCAAGAAGTTAAACCAGAATGGGGAGTATGGTTAAAGGCTCCTGTGAGAAGACATGCTCAAGTGGTAGATAAGTGGTTGATGAGCAAGGTATGGCGTTGCGTAATACTGTAAGCATGCTCTGCTGTGCATCATCGTGAGAATACTACTAAACAAGTAATTCACATCGATAACCTCGAGAATGCGGCTATCACGCAGAGGATAAGAAGTTTGAGGTAAGAAACAGTAAGGATCGTGATTTAGATTTGATGGTGGTGGAGTGTGGAATTCGGCTTTTGGCAAAAGGGATAAGGCCATCAAGAATCATATACGATGATCTGGATACAACGAATACTAATCCAAATTTTTCATGAGTCCTATGTCAGACCGGCCAATAGCAATGAGGTGCATTAGCTGGGCAACTCGCGGTCAATTCAAAATCTTCATGAGATCATTCGTCTCGCCATTCGCTGTTTTTCTTCCGGCTGAAACTAAGAATGATGAGAAAATCGAAAGCAATTGAGAATTCACTGGTTTTGATGAAATTTCAGGGTCAAGGAAAAGTTATGAGGAGGTGGTCTATTTTTACTTTTGGAAGCAACCGATATTTGTAATTTATCAGTTTTTAGAATAATTTCTATCGATGTATCGCATGTGCAAAACAAAGAAGAGATTTACAGGTTTAAGTATTCTCCTTAATGTAATAGAATAAGGGATTCTCGAATCTCCTTCATATTTTACTATGGTAAATCTACCTTGGTGTATCTTTCTCGAGATTTTAATGATCTATTGTCTCCGTGATAAGATGGGTTCACTGAGCATCCTAGTCAGGCTTTTTTTTCGGGATTTTCAGAGGGCTATAACTGATTGTGCACTTTCCGAACTAGGAGCTTGTTGGTCACCGGGCCCACGCGGGAGCGTGGTAGGGAACTATCGCTGGGTTTAGGAAATCCGCTGATAGGCCTTGCATCAGTTTCATGGTTCGAGGATTTTCCGTTGTGCAGACTTACTAATTTACTTTCGTCCTCATTTGATCACTCCCCCATTCTTTTTAGCCGGACTTCACACATGCCGTGATATGCCCATAAAGTCTGCTGGTGAATTTACGAAGTTCATGAACAAGACTTCAATGACGCTTAAAGAAAGGGCAAATACCAGTTGATAAAATCCGATAGAGAGTACATTCAGGTTCAAATTTACGGTTAAATGGGGTAGAATTCCGAAGTCGTTTAGAAAGCTTAATAAAGTGTTGTTCGTAAATCTAGTGAGATTTTAAAGTAGGGGATGATATTGTAAAGGTGAGTTCTTTTCGAAGTTAGAGCAAGAATTGGATAGTCTTTTGGATCAAGAAGAAGTGTACTAGAAACAAATCTGCAAAAGATTTCTAGTTAAATACAGATAGGAATACTCGCTATTTCCATTCACACGCTTCTTCGAAGCAAAAGCACAATCAGATTCGGAAGTTGAATGATGCAGATGGTAATGAAGTTTCGGACAAAGAGGGTCTAAGTAATCTCACAAGACATATTTTTAAAGGCCTTTTCACAGCCTAGTACGTAAGAAGCTCTCGTATTATGAGCTTCCAATAGAACACAAAATTCTCACGGAGGAGAATAATGGTCCGGCTCGCTAAGAATTTATCGAGTCACATGCGATGTTTTCCTGATAAAGCTCCGTGACCGCATGGCCCGAACCCGGATTTTATCAGCATTTTTGGAACTTATTAGCCCCAGAGGTTTTTCAGACTGCTACAGGTTGGTTAGAAAACTTATCTTTTCCTTCTAACTGAATGATACTTGAGCATGCTTAATTCCTAAATGTAATTATCCCCAATCCATGAAAGACCTTAGGACCTATTTCTCTCTTGCAAATGTGATTTACAAAATTATTACAAGGTCTTAGCCAATCGTATGAAACATATTCTGCCTCAGATATCTCTAGCACCTAATCATTTTTAATCTGACGCTTCTATCGATAATGTTACGATTGTCAGTAGTTACTCAGATTATATGAATCAGAAGGAGAGAGGCAAAGTAGGGAAGTAACATTGAAACCGATATTGGTGAAGGGGCCTATGATGTATAGATTGGAAGTTTTTACATCATATGCTACTGATTCGGCTCGACGATCGTGATTAAGTGGATTATGATGTGTGTAACGTATGTTCGTTATTCTGTGCTTATGAATGGTTCAAAGGTGGGTCCTATCATTCCTAAATGTGGTTTGTGTCAAGGTTGTCCACTTTCTCCATATCTATTTATTTTTGTGCGTAGGGCTGCGCCTTTGTCTCAGCCAGTGCAGAGAGTCTTCTCGTTTGATCAATGAACATATACGTCAGGGTGCCTCGAAAGCATATCCTAATTTATTCTTTTCACGATGATTCCTTCTTATTTTTTAAGAGTACAGAGGAGGAAACTAGAGTGATTCGTCGGATTCTTGAGCTGTATGAGTGCTATTCAGGCCAAGCAATCAATCTCCAGAAATCGGGTATCATGTTTTCTTCTAACATCCGAACTGATAAGCAACGAGTGTTAATAACTCAGATCGAGAGTTACTAATAGATGCTGAACACTCGTAGGTAATTGGCTTACTCTTCATTGATTGGTAAATCCAAACGTGCTACTTTTAGTTACATCAAAGACACAATTTGGAAGAGGATCCAAGGGTGGAGAAACAAGTTGCTTTCTCAGGCGGGTAATGTGTTAATTAAATCGGTTACCCAGGCTATCCCAACATATAAGATGAGGTTTCTTTGCCTATATCGTCAGATGAGATTTAGAAAATGATGAATTCGCTTTGGTGGGGTTCGAAACTGGAATGGGAAAAGGGATTAGATGGAAAAGCTAGGCTAGACTAGCTGTGCTAAGGAATCAAGTGGGCATGGGCTTAGGATTTATTGTGTGTTTAATTTTTCTTTACTGGGTAAGAAGGGTAACTTCATTCATAAACCCAACACTTTGGTATCTCGTTTGTTCAAGGCCAAATATTTTCCTTATGGAAGCTATCTCTCGTCATCACTGGGAAGTAATCCAGTTTGATCTCATAAGTGCTCTGGCGCAAAGCAGTTGTCAATGAAAGGTATTCATGGAGAGCCGGGGATGGTAACCATTTAGTGTATGGATGGATGCCTGGGTTTGTGATTTGGTTCGGTTTTAGGTCTAACTAATCTGCCTTTTAGTCTTGATAACTTAAAGGTTTCAGATTTGTTGTTAGATGCAAGGGAAGAGGGATGGATCTGAACCTGTCTTCACTCTATCTTCTTGAGAATAATGATTCTCTGCCAGTTTCAATTCCATTATCAAAAATCGTAATTCTCCGATTCGTTGATGTGGCATTATCTCAAATAATGGTTTATATACTGTGAAAATCATGCTATGGAATGCTGGGACAGTAGCCTCATGAAACCAAATCTAGGTTATATGTCTCTAGTTGGAAGAAATTGTGGAAATTATTTCTTCTCCCTAAAATAATTTCATTATAATGGCGTCTTAATAGTCATTCCCCAGACGCTAGACTCATCGATAAAGGTATGAATTTGTCAACTTGTCGGTGTTGTGGCAAGGGTGGAACTGAGCACTACTGGCATCTATTCTATGATTGCCCGTATTTGTCCTTGTGTTGACTCAAGGTTAATGTTGATAAAACGATATCAATTCACCCGATGAATCTCCCGCTATCGCTAAAGTTGATTGATGATCTTGATCCCGATGTAATGTGTTCGATAGCAATGATCTTATGGTGTGTATGGAGACAACGAAATTAGAAGCTTTGGGAGAACTCTTTGCTACCAGCAGTGAAGGCGGTGGAGCTAGGGTATGTGTTTTTCCAGGGTTGGCGTCGAGCCCGTGCTGGTGCATCTTCCTCTGCTGTTCAGCGTGCTCATGGACCTCTAACCTAGTCTCGTCCTTTAGGAGGCCGTTGGAAGTGCAACTGATGCGCCTTTGTTTCATGATCTACCGCCTATAGGTTTGCATGGTGATGCAAAGGAATGATGGTCGCTTTATGCATGCAAGACGCCATTATGCCATTATCCCTGTAGTTGTCAAAGAAATTACATTATAATTGGGTGAGGCTCTTTCTTTCGCTTTATCTTTGAAGTTGGTTGATGGAGTTTGAAACAGATTCTTTATTAGTTGTTACCATTATTCACACTTTTTAGACTATTCTCAATATGGATTTTTTAATTTCTGATTGTGTGTGTCTTATAATGGTAATTACTCTATTTTCGTTTGTAAAGAAAGCAAACAAGTGTGCCTGTCAGCTAGATGCTTGCTCTAACGCTAGTCTTTACGAAATCTTTGTCATCCTTCTTGATTGGAGGAGGTGATTCTTTCTGGATTTATCATCTATTTCCGAAATATGTCACTGTTTATAAAAAAAAAGACTGAATGTGAATTTAAAAAAAAAAATGAATTACTTTGACACTTGAATAAATAAAATTTCTATTTAAAAAAAGAAAAATACAAGAAACTTTAGTGATAATGGTGGGGTCAGAGTATTTATCAAACATAAAAAGAAAAAACTCCTTGGCTCATTCCCGCCTAAACCTATTCCGCGCAAATGTCATCATCCTCCAACTACTACGCATTCCAGACTCTCAAACTCGCCTCCGAACCCAGTAAACCAAACCCAATCCAAGAAGCTCCACTACTCTCATACTTAAACCATAACACACTTAAACCTTTTATTGAACAATCTCATCTCCACTTACAAAGAAATTAGGCACTGAGAAGCATATGCCCACCGCGCATTCGATCATATTCCTCAATCAAATCTCTCTCCTCATGGAACGCCATCCTCTCCATTTATTCAAAATCAGTCAGTTTTTCAAATGCAACAAATATTTGATCCGATGCCATTTCGAGATGGGGCCTCTTGGAATTCTGGCTATATTCGTTATGTTAATAATGGCTCCAATACCGATGCCGTTGAGTTTATGTTGATGTCAAGGACGCAACAATGACTTTGAACTGTATTGTCCTCACAATGCTTATATTGTGTCTGAATTGCTCATGGATTAATTTGGGCAGGCAAATCTATGGGCGTATACTGAAATTTGTTTTTGGGTCTTATGTATTTGTGGGTAGTCCTTGTCGGACATGTATAAATCGGGGTTGATCTTTGATGCAAAGCCAGACTATGATGAATGCCTGAGAGGAATGTAGTTATGTGTAACACAATGATCATCGGGCTTATGCAAGGTGGATGGTTGAAGAGTCTAAACGCTTGTTTGGCGGCCTAAAGGAATGGTAGTTATCTCAGAAGATTTTCTTTCAAATGCAGAGAAATGAGTTTGAGCCAGATGATTTTACCCTAGGAAGTGTTGTTAGCTCATGAAGCACCCAGCGTTTAGAAGAGGGTGCCCACTCTCTAATGGCCAAGCCTCGGGCTTCACGCTTGATTTCTTTATAACCGTGATCTAATGACCTTATTACCTTGTATGGTAATGTGAAGCCCTGAAGATTCCTACTGGCTGTTCAAGTGAAATGAACAAGAGATGAAGTTTCTCGGATCGGCATTACTCATGTGCCATGCCCGGGGCCAGGAAAGCCAATGAGACGATTGATCTCGTTTGAAAATGTCACATCGCTTGAAACCGATGGAGTTACATTTATTAGGTCCTTTCACTACAAGAAAGTAGGGACTAGTGGAGAAAGGACTTCCAATATTTGAATCAATGATAAAAGAACATGGGATTATACCTATCCCCTCGATCATTACACATGCATCATTGATCCTCAATAAGCCGAAGGTCGGGAAGAAGCAAGAAATTTTATAACAAGATGCCTCGCCATCCCGACGGTTGGATGGGCTACCTTGTTGAGCTCTATGTGTAGTTCATCTTGACATGGAAATTGCGAAATGGGCAGTAGATTCTCTTATTGAATTAGAGCCTCAGAACCCTGCAACCTATGTCTTGCTTTCAAGTCTTTATGCTGCCAAAGGGAGGGAAATAGAACGAGGTGGCTAAGTTAAGAAGAGGAATGAGAGATAAGAGAGTAAAAAAAGAACCGGGATATAGTTGGATTAAATATAAAGGCAAAGTGCATACTTTTCCGTCGATGACTCGTCAAGTCCATTTTAGGTCGAGCATGTCGAGCTGGAAAACTTAACTCTAAAATGATTAAAGATAGCTATACTCCCGGATAGGAGTTCTGCTTTTCAAGTGATGTTTCGAGAATCTAAGAAGATAAAAAGCTTAACCAATTACAAAGGAGAAACTTGCTATCGCTTTTGGGTTGATTTTTGCTTTGTTCCTCCCGACCTACGATGTGGGTTATTAAGAACTCCAGAGTCCTGATCGCACAATGCAAATTCAAATTCATTTCCAAGATAACACGTAGAGAGACACTAGTAAGGGATGCAAATAAATTTCAATTTGTTTAAAGATGGACAGTTCATGTAGGGATTTTGGTTATAGAGTTCTCCAAGAATTTTCATAGAATATTAGAACAAAATTTTCTGTGTGAGGATCAAAACACTCTGAAAGGCGTAAAGTCGAATAGGTCTATTCACTAAAGTAATGTAGTGATTCGATGAAGGCAGTGGATGAATTTAGTCACAATGATCCTGTAGATAAATATATATATCGTATGAAAATTAACTTTTGTTCTCCAGAAACTTGCCATTATCTAGTCAAGATGATACATATACAACCTCTATTCTCTTCAAATTCTTGGTTGTCAAGATCCCCGTTTTTCACCGGCACTCCAAAAAAAAATGGTGAAGAAATAAGAAAATAATCGATTATAACGAACCAAATCAGCATGAGAACGAGCGTAACAATTATGCATATGGGTTACCATTTCTTCCAACATGGTGGGAAGAAATGTCTCGGTTTTTTATTCTTCCTTTAGTTCGATTGTTGGAAACCATAATGGCATAAGCTCTGATTTCTCTGTTTTCAGTTTTATTCTTCTTCTGCCAGTAATTTTTAGCATTAGAATCTTTTGAATTGATGATTTATTGGGTATGCTGGTCTTTAATGCGTATTTGTTTACAATATTTCGTAGGGGTAAAATGCAATATGTCATGCTATTCATTTATCTTTTTTTATAAAGAACCAAATGGAGGAGGCTGAGAAGAGTGAGAGATGTGCAATTTTGTTTGAGTTGGCAAGTAGTAGGTATAGATCTAAATAACCCTAGAATTTATGAGATAAAGCTTTATCTCGCCTTTAGGCTCATCCAATGCTATCGACTATTGAAGCTCCTCATACCATGGCTCAATCCCAAACCCATCCGTACATTAGCATTCTTTGATAGAATTATAAATTTCCGAAGGCATGCTTAGGCACGAGGCGATGCGATGTGAGCTCTCAGCGCCTCACCTGAGTCAAGGCAATGCCCCTTCGACAAGGCGAGGATGAGGAGCAAAAGGTGTGCTCTTCTCCTGAGGCGCCAGGCTCTCCCTAGGCACGCTTTCAACAATTTCTGGAAATTTTCTTCTCCTTCTATAGCCGAGGTCAGCAGAGAAGCTCCAGATACATTTTTTAGAGAACTAAGTACATGGACCCCTTTATTTCAATTACCAGAATTTGTAAACAATAGACTTAAAATGAAGCCTAGATCTTTTCATTTCAAAAATAGTTGATAAAGAATGAAAACTAAATTGATAAAGAGTGCATCATGCGCAAATACTACATTAGTGAACCGGGTACTACATTAATAAACCTTAGGTACAACCTATGTGACTTCAATTCCCATGTCTTTCCTTTGCCTAAAAATATTGTTTTGATGTTATGTTATGCTATGACAAGCTGCAGCTACATAGATGTTCATCCATTCACTTCAAGACAATTAACAAACCCAAAAATGGCCAACCAAAACCTGCTGCTTGAATCCATCTTAATCCCTTTCATTTTCTTACGCCATATCCGTCTCGGGTCTCAGCCCTGGCCCGCCCCTCCTTCGCTCAAGTCCTCTTATCCTCGGCCATTAATTCTTCATTGCACATCTTGGATTCATGGAACTCTAAATTCAAAGAACTAAATGGAGGGGTAGAATGTAATATGGCATGCTATTCATTTATATCTTTTAAAAAAAAGAACTAGATCGATAGGGCTGAGAAGAGTGAGAGATGTGCAATTTTGTTTGATTTGGGAAGTAGTAGGAAAAGATCTAGCCTATCTATTGGACTTTTTTTTTAACATCTATTCACTTTGAATTACAAATCTGTTTCTCATGGAACTCGAGCCCTAGATCCCTCCCCCCTATGCCTGCTTTCAAAGACTTTAACGACTGAAAGCAGTCTTATTGGTCTATTTATTGGATCTTTGTTTCATCTAACATTACCTACGGTTGAAGCCATTTTTCTGTGGTTTGAATCCCAAACTTGTTGTATTAGTATTCTTATGATAGAATCATAGTTGTGAAAGGCGCACTTAGGCGCAAGGATGCTATACGAGCTCTCGATGCCTCACTTGAGTCGAGGCGACGCCCCTTCTGTAAAGCGACGATTAGGCGCAAGGCTCTCCCTAGGCGCCTTTTGCAATTTCCTTCAATTTTGATACATTATTGGTCATCCTTCGGTAAATTTCAGCATTTTTTTGGAAATTTCGGTTGTTTATTGGTTTTCTTCTCCTTCTTCTGCGTCGAGGTTGGAGAGAAGCACTAATTTTTTGTTTTTGTGTCGGCTTTAGAGTTGCTTTTAGTCACATATCAAAACGATGTGGTTTTTTAAAGAAACTCCCATCAAAAAGCTATAGAGAAGTCCTAGTTTTTTTTTTTTTTTGTAAAGGTTAAAAAAAAACCTCTCATGTTTTACCAAATATCTCAACTTACACCTCAACAAAAATTTAGCCCAAAGAAATAACTTTGTCATTTACTCTCGTAACCTACTTAAGTCTTTGCTTGTCGTAATTGATAATGTTAAAGAGATCAAATGATGTTAAAATTTTCGTTAATTGCTGACGCAGTGTCCACATGGCATTACCTGCTCTCCTCTCTCTTCAATCATCTCTTCTCTCTCCTCTCTTTTCCCTCATTTCTTATCTCCTCCCTCTCCCTCACCTAACTCCACTAGTTGAACCCAACCTCCCTCCCCACCTAGCCCTAGCCCAACACCCACTCATGCCATTTTCCTTTCTTTTTTTAACACTTAATTTTTTGTTAAAATTTTATTTAAAATTTTAAAAGTTACTAAATAAAAATAAAAATTTTATTTTTTAAATATAAATAAATCATTCATTATTTTAAATCTACTAAAAATGTTTTTAATGTTTAAAATCTACTAAATAAAAATTCAAATTTTATTTTTTTAAATATAACAGCCACTTTATTTAAATCTATGAATTAAAAAAATCAAATGAATGAGTTAGAAATAATATTAAATATAATTTCAAAATGGATGATTTTTAATATTTTTATTTAAAAACCAAATTGCTTTTAAATGGATGAGTTTTTAATATTTAATATTTTTTTATTTAAATGGATATGTTAATTTTTTTTTTTTTGAAAATATGGATTTGTTAATATTAAATATTATTTCAAATGGATATTTTTTATATTTAATATTTTTAATTTAAACCAATTTATTTTAATGTATTGCTAATACAAATTTTATAAAAATAAATATTAGATGAGTATAAAAAAGAAAATACAATTTATTTTAAAATTATTTAAAATGTTAATATTTAGTCATTATATTTTTGATTATTATAAAAATATATTTAGTATTAAAGATATAAAATATTTTAATTAAAATTTAATTATTTTAATGAAATAAACTAAAAATTATAGTGTTAAAGAAAAGAATAATAGCTTCAAAGAGACCATTTACTTGGAAAGTGATACTACCAAGTCAACACAAAATTAACTTTTATGACTGACACATTGGAAAGTTTTCTTCCAACCAAGAACACAACATTTTTTTCTCTTTTCAGACTACTTTTTGGAAAATTAACATTTATTTTTGGTTTTTTTTGCTAAAAGCAACTATGTAACAGAAATAGGGATCTATATTCCCAGTGTAAACACAAGACGACAAAATATTATATTATATTAATGGGAACAAAAGCATTAACAGAGCCATTGGTTTTCCAACCCAACGTTACTTCCCACCTCTTTGCTTTTCACTTGAAATATTGTGCTTTATATTCATCCATCCATTCACTTCCAAGGAAGCAATTACAAACCCCCAACAATGGTCATGGCTGAACCAAGCCTGCTAAGCCAACCCTTCTTCTTGCTGCCATGTGTCTTTCTTCGTCTTGTCCTGAATACTCAAAAGCAAGCCCTCCTTCCAGTTCAAGTCCTCCATCCTTGCCATTCATTCTTCATTTGACCCTCTTTGATTCATGGAACTCCAGTTCTTCTAATTGTTATCTATGGATAAGGTCACTTGTAGTTCTTCAAATTCAAATTCAGCTTCAAGTGTTGTGATAGGTCTCATCTTCTCTTACGTTTCTGAATACCACATGCCTTAATTTGCTGGCACCGCTTCTTTGATGAAGTTTGAGGGTGCTTGACCTTGAAGTTGGAACTCCATAAATGGTCAAATTCCAGCACTCCGGGTTTGGTAACCTCAGCAACTTGGTTCACCCTTGACCTTAGCCAGAATAGGCTTTACGATCCATTCCTCTTCAACTCGTTCAGTTGAAGAAACTTCAGTATCTTGATTTGGGTTCCAATCGTCTAAGCGGAGAACCCCCTGAAGAGATTGGAAACCTCACAAAGTTGCAGCGACTGTCAACTTGGAGTAACAAATTCTCGAATGGCATTCCCTCTTCCATTTCGTATTTGAGGGAGTTGGAACAATTATATTTGAGCAACAATTCTGTCCATGGAAATCCCCACTGGCATTGGAAATTTATCCAATTTGTCCTCTCTGAGCCTGGGGAAGAACAAGTTGACTGGTGGAGTCCCGCTTCAATGCAAAAACTAAAACATTGAATTTACTTAACTTGAAGGAAACCTGCTCATCGAGAAATTCCATTCTGGTTGTTCGATTTCAAAGACTTGCAGGACTTATATCTTGAGGAAACATCCATCTGGAATAACACAGTGAAGATAGTACCCAAGTGTATGTTGTTTAGTCTTGTCTCAGATCTAGCCGTCTACAAGGAGAAATTCCAGAATGGATTACTCAAAAGATCCCATTTTTCCGGGATCTAAGCATGAATCAGCTCCATGGACCATTTCACAATGGCTCGCTGAATTTTTTTTCTTTCTGATCTTTTCTCTCCCATAACAAATCCTCAGGTTCTCTTCCAACTGCTCTCTCCGATCTTCCCCATTATCCATCCTTGCTCTCTCTCCCATAACAATTTTTTCTGGGATTTATTAAAGAACATTGGAGATGCAAAGTCTCTCTTCATTCTGATGTTGGACGGGAACAACTTTTCTGGACATATTCCTCAATCCATCTCCCAAATTTCGAGTCTTGAACTCTTGGATCTGTCTCGCAATAGACTTTCTGGCAACATTTTCCCAGTTTTTGACCCTCAAGTGAATCTGTTGTATGCAGATTTCCTCGTCCAACCACCAGAGAGAGGTTCCAACTACCTTTCCAAACATTAAAACTCTTGCATTGGGAAGTAACAAGTTTTCCGAGGCCTTGCCTTTGAACCTCAAGAAGCTGAGAAATCTTGAACGTCTCGAACTCCAAAACAACAATATTTCAGGTGAATTACCCAACTCCCTTCTCCAAATCTCCCATCTACGGGTTCTAAACCTGAGGAACAATTCCCTTCAAGGCTCAATCCCTAAAACACTTTCCAACCTCCAAAATCTCTCGACCTGACCAACAAACAACTTCACAGGAGAAACCCCATAGAGTTTACTTGTAAATAATCTTACAGGAATGATTGAGGCTCCTCCAAATCTGACATCACAGACATTAAGTTCTGCTGTTGTAATAGCATTCTCATCCAATTTTTTTAGCATTGAATTTGCAGTAAATGAGCTGATAGTGAATTGGAAGAAGTCTAAAACAAGGTCTTTCGGGTCACAACATTGATATACTCTGTTAGACTTATTCAACAACCAACTATCCAGTGAAATCCCAGTTTCCTCTAGGCGCTCTTAAAGCTCGGAAGATGCTCCAACCTCCTCCCTATAACAAACTCTCCAAGAAAAAATACCAAAGACACTTAAGTGATTTACAAAATGTAGAGGGTTTGGACTTGTCCCACAACAAACTCTCTAGCCCCATTCCCACCGCTTTACAAAGCTTCAACTCACCACCGATGTGAGCACAGCCGACAGCCAAATTCCAATGGCAATAAATGAACACCATGGCAGATCCAAACTTCTATGCCAACAACAGTGGGTTGTGTGGATTCCAAATTCATGTGCCATGTCCTGAAGACCTACCAGCTCCAAAGCTACAACATGATAACAAGGAGGAGCCTTGGATTTTGCAGGAAGCTGTGGGGATTGGATATCCTGTTGGCTTCCTATTAACAATCGGAATCATCTTCCTTGCAGGCTATTTCAACTCATCACCTCCTTCAAACAACCGTCGTTGCCACCGTCATCACCCCCATCGGCTAATCAGGCGACATATTTGACCAAAACAATCCAGGTCTTCTTCACAAGCTTTTTCTATCAAGGTAAGAGTTGTGGATTTGCTAGGATGGTGAAGAATGAAATTCCTATTGTAATTCATGGAAGCCAAGTGTTTTTCATGTCAATTAATGAACTTCAAGAGAGTGTCGTGGAAGATTATTAATAATAAGCATACAAAATGATGAAGCAGAAAGCCATTTATTAGGAAAAAGTTCAGTGTGATCAGATGAAATTTCATGATCGGGTGAGAAATCAAACATTGTAGTGTTAAAGAAAAGAAGAATAGCTTCAAATTCTTACTATGAAACCCAACTCTCTACTAACCAATTCCCATAGAACAATCGATCCCGGTAGGTTCGAAGAGTCAAAATACCTAAAAGAATACTCTACGAGTAGAATCCGATGGACATGTAGCTCTTTTACAAATCCATTAGGTAAATAGGAATGAAATTGAAGCATAATCTTTGTTCATCTTTCATCGTTTTATCGTCATAGCCACATGAAATTTGCAACCGACCTAGTTGGAGAGGTTCAAAGAATGTTACATATACAACCTCTATCAAGCCTTCGTACTCTCTTGTCATTATCCCTGCTTCGCTATAATCGAAAAAACATGAACGGTAAAGAAATAAGAAATAATTAATATACAAAACTGAAATTCTTTGAGAATGAATGCATTAATTATACAAGTAATATAATACCATTTTACCGTTTATTGCAACAAAATGTCTTATTTTATAGTGTAAATGTTTCTGGGAATATGAGCTCCGACATAATAATTATGTGCAACTAGAGAACAAACAATTTATATGAACATATATAAAATAGTGCACAGATGCAGCACAATTGGAGCATTTATAGGAACCCTACAAAGCAGCACAGTGTCGATATCCCCTGGTTTCAAATTTTTTCTATCTGTTTTTAAGCAAATATGGAAATATGGAAATATAGATAAATATTTCTTCAATGCAGAACAAAATGAAATTTCATAAAATAGAGTATAAGGGAGAGATGGTCCTTTTTTTCTTAGCTCTAGAAGCCATTTTTCCTTATCGATTGAACCAGAAAAATCGAATAAACACATATGTATCTTCAAGATAAACATACTATTGCCACTACTCAATGTAATCAAAGAAACATACTGGCCGCTTAGTTTTTGCATTTCCTTTCACAAAATACTATCGAAGGTCTCGTGTTGGTATTGGGTCTTACACATGAATATCTTCGGGCCTCAACCTAAAGCTGCCTTTTAATATAGAGAGAGCCTCTTCGGGAATAGGCACACCATAATGGAGGAAAAGATATTACCAAAACTATTGAAGCTGCTTTAAAAGAATTCATTACTATTTATGGCAATTAATCTCTATCCAAAAGAAATACAGCATTTCGGGGGCATTATCGAACACTCAGAACAATTGCCTCAGCTTTCTTTTCGCTCCCAAAAAGTTGTCATTAAAAGAAAAGAAAATGTTGAGCAAGCACCATTAAGATGAAACTCATTTCGGGTTAAGAGTATTATGTGATTAGCAGCAGGTGGTTCTTCGCAAATAAAATTGCAGGAGTTCAATTTAATCAAATCCCACATTATAGACAAATGTAGCATTTCACTAACACGTCCCAACCTCACTTTGCTCTGAATTCCCTTCAAGGTGAACTCATTACAAACTCTCCACCATCAAAGAACTACCATTCTTTCTTATAAGCACAAAGTTCCGATCTAAGCCAAGCACATTTTCATATGTTTTTTTAACCGCATCATTTCCACAACAACCACTTCCTTCCCAATTCTTCCTATCAATATATACTCGTGAACCCAATTCAACTTCTCCCAGAGAAGCAAACCGTCTACAGCGCTTAACCATCAAAACTATTTCCGCTTATCAAATACGTAGCTAGGAAGGATTCGTTTCGAAAGCCCTTTCCATGGATTACCCAATACATCTTCACTTTTAAATTAAAGGCCAGCACATCATTATTCAAAATTGATCCAAAAAACCACATTCCAATGATTCATCCGCCATACTCTCAACCTCCTAAAGTAGATTACAAAGGTTAACAACAAATGAAATCAAATCAAGATAAATAATCATATTACCACCCCGTAAAGAACTTTAAAAAAACACACATCGAAGGTAAATCAAAAAGAATTGGAAGAAGAAACATTCTAGATACAGGATAGAGAGAATATCCACCAACTAAATTCCTCGATCTCAACAAGTTCTTTCCCAAGAAATCCATCCATTGTACCCCCTCTTTCCCAACCTCCTCGCGAATCCGGTTATGAAGGTTCCTCCGAGACCGGCTTAAGATTCTCATCTGTCAGTTTCATCATTGACCTCAATGGTATCACCAGCTTTGATTCTCACCATCAGAATCGACACAATCGATGGAGGGACACAGGGTTGTTCTCCACCCCAATGGTCCAGAGTGTAAATATGAGGAGAGGGCTCATGTATGTGATGAAAAATAGTTATTGAATCTATTAAACAAAACCCTCATGAAAAATTTGTGAGAAAAAATTGATACAACTATAAGTAGTCCATTTCACAACTCCAAACAAGAACATCAACTTTATCGGAACTTCGAACTTCTTGAATCCTTTTCTTTCTTGAGTGTCATGGAATTACTGATGCACAAGCATACAAAATGATGAAGCAAAGAGCCATTTATTTGAAAAAGTTCAAGAGCTTGTGAAATTTCATGATTGGGTGAAAAATCAAACATTGTAGTATTAAAGAAAAGAAGAATAACTTCACATTCTTACTAAGGAAACTTAACTCTACTAAATTCAATCACAATGAGAAACTGGGTCGCAGGAGTCAAGAACCGTAAATGATAAAAGAGAATACTCTTATGATAGAACTGGCTTGACACGGAGCTCTTTACGAACTCATTGTCATAGCCACAATTGGAATTTGCAAACTTAAGCTAGTTGAGCAGGTTCAAAGAATGATACATACACAACCTTTGTTAGAAAGTACGAGATTTTGACTTTGAAGATTGGAAAAGCCTAAGGGGCTGTTTGTTTTTAGACTTTTTGCTGAAAGCTAAATAGAAGCTAAATAGCTTTCAAAGATTCAACTTGCTTTTGAAAACTTATGATTTATTGAACAAATTTTTATTAAAGCTGCAAGAAAAGAAAACATTTGGCTTTTTTTATTTAGAAAAAGTCATTTTCCACCAAAACAATAAAACAATTCACCATTACCTCAACAAGGAGGGGAGGCTGTGCTGTTACTCACTATTGTGTGATATGAATGTGATGTTCTGACATGCCTCATCCCGATCCCCCGCTATTTTTCACTCCCAAACCTCGTCTCATTTAAAAAATTAAATCTTAACAGTCATGGGATGGGAACATTCCCAAATCCCACCTCAAGCATTTGATTTTTTGTTTTTTATTTTTTGTTTTTGTTTTTCATATATATTTATTATATTGAAATTAATATATTTCATGTGCTGAAAATATTATGAATTTTTATAATTATTCACTGAAAAAACATCCAATTATTATTATTATTTACATTAAAGTATAATTTAAAATAAAATAATAAAAATATTTTAAATACACTGGGGTGGAATAACACACCCAGTGAACCTTCTCGAGTTTGAGAAAATAAACCTTAACTTAAAACTCCGATTATGCTTAATCCAAACTCATATCCTATTAAGTGGCTGGGGCAAGACTGAACTCCAAAAATAACCTGCCAGATTGGCTATTCATACTCACGATCAATGTTAAAAACAAACAACTTAATACTTAATGCTATTAAGAATTATCTGACAACCAAAAAATTATATTCAAGATAAAGCAAGAAAACAAACCTCTACTCAGTCTTTTAGTTTTTCAAATCTTGTTGTTCGTGAATGCCCGTTTTGTTAAAGGCAGAGTGCCAAAAATCCGTAGTAGCTGATATTTTTGGTATTTTTCATTTTGATTGTAAATGGATTATAACCGCAACCAAAATCAAAGATTATAAATATTTTTGAATAATTATGCAAGTAATATAATACCATTTGCTATTCATTAAAAAAAAAAAGATGTTTCTATTTCTTCAAGTCTATTGAAACCATAATGGCATAAGCTATGATTGCTTTCAGCTTATGCTCTTCCGCATTGGGTTTTTACCATCTAGAAATCATCACAATTATCTGGAACAAAAATTACATCTCTAAAATGAGAATGACATCTTACACGAAAATGAAAGCTTTCATCTTGACTTATTCACTAATTAACTTCTACCATTCGAAATTTTATTTCATCAACAATTTCTTTAGAGATCCAATATAGGGTTCATCACCCTCTTTTCCTCTTCTTGTAAATCTTGATGGAGAACCCTAGAACATGGTAAAGAAATGAGAATTTTCGAACCCTTCATATCAATTGGATACACGTAAAGTATATGGAATCGTGTAGTTTGTTCTCATTCGCATCAGCACAAAACTTTCTTTCATTGTTAGTGTCATGTTAATCGTCTTTTTAGTTATATGAAAGTGAGAAATCAAAAGATAATGGAAATAAAATTTCTAAGTTTAGTTTTTAATGAAGCATGTCCTGTGTGGTAGGTTTTGGGTATTAGAAAATCATATGCCATGTTTTTCATAGAGTTATGTAGTTTGATTTATTTTTCTTTTAATGGTGTATTTACATATTAAATGAACCGTTGCAATGGCATTTATCAGATTTTTTTAAAAAAAAAACTTTGCAAGTATTAACGGATATTTTAAAAAAAAACTTTTTAGGGTGGTATTATTTTTATCATTTTCTTTTATTCTTCTTCTTCTTCACAAAACTTTAATCCACTTAATCAAACGCTTTCCACTTAGAATCTAATATAGAATTAAATTAAGTTTATTATAAGATTTAATATATAATGTAATATTCTTTCATATAAGAAAAAATTGAAATTTTCAATCCTACATAAATCATCGCCATTTAATTAACAAAAATAATTTATATATTTATCTTTTTATTCCATAAATATGTTTCACTAACATTATTATAATTCTGATAATTACTGTCAAAATACACCTTTTTGGTCTTACAACCATAAATTATTTAATGTGCCAAATATGAAGATGCATGAAATACCATTTTTTAGTTTCTTATGTTTCATCTTTGTCAAATGTATAGACTTCATCACACCAATTCCGATTTATTGTAATTCATTTACTTTTTGTAACTTATACTTTATTTTATTCTCATATATACTTTGTAAATTCTATACTTTATTTTAATTTTTTATTCTTATATATATATATATATATATATATATATATATATATATATATATATATATATATATATATATATATATATATATATCACTATTCTTTCTTTTTCTCTCGCATAAGTAAAGAGACTACTCCTATGAGCGGTATATTTCACTATTCTTTTCTTTTTCTCTGCATGTGTAAAGAGATTACTCCTATGAGCGGACTCTACATCGATTAAGCTGAGATGGAGTCTCCAACAAAGACATCAACACCCAAATCGCGACAAAACCTCATCAAATAAATCTTATCTCCGATAAAGATGTCATCAGCTAAAATTGAAGATTGTACCAACTACAATGATTTGCAAATGAATGAGCATTAAATGAGAGCATGATAAGCACTATAACATTGCAAGCTAACTTTAGCACTTCTATAACCAAAAACCCTAAGTTTGTTTACTCCTAGTACAATTACAATCTGTGACACCCCAAAACCCGGGGGTCCCATTGACTACCGTCAACCGGCGAAAACCTGTATGTCTCATATCATGAGACCCATACATGAGTAAAATGGCCCAATAGGGCCCATCATCATACTCATTCCATAATACTCTGCCATAAGACCATACATTTCTTATAGATCTAAGAGTTATTACATCACTCCTATCATTAAAACATATATTAAAACTTAGGTCGCTCTAATATATACACAAAACAAAGAACTGTTGGCTACATCCGCCCGCTCATAATCCCGCCAATTAAGGAGCGCTGCCCGCCCTCAGGACCGTCCTATACCAGTGCGGGGTCCCACGACGGTGAGCTAACGCCCGCAGAGATAAATCCTATAAGGGCTATTTCCTACCTAGGTGCACATGCAAACATCACTCTACGCTCAAACCCACAACCAATCCACAAGGCATACATGTTATCCTATCATGGAAAAATCTACATGCATGTATGATGACACCGCATACGGCTCCAAGCACGGTCAATCCTCCGACCCACCACCTAACGAAGTGCCAATGGGGAAATCGCGATCGAGTCAATTCCGACTCCCATCTCACAACTCAGCCTATGTGATATTTATTTGATCGCTTCGTGTCTTCTTTTCGGGGCAACGTAACTTTTCTGTGGTCTCACCGCGGCCCTTACACCCTCCGACATATCTTTTCGGGCTTTCACCGATGGATACGCCGTTTAACCAGTTTTCGTGTTTTTCACCAGGGGGTATCTATCACTTACACGCCTCCGACACATTTTATTTTCCATTTCGTTTAACACTATGGAACTCAATTTGACTTCTCGGGTCCCATTCCCAAGCCCACATGATTCAACACCAAATGCAAGTACAAATCGCTACTCATACACATTCTCATGTAATGTGGTGTTACCGCACACCAATGCAATGCAATTTGTGCCACGCACTAAACCCATGACCAATGTATGAAAACCCTACATGGACATTCTATTAATCAGACACTATGTGTGTGCTATGAATACTCATGTCTAATGCACACAACATTTCATATATTTAACATACATGAAGTCATGTTAATATTCCACATATTCAAACTAAGACATCACATAAGCATGCACTAACCGTGATTAGTTCCGTAAAATTCGCATGGCATTCATTCAAGTAATAACAAGCCAACTTTGATTTTCGCCTTAAAACCCGTAAAAACAGGCACACAATAACATGCAATAACCATATTAGTTCCAGGAAAATTCTGCATTCGCTAATAACAAGCCAACTTTATTTTTGTCTTAAAAACCCAGAAAAACAGCAGACATCATCCAAAAACATGCAATAACCATATTAGTTCCAGAAAATTCTGCATGTTAATATTCACAATTCTGCATGTTATTCATCAGTCATCAGTTCCAGGAAAATTCTGCATGTTAATCATGCATGAAAGCCCATAAAATTCTGCATGTTTTTCATGCATACAATAATACACCAAATTGAGTTTTTCTTCAGTCTAAAAACCTAGAACATTCTGCATGTTAGTTATGCATACAAGGATACACCAAACTGAGTTTTCTTTGATCTAAAACCTAAAACATTCTGCATGTTAATGGTGTTTGAAAGCCCATAAAATTCATCATGTTTTTCATGCATACACAATACACAAAACTGAGTTTTCTTCAGTATAAAAACCTAGAACATTCTGCATGTTAGTCATGCATACAAGGATACATCAAACTGAGTTTCTTGATCTAATAAACTCCAAAACATTCTGTATCTTAGTCATGCATGAAAGCCCAGAAAAATTCTGCATGTTTTTCATGCATACAGTACTACACCAAATTGAGTTTCTTCAGTCTAAAACCAAGAACATTCTGCATGTTGGTCATGCATGAAAGGATACACAAAACTGAGTTTTCTTTTTGATCTAAACACCCAAAACATTCTGCATGGAAGCCCAGAGCATCTGCATGGAAGCCCAGAAAATTCTGTATGTTTTCTATTCATACAATACTACACCAGATTGAGTTTTCTTCAGTCTAAAACCTAGGAACATTCTGCATGTTGGTCATGCATGAAAGGATACACAAAACTGAGCTTTCTTTGATCTAAACACCCAAAATATCCTGTATGGAAGCTCAGAAATTTCTGCATGTTTTTCATTCATAAAATAATACACTAGATTGAGTTTTCTTCAGTCTAAAACCTAGAACATTCTGCATGTTGGTCATGCATGAAAGGATACACAAACTGAGCTTTTGATCTAAACACCCAAAACATTCTGCATGGAAGCCCATAAATTTCTGCATGTTTTTCATTCATAAAATAATACACCCAATTGGGTTTTCAGTCCTAAAAACCAGAAAAAAAACAGCATGTACAACATCACAAATTCAGTCTTCAAACCCAGAAAATTTAGCAAGTACAACATCACAAATTCAGTCTTAAAACCCAGAAAATTCAGCATTGACAACATCACACCATATGTTATTCCTTCCAAACAATCATAGCAATCAAACCAAATGCCATTTCCATGGGCCCAAACAAGGAAATAACCAAAGAGAAAAGATCCCTCACCTCTTGAAGTGTGTAGGATCAGTTCTTGATCCACCCAAATTTGAAACAATGGAGGAAAAAACTTCCTCCTCCCTTTCTCCTTTCTTTCTTTCTTCTCGTTTTCTTCTTTCTTTCTTTCTTTCTCTCTCTCTTTTCTCTCTTTCTTTCCTCTTCTTCTTCTCTACTTAATTGTTTGCCATCTCTCCTCAAAACTACCAAGCGATTTGACCTAGGGAGCCCACCTAACATCCATTTGTTTGACACTTATCAACTCAAGACCAAGTGTTCCTCCATGCCACAACTCTCAACCACTTTCTCATGCTCACACGAGTACGCTTGACATTTGGCTCCCACCAACTCATGCAATCCTAGCGGGCATGACACTTCGCCCATCCATGCGCCAAGTGTCTCCCATGCAAGCGCCTGGCCACTTGCGACCCCATGATCGGCCTCGCCTGCCTCAACACGTGCAAAATCAATGTAGCCTTAATTCAACGCTAGCCAGCTTGGTTCAACTAGATTTCACAGTTGATCTTAACGGCGTGATCCTCGCTTCGCCATCCGATGGGCCTGCAGTAGTGTTACCCAGGGTTTTTTGGCCTCTGCATCTGCTCCGTAAGAATTATCGATTTGCTCATTTTCAAAAAAAAAAATTCCAGGTTTCACAATCATTAGAATTCTTTTTCTTTCTCTGCTTTTTTTTTATTTTGGAAGTAAATTGGTGTTCTGATCGCTTCCGCTCTTTTATTTCTTCTTCTCTCTCAATATATATGCGAAAAGCCGTTTCACATATTATTTGTTGAACATATATGTTTTAAAGATTAATTTTGATTTTTGTATTTGTAATCATATTCGTATAGAACATATTTCGATGGCAATATTTTTATTTTCATATATATATATATATATATATATATATATATATATACAAAGAATATGTATGACATTCATAAATGGGTCTATTAAGAAATCCGAAATATAATTTATTCTCTTTTAATTTTGTTTTTAGTTTACTAATCATTGGATTTATTAGTATCCTGAATTTAATTGATTGATTGTCATAGTTTTACAATTTGATTAGTAGAAACCTCGGTTTTATGGGCTTAGAGTGGCATATGTACCACTACCGCATTCTCCCCAATATAACATAACCTCCTAATTTGATTAGAAATTCAACGTTTAATGATATACGCTTACTACATTATATTGAAAATGATTTGTTTTCAAAAAATTAATCGGAATGTTTTTAAAAAATAATTGTAAAAACATATTTTTTAAACATACAACCACCTTTAGGTGGTGGACTGGGCTGAGAATGTGGGCCTACTGGGCTGAGAATGCAGTCAGAGCTTGGGTCTTTATTACAGTCTTCATTTCTCCCACAAAAGTCTCCATTTAATTTTATGTAATGTCAAAATTTGAGAAATTAATAATAATTTT